>MU551540.1:1765771-1827733 GCA_024362625.1 Silurus asotus | reverse complement strand
GCATGTCCACTGGGAGAGACATAATCTAAAAAAAAAATAAATCCAGAAATCACAATATATGATTTTTAAACTATTTATTTGTATGATATTCAAACATTTATTTTCCTCACTATATATATACATACAGTATATTCCTAAGAGGATTAAGTGCTACATAAAAATGGTGTTACACTAAATATTGACAGTTTGGACAATGTTTCCAGCTGTATGTTGAGTTATTTTCAAGGACAGTAAATCTGTACTGCTACAAGCTGCAAGTCTTGTCTCTTAAAAAGATATAATAAAATGGTTGCTGAGAAGTGAGGGGTGTACTTACTTCTGAAGGAGATACAGTGTGTATATATAAAATAAAATTAATAAATATATAACCTTTTTTTTTTATACTTAATGCAGGTTAATGCCAGACCCCATGTTTGATATTCTTTTTTTACTTTATATACTTTTTCTTTTTGATTGGTGTTCAATGGGTTTCATGGGACTTGTGCACAGATCCTGCAAAGGTTTTAACCTTATTCTGAAAATTTGTAATAAATAGCACGTCATGGATGTCAACGAGTGGTGGCATTAATAATAAATATTATTATTGCTATAAACTTATTATTATTATTAAATATGAGTCAATTCACAACGTTTTATTCATGCTTTGGATTTATTCACTACACACCTCCATCATTTCACTATCCCAGGCATTAGAATGTTAAAAAAATATTTGCACAAAATATGACATTTTGCTTTTAACCATATTTGTAAACCTGTAATTAGATCATGCATAAAACATTACAACCAAAAGAATTAATTTGTATTTGTTTTGAGTACAAATATTTTGTATTGTATTTTGTGTCATGTGAAACCCCTAAACCCCCCCCATCACACCAAGACTTTTGTGACTTAAATTGCATCAATTTGAATTTATTTTTATATATGATTTGCTGCGTCCTGATACTTCTCTAATATAATTAGAGCCATTTCCCTTGTCTTGGCAATCATAAATCGTATGATGGCCGCATGGTCCTCGCTACAGCTGTGACATTTACTTCATCTCCAGATGGCCTTTCAGAGCTTAATATACCATATCGATTAGCGTACAATGATACAAAATATTTAGAGGTGCTTATTATTAAAAAATTAGCCTGTTTTCTCATCCAGCATTGACAGTGACAGGTTTGGTCCTGTGTCTTTGGTTTTACATTCAACATAGGCCAAATAATTTTACTGTGTGTGTGTGTGTGTGTGTGTGTGTGTGTGTGTGTGTGTGTGTGTGTGTGTTGAACACCTCTAGTATGAATATGAATGCTGACTGCACCTCAGGCCTCCTCATCTCACCCACATCAGTACCTGACTTTACTAACACCCATGTGTCTGAATGAGCAAAGTCTTCACAAAAAACAGTGTAACACCTTTCCAGGAGAGTGGAGGTGATTATAACAGCAACTGGGGACTAAATGTGGAACAGTTCATAACATAACACCAATCTAATGGTCAGGTGACCACAAACTCTTTTCCATATGGTGTATGTTACTACCTGCTGCACGTTTAATTTGCAATCTGTTACTTCTGTATCTATAAAAACACAAAGTAATCTTGCAGTGTTAAAACAGGAATACACCACTTCAGGATGCTGTTTTAGGAAAAAGAACCCCTGGGGGGTAAACCCCGCCTCACAACACCCTGTCGTTGATTATTTTCAGACCGGTACGTCCTGTCATGTTTTATTCCTCTCTTATTTCAGACATAATCTACACACATTCCCTTCAGGAGATAACCGACTCAGTTTGAACTAATCTCTCCCTGATTATTGATGTCAAGGCCAATTTGTGTCCGCTCTTGTTTGAGGCTTTTTGGGCAGGTTTGAGCAGAGCACGAACATTTTAGTCCATCAGGGGGTCTGAAGAATCGTACCAGGCTTGGCGCCAAGCTCAGCTGGAGGTTGTAATATCGGCTGTCTGCTCTAAATGTATAGAATGTACAGGGAAACTTTAAAAAGTAAAGGATTTACAGTACATTTAATGATGATCTCATACAACAGGCAAAATTAAATGTAAAAACCTGTTGATTGATTAAAAGGTTTCACCTCCAGTTTAACTGAATGACCTGAATTAATATTACTCATTTAATTTTTTTTATAAAGAGGTGACTGTTGTGTGGGTTTGAACATCCTGGAATTAATTTTACAGAGTTGTAATCATTTTGATGAAGAACCAAAAACCTGGTTTGAAGTTTCTCTAGTCATTCTAGAAACTTGTTTTCTCCAGATCCTAGTTTGAGGCTTCTCTAGAAACCCCGAATTTGCGTGAACTTGGTTTAATGTTTTTTCTAGAAACCTGGTCTCTCTAGAACCGAACAGTGTAAATGCTTTCTAGTTTCTCAAGGTACTTGGGTTCTTTAGGAACCGAGTTAAAGCTTTCTCTAAAAACCTGTCTATAATTTTTATCGAGTTTCTCTAGAACCTAGTTTAAGGCTTTTCTAATTTCTCTAGAAAGCTGCTATGCTTTGAATCTATCCGGTTGATTTTATTTTAATCACTGAGTACGTAATGAATGGCCACAATCTCTACCTTAGTTTTCTTTGTATAGCGTAAATTCACATTGTCTCAAAGCAGCTTTATACAGATAAAGCAGTTATAAAAAAATCTATAAGTTTGTTCCTATTGAGCAATTCAGTGGCAACTGTGAGCACGAAAAAAACTCCCTGAGATGGCGAAAGCAAGAAATCTTGAGAGGAACCAGACTCATGTCCATTCATTACAGTTCTATCATGGATTTCATGCATATTTAGGCTGTTGATGTGGAACCAAATGCACAGAAATGGTCCCCAATTAAAGATATCTCTGTTCAGAGGTAGGTCAGGTAAAAGACGAAAGAGACGGGATCACTGGTCATTGGTACTTCGACTCTTTTGCTTTAAAATATCCATATTTTGTAATTAGATTTAAGCTTTAAGTGGTTGTGGCTTAAACCAGGATTATTTTATTTATTTGGTTGCTAATTGCTAATCGCTATGCTAACTACTAACCCTAGCTCTCATGTTTCTCCACGTATATAGTTGATTCTTTTTCTCAAAATCGAAAAAAAACATAGCTTGATGAATGAATGGTTTGTGAGCATTTCTCTTTTAAGCCGAACGGTGCACAACCTTACTTGTTTCTATATTGAACAAATTCTCTGGTGGTTCTGAATGATGGTGCTAATCTAAATCCTTCGTTTTTGTTAACCTTTTATAAATCAAATTGCAGAAACATTACATATTTTTTTTTTTAAATGTAATGATCTGGGATCCAATCGAGAATTTCCCAAAAACCTGTTTGCCTCTGGCTGCATTCATCTGTTCCACATTTTCTCATACTGGAAGTCATAAAGAAATCTCGTCTGCTGTTTGTTCCAACTAAAATGTAATATATCAGATTTTTTCCGTCGCCTGTGTCGCACTGTACCCATCGATTCCTCCGCAGCAGGCCATGCACACAGTCAAAGAGCTGGGTCTTCACAGCGTGATTTCCGTGTCCTATTGCGTCGTTTTTGTTTGACGGTAGAGGAGAACTGTGCGGGAACAAATAGGGCATGGGCAGAGTGATTCATCACACGGGGTTCAATGCGGTTCGATGGTGAGCAGCCAGTACTCTGAGAACAAACTGTGTATTGGAATAGAGATAATGCAAACATCGTTCATGTGAAAGAGAGAAAGCGGGGAAGGAAATGTGTGTGTGTGTGTGTGTGTGTGTGTAATGTGAAAGAGAGAAAGCGGGGAAGGAAATGTGTGTGTGTGTGTGTGTGTGTGTGGTGTGTGTGTGTGTGTGTGTGTGTGTGTGTGTGTGTGTGTGTGTGAGAGAGAGAGAAGATTGAGAATCGTACTTCAATGGCAAAAGGAGATCGTTTCAATTTTATGAGATCCTTAAATAGGTCTAAAGTCAAATAAGATTAAGCTAATGGACTGCCCCGGGCTTCAGTGTGTCCTGACTAGATGCCATTGTGTGCTTTGGGACTTTGCATTGAGGAGAATCGTCCTGGCCACCGAGGCAAGACTTTGGTGAACCTTATTAATGTAGCGTGGTGAAAGGTGCCTTATTATGATAATGAATATAAAATAGCTTTCCCTGAATATCTGTGGGAAAGGAGATCATCACACACACACACACACACACACACACACACACACACACACTCATGTGCATTCAGGTTCACCCCCACACACACGCACACACATTCCCCTCGAGGTGCACTAAAGACATATTCTTCCTCCTCAAGCAACGAGGGTTTGTAAATTGGATTTCCACTGCGCAGCATGTGACATTGATCCATGACTCATTTCAGTTTATAACTTATGATAAAAACACGTTTCGGACGGTCTCGCATCGATTGTACGCTTTTAACACCCTGGTGTTCTCGCTCCGGGTGGAGGGGAAAAAATAGGACACCTGTGTCAAAGTCAAAATTGAGGGTTTTTTTTATTCTTTCTTTTTAAATCTCTCTCTCTCTCTCTCTCTCTCTCTCTCTCTCTCTCTCTCTCTCTCTCTGTTTACACTCTCTTCTTTCTCAGTGTATTGTCTTATGTGTTGGCGTAATCTCTTGATCAAGTATCTATCCACTCTGCTTTAGACAAAGAAACTCATGCCCCGGTTCTCGAGGTTTTTCTTTTTTTTTATTCCTGCACCGATGCTCTTGAACATTTGAAAGCTTTTATTATAGAGCTGGTAATGTATTTTTATTTAGCAATATGCTCTTCAGTTTGCCCAGTATGGATTTTTGGATTTTAGATGGCAAATGCTTTGTTGTTCTGTGACTTTTTTTTAATGTATTTTTTTATTATTTAATTACATTTGAATGTAAATCAATTCAATTGATTGTGCACTTTTATAACATAACTTATATATAACTATAACTATATATATATATATTACTGCTGTCAATTGATGAATATATTGGCTCGTGAATAAGCACATGATTGTCATGAGTTAATTCATCATTAATCGCAACTTAATCGCACATTTTTTATCTTTTCTAATTGAAAAGTACTTTCAATTAACACTTTTTTTATCAACACGTTTTTAATTCTCTAATCAACATGGGCATGGACAAATATGGATGCTCCTTATGAATGTATGTTTATTATTACTGACCTTAAACATAGAGCATAAAGAACATCAAAATATTTCAAAGAATTTAGACGGTAAATGTCTATTAAATACATGGAAAAAAGAACATAGAAAAAACACGTTCCCATTATTTTTCTTTCTTGCACTGAGCCGGTTGCTCCAACAGACATTACAGAAGTTTGACATACAGTTTAAATTTTCAGATGACAGGGCAGCTCATAATAACACTCTCTTAAATGTTAGTTTTTAAAAAGTAATTATGGTGTTTTAAATTACTTATATCATCAGGACACTTTCTTGGATGACGGCAATGCAAACTGACTTGTTGCAGCGTGCGGCGTATTTTCTGGGCACTGACAAGAGGAGCACCTTCCAGTGCTGCAACCTCTGAAGCAATGCTGCAGCACACTTTAAAGCAGCTTCTGCACCTGACGCACAGCACAGGACTCAACATCTTTGATGGACCCTTGTGAGGTCTGTTCTGAGTGGAACCCTTCTTGGAAAACCTCTGTATGACCCTGACTACTTTACTGTATCTCAGTTTCAGGGTGTTACTGATCTTCTTATAGCCTCTGCATCTTCGTGAGAAGAGCAACAACTCTAATTCTCATATCCTCAGAGAGTGTTTACCATGAGGTGCCATGTTGAACATCCAGTGGTCAGAATGTGAAGAGAAATTTTCTCAAAGCACCACATTTTAACTGCTCTAATACAAGATACACAAATTTGTATGGACCTGTCGAGCAGAGAAAAACATGAACATGATGAATAGGACATCACTAAGGGGGTGTACTTACTTTTGTTGCCAGTTATCTAGACAATAATGGCTGTATGTTAAATTATTTTTAGAAGACAGTGAATCTGTACTGCTGTACAAGATGTACACTGACTATAAAATATTTACAAGTTTAATATCTATCTATCTATCTATCTATCTATCTATCTATCTATCTATCTATCTATCTATCTATCTATCTATCTAATCATAGGGATGTTTCTGGATGTTTCAGTGGTTTCCAGAAGTTTGTTACTATTGGATTTCCTAATACATGTTTGCTTTTCACTCTATTATTGTTCCCCCTTAACCTATATTGATATTTGGAAGGAGAATCAGCAATGCTTCTGAAGTGACCTTTTCTCTTTGTTCCAATTGAACACAATGCTGAACAAAATTTATCAGATTTTCAGCACTTGTATCGCATTGTACACATTGATTCCTCCACATCAGACCACACTGTGGCTGCAAAAACAAAGTCTTGCACATATTCAAAGAGCTTATCTAGGGATTTTGGAAACTAAAACTTTGTGTGGCTCTACAGTGCATAAAGCAAAAATCAGTATGTGCAGGAGGTGTAATAACCGAATTCTGAAAGCTTATATATGCTATAAACGGGATTTTTTTATCCAAGACTACAAATGCTAAACATTTGAAAACAGAAAGTCATGAGTAGAAGTGGTTAGTACTCAGGGAATAGTTGGCATCTGTAAATTATTTTAATGTCCTGGGTGAAATGTCTAGATAGACAAACTAAAGAGTCTACTAACCGGGGCTGCATCTCAAGTAAACGAGGGTCTGGAAATTTCTGGAAAAATCCGTCCCGAGTTTCAGGACGCCAGCATAATACAAGTTCTGTATATTGGGCTGTGCTGTTTGTCCCAATTCAGTCCTATTATAAAACAAACAAGTCAGCATGTTGAGAGTTGTGACTCAGATGAGATGAGACCCAATTCCCAGCAGGCGTGTTCTCTCGGGAGAAGAACCTGAGGTGCAATTAGGAAAGAAACTCCTAGCAGGCTGCATTCCGCATTGAATAGGATCATCATTTCAAGCGCTGCGAACCTGCCGGGAACTGCATCTTTGACCTTAGTGATCAAATTCAACTATTAATTAAACAGATGACAGGGTTTTATATAAAAAGTTGTTGGGTTTCATGACAGCGGTCACCTTGAGTGCTATCCAGATGTGGCCGCTGTTTCTCAAACCCTGGTTTTGGGTAAACACATAGAACCAGCCATCCGTGAACTCATTAAGTAGCTCTTAATTAAAATGCCTGGTCATCAGCATGCCAGACACCGAGATCAAAACGGAAGGTAAAAAAACCTTGGACGTGATGATCTTGGAAGTAAATATGTAATGGGGCTTTAATCATGTGAAAGATGACTATGACGTTTCATACCCAAGCCTCAAGTCAGTCTGTATTGGAGACGCTAGCACACAACTAGCATCCTTAGATGTTCGGCATTTTTTTCTAAATATATTTTGAAAAAATTAAGAAGGAAATACGAAATCATCTTGCAAAGTTTTAACATTTTTGGCACTACACCCATGTGTAACCCCCTTGCCAGCATCAAGCTTCAAACAAGAACTGTCTGATCAAGAGTTTTAAACTGTAATTAAGCTCACCAAAATGTGCTAAAGTAGGAAAAGATGTCAAAAAAAAGTGCAACGTTTGGGACTAAAAATGAGAAACAGCAGGATGTGTGGTAACGCTGCTACTGCTACCTCCGCTTCTTTTTCGATCCTCTGCAAATCACCTTCATAAGGATGCGATGCAGCCGAATGTGGCTGACAAGAACTCATTCAGCTTCAAAGTCTTTTTTTTTTTTTTAAGAGGTTGGAGTTGATAATTAAAGAAAGGGCAATGGAGCGAACCCTACCTATATCACTGCGGTCAGGGCTGACTCGGGGCCGAGACGAAGCCATAATGAGTTTGAGGCCCATAGAGGCAACAAGGCTGAGGAAGAAGAAAGAAGAGTAGAGTAAAAGTTATTAGGGTTAAATTCTGAAACTGATCAAAATGGTTTATGATCGATACCTGAAAAAGATCTTTTTAAAAAAACAGGTGAAGCTTTTAAAAAAACAAAAAAAACATACAGAGTACATTTTAATAATCTTCAAAAGATTCTTTAACTTTTTGCTGGATTAAATTGCGAGTCCAAATGGTTTCAATTTTGCAAAAATTCATACATTTGAATTGCCATAAAAAGCAAAAATGTAATTTCATAAAAGATAGACTATAGTGACTCTCACACGTTTAGCTAGTAAGTTTGGATCTCACTTCATGTTTTAGGTCCCACTTCATGTAGAGTTTGGACATTAAACCTCTTCGAATTTCTGTAGGCTCTGGTATGGAGGAGTTGGTGTTTGATCTTTGATGATCTCAAATGTTGAGCTATTTTATGAGTTGCTCAGTAGCTCCTTGCTACACAATGTCCACTAGCTGTATAAGACAGGAGGTGGAACTGGAGGTAGCAGAGCTGAAGTTGTTGAGATTTTCATTGGGAGTAATTGGGATAAACAGGTTTAAAAATGAGTTTATTGGAGCGACATTGCATGTAGGACATTTTGGAGACATGTGGGGATGCTCGATTGAGATTTAAGGGACATGGGGTATATTAGTAAAACAATGCTGAGGATGGAGCCGCAAGGAAGGAGGAAAAGAGGAAGACCAAGGAGGACATGCAGGTCATTGGTGTGAAGAGCAAGATGTAGAGGAATGAGTGGTATGGAGACGGATGATACACTGTGGCGACCTCTAATGGGAGTAGCCGAAATAAAATGATGATGATGCACAATTTTCTTTGCCGCTGTTGTCTGAATAGCCACTCATTTTTAAATGATTGATCAACAACAAAAAAAAAAACACTCCGCCAATCATTTTGCAAACCTAAGTCGACAGAAATGATATACGCACTTGTGTGTATATCATTTCTCTGAACTTAACAACTGGCATTATGAGCCCCTGACCCTTAAACGACTACTGAGACCACGAAACTCCCTAAAAGATCTCAAGAACTACTTGGGGGCAGATGAGCGCTCTTAAACATGACACCAATTATGAAATAAACCCATTATTATAAACCCAGCAGGCTTGTAGAGCAGCGGACAGGGTAACATTGGAGTCCCGGGCAAGCATTAGAGCCACAAGAAAGCATGTGAAGTGTATTTAATGGGCACTTTTTGTGCAGTGAAATGACAGGTTTGCTTCCTGTCTCGGTACCGATGTGAAATCACACAGAAGGCTTGCTGTGAAGCTCCTGACATGTACAGGTTCAGTCTACAGAGGTGTCCTGATTACACCCGAGGTGTTTGTGTGAGCGTTCGTGAAACTAATATCAATAAAACCTTCCTTCTGTTTGTACTACGTGTCCTGTAGCAGTGACACGAATCTTTTTTTTACCGCAGTTTTAAAAAAAAAACCAACGAACAAATGCTATAAACACTTGTGCCATCGGTTTTAATTGCCCCGTTTCTGTTTCGTGTGGTTTTTGTCCTTCGTAACGAGCTCACATATCAACACGAGCGCCGAAAACAGGTCTAATTGCTGTCTTGATTCCTCCCCAGTCATTTCAAAAAAGGTCAGACTGAAGGAGGCTTTTAATTGGAGCACTCCATTAAACTGCGAGCCACATTGTGTCACAAGACATCAGGTGAACACCATATAAAAAAGAGGATCGTGGTGGATGTGTGTGTGTATGTGTATTGGGAATAGTTAAAATTGTTTGTTCTACTCATTGTAAAATTACACAGCCATCATTTAAAGCTTCAACAGTCTTTTGCTTGAAAAGTAAATGAAAATGATAATGTAGTATGAAAAAAAAGGGACTAAAAGATATATACATTTTTTTTATTATATTTATTGTGTTTTGATGCCTTTGTTCTTGTCTGTAAGAATTCTGAGAGACGCTAGGTCTCGGGAAATAATGGCTGTGTTATTAAAACGCTGTTACGTTACTACCGGATTATCCGATTGCGTTTGATCGCACAAATGTGCGAATGTCGAGCGCTCATCTCTCACTTACTGCAAAAAAAATGAATTCATTTTATCTCGCCAGTTGTGTAGCTGTACGGTTTTTATGGAAATACTGTACGGCGGCTCAGGAAGTTGATATTAATTTTTTATTATTCCGGAGGAGGAGGACGATGAGCAGAGGGAGCATTGGGTATGATTTCGGGAGCCTTGTGTGGCCTCGGGGCAGAAGAAGATTAGCGGCTCGCAGAAAACCGGTCATGCAGAGAAAAGGGGAACCGTGACAAAACCTGAAAATGGAAACGCACTGTGTTGCCGTCACTCTGCCGTCCTTTCACTGACCTCTTCGGCTCTCAGCAGCGTAGAAGAACCAAAGCAGCGTGGCCATTATATTCCACAAGGTTTTATGGGGGGGCAAGTGGAAGCTGCCCTTTAGGACTGGTAGGAAATGAGGTTTGCTATTTATTCTTATGCTGGCTAATGATAAAAGTTTATCAATTCATACACTTATGTGTCTAGAAAATGTGGTTCGAGTTCATCATTGCTCCATTGAGGTTAGATTCAAGGTGAACTCTAGGACTACATAGACCACGTAGGTGTGTTTTACTCTGGGACAATTCAAGAGTCAATGTTCATAGTATACATAGAGCACTGGTATTCAACATTAAATCATATAACCATAATCCATAACAAGACCAAGGTTCAAACCAGGAACCATGGAAATGGAGTCCCCACAAGTAAGTAAAATAACAAACATCTGCAGAGAAGGAAATCAAATTCATCAAGATGAGACATGGGACAGGTGAACACATTAGGATGCTTATACATTGAAAAGACTAGAATAGAAAACATACAAACAAAAAATACACCAGACACCCAAAAAAACCAAAAAGAAATCAACAGCTTATCATGTTGAGAAGCAAAAATGCTCTGAGCGAAAGAAGACGTGACATGGGTTTAAATTTGTATGAGTTATTGTGAGATCAGCACGGGGCAATTACATTTACATTTGGGTAATAGCATGGAAAGAATTATATAAAATATGTTGTTTTTACTTTTGTCATCTCTACTAATGCCTGCTAATGAATAACACTGATGCTTTTCTTTCTTTCTTTCTTTCTTTCTTTCTTTCTTTCTTTCTTTCTTTCTTTCTTTCTTTTCTTTTCTTTTTTCTTCTTTTTTTTTTCTTTTCTCTTTTTTTTCTCCCTTTCTCAGTGGTCAAGTTGTTGAACTAGTGATCAGAAGGTCATGAGTTTAAATTTCTGCATCACTAAGTTGCCCCTGCTGGGCTCTTGAGCATGTCTTTTGACCCTCAATAACTCAGCTGTATAAATGAAATAAAGGTAATAATGGTAATGTAGGGTGCCCACCCGATGGCCCAATGACGGAATCCACTGGTGTGGGTAAAGGTATTCTGCGTGTTGGTCCTTCTAGCGCGGCTGTAAAAGATTACTTCAATAGATTATAGATTGTTATATTACTCCAATTTTAACCTCTAATCTGACTCCAATTTATGATAAAGATTTAACTTGAATAGCTCTAATTTAAGCTGATCAATTTATTGGTTGTACTTCTTTAATTTTAGTAAATTATTCTAAGCATTCTGTCTTTTCAATTAATCATTTATTATGGTTCTGGAGGAGCTTAGGACTTTGTGCTCGGCTAACTATACCTGTTTACGGAGACACATTGGCCAATCCGAATCTTAGTCAGAGGATATAACGGTAAACTAATATTCATTGATTTAGTTACTTGGTCATAACTTGCTAAGTCAGTGATAGCTGCTACACATGCTCTCGGACACAAACTCGCCAGACTGTCCCTTAATCAGAGGATATAACGGTAAACTAATATTCTTTAAGTAGGCCGCCATTGCTTGCTCATGCATAAATAATACTGTATTTAGTCACTTAGTTATAACTTACTAAAGTCAGAGATAGTCAGAAATCAGAAGGTTTTAGACGTTGTGCTCTATGCTCCATCCGTTCATGAGCCTTCAGTTTGTACTATCCTGGTCACAGATTTGCAGTAACGCCAGACTACATAATCAACTAGAAATAAATGATTTCAGGAAATTTCAGAGTTAATCAAGAATTTTACATTTATTTGCCAGGTAATAATCAATAAACAAATGTTACATTTAAAACAAATAATAGAATAAAGTTACATATCATGATCAACATTAAACCAAATAATTTAGCAATGTAGTTTACTAAAGAATTGTTCACTATACCTGGCAAGAGAGACTGTGTGGGAAGTTCTCTTTATCGAATGCTTCCCTGAGTGTTTTGTCAAATTTCCTTAAATACCCAAACCATCGTAAACACTTGTAAATTTAAAGTGATAAAGCTTTGCACACCCTTTCTTGGGAAAGGATGTGACCTAAAACTTAATTGTCACCTAGACCACCTGGTCAGGATGTTCTCCGGGACAACACTTATGTCAGTAGGAGAGAATTTCCCCAAACCTGATGTCTGTTTTACTGATATGGGACTGAAATCATATTTCCAATTACACCAAGACCTTTAGAATGATACTAAACATGTGAAGGTAAAATGTATACATTACTAAATTGTAATTATTACATTATGCAAGTAAAGTAGCTTGAATTCCGGGACCATCTCAGTCACTTTTCCATGATCCGGCCATCTCCCCATGAGGCTTAAGGATGGGTGACTGGGCAGCTGAACAAATGGCTTTCTCTCCTCAGATCAAAGAGATCCTCTCTTCAGATTAGAAGGTTTATTGTTTTGTTGGTAGTTCTCGTGGGTCTGGTCTCATGAAGTTGCATGGCAGTTCTCGGGGTCTGGTACCATGAACAGATCTGACCATCCTTACAGTAATTAATCCCAAATGGCATAAATGTAAATAACAATCACACTGTCTTACAATTGTTCATAGTCATATTCATGATACTGTATTATTTTCACACAATTCTACATACTAGTGATACTGTATTATAAACAATCTCAACCATATGGTCTTACACTCTTGCAAAATTTTACAATCATACTTCAGCACTCAAACTGAAAATGTCAGCTGTTTGAATGATTACATTTATTTATTTATTTATTTTACAATAGACAATGTCCCAAAACAGCTCTAAAGAAAAAAAAATTGGACTTTAAATTAGATAGATAGATAGATAGATAGATAGATAGATTGCAAAATTTTACAATCATACTTCAGCACTCAAACTGAAAATGTCAGCTGTTTGAATGATTACATTTATTTATTTATTTATTTTACAATAGACAATGTCCCAAAACAGCTCTAAAGAAAAATTGGACTTTAAATTAGATAGATAGATAGATAGATAGATAGATAGATAGATAGATAGATAGATAGATAGATAGATAGATAGATAGATACTCAACTCACTCCCTACTTCGCACTCACTCACCGTCCGTTCTACAGTTCATTCTGGTGATCATTCCTGGACCACCCGTGCTAAAGACTATACCCGTTTTACGGTACTGTTGCTTCGTAGATGTTGTTTGTTCCCCAAAGACTATTGAACCTCTTAAGTGTTACTCCGGTTTCCGTCTCTTGATCCCCACATGACAGTAGATCACTTTATTAATCACAGAGGAAAAAAACAAAACAAAGAGACTATATATACAAGCCCAGTTCTAGAAAAGTTGGTACACTGTAAAATGTAAATAAAAGCAGAATGCAATTATTTACAAATCTCATGAACTCATTATGTATTCACAGTAAAACGTAACATTTCTAAACTCTGGAACCATTTGAAGAAAAATGTTTAAAAGTAAGTGTTATTAAAATTAAACAGTTGGAGAAACATTTTGCAATTAATGAGCATAATTGATAACAGGTCAGTATTATTTGGTATTAATAGTGCATCCTAGAGAGGGAGAGTTCCCCAGAAATAAAGAGGGCAGAGCTTCACCAATCTGTGAAAGACTGTGTCTACAAATTGTTGAACAATTTCAAAATATACTCTACATACAGGAGTATATAAACGTAATATACGGTTTGTACAGCAATTTTAATGACATTAAAATGGCTGTGTGTGTGTGTGTGTGTGTGTGTGTGTGTGTGTGTGGTTGTAACTCTTGAATGTTCGTCAAGTTAAAATCTTGCTCAATAATGTGATTAGTAATCCTAAAAAATCCTAAAAAAAATATAGTTCAGTGTTTTACAGTGTGAATTATAACATAAGACATTTTAAAGCCATCAATTAGTCCCTATAAGTTAAATCCTAACGAGTGTCCCAGAGACGGTGTGAGGAAGAAACCTTAAGAGGAACCAGACTCAATCTCACGAGAGGGACTCAATCTTCACGCATATTCTTAATTGTTTGTTAAAAATTTGAATGCATTTAAAGATATCTTTTGCCTTTTAACCATAAATGCTGCATACTTGAAAGTTATTGATCCAAATGTCCTTTATGGCTTCATTTTTTATTTTTATAGATATGTTCATATTGCTTTCTAATATCAAACGATCTAAACAACATCACACTGGCTCAATTTTCTTCTCCCAAAAAACAGTTAATAAACAGAGTTAATAAAAGAAGAAAAGGAAAAAAAACCTGCTGGTGGTTTGAGACTGCTGTACGCAACCTCTCTAATAAATGTCTCGTGTATCGACTCGCCTCAGTGCAAGTAAACAGATATAAAATTATGAAAAATCAATGAACACTTCCTTTCATGTTTAGCTGCCACAGAAGCTGATCCGGGATCTGTTCTTATACAGGGCAGAGAGTCTTTCTTTTCTTTAGTGGCCTGATGAGTTGGCAATGGCCCGGGCAGCCAGGCGGAGCGGTACGCGCTCGGATAGGCGCAGTGCGAATCGATTAAACGTCACCTTTTGATAACCTGCATGGGGATTTATTCCGTCGTTGGCGTGGCCGCGTTGAATTGAGAAGCATTGGAGTAATTATGCTATTCATTTAGCTAAGGCTTCATCTGAAAAAAAAAAAAAAAAAGGCGCTGCTAAAAATACGGGCCGTGTTGCAAATCCATTCAGACACTCCGGACTTGCTTCCACTCCCTCAAGGTCAATTAGAGTTTGTACATTCATCGAAGTTGAATCTGGTGGCTCAAGGTGACGCCGGGAGACTTTTACGTCGTGCCGCGTGTCTTTAGCAATACAGTGGCAGGTTTCCCAGACAGGTGCAATTTTTCTTCTTCTTTCCGTTCTTATCCCCGTCTTCTGCTCTTTCCGTGTGGTGAGAAATGAAGGTGCCTGGTAAAGGCTGATGTGGGTGAGACCTTCAAAATCTGACTGTGAAGTCGCCTTTTTAAAACCATTTCGGTCCCAAATTGAGCACCAACGTTAGCACCTATACCTGATATTAAAAGTGAGGTTCTCATTGAGTCAGTGTTCACCTTCATCCAAAAATTGTTCAATTGGTTCAGTAGGAGTTCATCATCATGTTAGGGTTTTTTAGTTCAACTGAAGTCAATACTTCATGCAACCAAAGACGTCTTATACAATTGTGTGCCTCCGACTTTGTGGTAACAATTTGTCGAAAAAGCACACATAAGTGGAAAAGTCAGTTGACCCAATACGTCTACATTGTTGTTTATTCAGAACATACGCATCGATATATATCGATATATTACCAATCAGAATTTCAAATTTAACAATGTTTATTTGTTTGTTTATCTATTTGCAATTAAAGTAAGACCCCCCCCACCCCCAGAAAAAAAGAAGGCTGTCCTCCATCAGCAGTGGTTTTTCCTATCTGTTCTCTGTAGATTTAAATTCACTGCTTGGGAATATCAGTCTTAGTTGATCTTCGCTGTGCAGCTACATATCACCCAATCCTCACAGTCGATTGGCACTTCTTCAGAAATCTACTTTCCAGCAATCTCACACTTTCTCCATCACCCAAGCGTGACCTTGCCTGTTTTTTCCAGAGGTGAAAAACCAAACAGCTTGCTCTCGTCTTTATCTCCCTCTGTCATTTCTAGCACCCATGGTGCTCAGCTGAGGCATCCTGCAGGCCTTCATCTAATATTTTCCAAAGTATGTCAAGCACCTTCAATACCTACCCTTACCTGCCTTCCATCGTCCTTTTTTTATTTATTTATTTTTTTGCAAAATTCGATAGCTAAATCCGCATGCAGCAGCTATCCCCAGCCCTGGATCAATACTGTCAACAGGAGCTTGTGTGTGTGTGTGTATGTGTGTGTGTGTGTGTGTGTGTGTGTGTGTGTGTGTGTGTGTGTGTGTGTGTGTGTGCTGAGACACTTTATTGATGTGCATTTCCAGCTTAAGCACCGGAGGAAATAGGGACTGCAGGGGGGCTTGGCGTTCGATGTGCCCTGGGATAGAGGTGCTTTCGAGCAGCCTCTCTGTGATGGTGATTAAACACTGGAGGTCGTGCTGTGGGGTTTATTTCATGCCCTACTATGCCTGGCAAAAGTTCAGCAGTAAAGGGAAAAAAGCTTATGTGAAGACAGTGGACAGGATTTGAATAGATTTTGGTACACATTTTGCACATACTGCAGTCGTGTTTTACAAAAATGAGCCAATCGGCGTAGAAATCAGGATTGTGTAAGCATCGTGTAAATGTTTTCATATCATAGAAATCAGAGGTCGACCGATATGAGTTTCTCTCTGGCTGATACCAATATTTAGAAATCTGAACAACCGATGGGCGATATATGATGGCGATTGTTTTAGCCAATTTTTTTCTCCTTCTTCTCATTAAATCTAACAGTTATTTAATTAGAAAATTGTTTAGATTAAGCATTTACTGAACAACTCAAACCTCTCCAATCAGTGCACTTGTTAGCAGGTTCTTTTCCCCATGCCTTTCTGTAGCTTAAACTGGATAAAGGCTTACTTACAATACAGTTCTAAACATTTATTCTCATTCTCTCTCCAAATGTTTTTCTAATTTTCATTCTAAAAGAAGCATTAAATTTAACCAAAGAAGTTTATACACAGTTTAGGCATAACATTATGACAATTAAAACAGGAGCGGTGAAATGAAGAACACTGATTATTTCTTCATCATGGCACCTGTTAGTGAGTGGGATATATCAAGCTGCAAGTGAACGTTTTGAACTCAAATTGCGACGTCTAGGCGACTGGGTCAGAGCATCTCCAAAACTGCAGCTCTTGTGGGATGTTCCTGGTCTCGATCAAACGTGCTTCAAGAAAGGAACAGGGGTGAACTGGCGACAGGATCATGAGGCCCACTGATACATGTGAGGAGCGAAGGCTGGTCCGTGTGGTCCGAACCAACAGACGAGCTCCTGTGACTCAAACTGCTGAAGAAGTTAATGCTGTTAATGCTGGAGGTCAGGACTATTTTAGCAGCAACACAATATTAGGCAGGTGGCTAAATGTTATGCTAATCAGTGTAAAGCTGATGGTCGACTGTGGAGCCAAGGCGGCGCTCATCTGTGAGTAAACAAACTCTGATTGGCTATTCAGCTTAGTGAATAAGCACACGTAAAAAATAAAAATAAAAATACAGAACCGACAAAAGCAAACAATGACGGAGTAAAAAGCGAACACGCAACACTTGTCATTCCTGCTCTCGTCTTTGCAGCTTAGCAGACGTGATTGAAAAAAGCTACACAAATCCGTTAGTAATGATCGCATCAAGTTCAAACGATGCATGCTTTTTATATTTACAGTTGTAGTGCTTCTGGTTTCCCTGTTTAGAAGAATGCAGACTACTGCCACCTGCTGGTATTGGACAACTATGTTCTCTCGCGCAATCGCAGAGCATGCGGCTGTCTTATAAACGGGCAAATTTGTAGCACAATCACCCGATGCTGATTAATAAAAAAATGTCAAATATCTACCCAAATAATCGGTTGACCCCAATAGAAACCGCCACCTAAATTTTAAGTGTTCCACTATGAATCCCATTACAACCCATTCGCTTCTGACCATTACCAAATGGTTTAGATTATACGGCTTTTATACACACCGTTATACTTCATTATTGTATTTTATAGTGTATAGATTTTTATATTTTAGAATACTTTATTGATTCCGCAGGGAAGTTATTATTTTATATGCCAGTGAGGTTAGGAAGCTGGGTTCAGAGCACAGGGGGCCATGATACAGCGCCTCTGGACCACAGACGGTTAAGGTCTTTGTTTAAGGTCCGCAGTGTGGCAATACCATGCTTTGGACCCCCGACGTTCAGTCAGTAACCCAGAGCCTTCGCCACTAAGCTGAGTCAGCAAATTGGGATACAGCTTCTGTTTTTTTTTTTTTTTGGACTGTATTAAGAAATAACACCCAGATTGCATTAAAATAGGGTTTTTTTGTGATGTGTAATTTTAAACGAGGTCTAAATGCTCCTACATGGTTATATTTTTAGATTTATAAATAGATTACAAAAATAAATAGTCTATAGAGAAGGCAGACTCTTTTTTCTCCTATTCCCTTTTTTCTCTTTAATAGAAATGTAGGCTGTGTAGGTGTCGATTTTTTTTTTTTTTTTGGAAGTTTCACTTGAAACCTGAAACATTTTTTGAAGCCAACCTACATGCCTTGCTCTTATCGTCAAATACAGGTACACACAGGCACTGGTGCACGCATACACGTACGCACACACACACACACACACACACACACACACACACACACACACACACACACACACACACATATACTGTAGAAATACACACTCTATGTGAACCTGAGAGCTGCATGTGGGAGACATGGATTTTGTGTGTGTGTGTGTGTGTGTGTGTTGTTCTGCCATGCTGTTTCACTCATGTTTCACTTGACAAGGCTTGTTGTTTTCTCCTCATAGCTTCTATATTTTGACATCTTTGATTCTCTGGTCAAGCCTAAAAAAAAAACCAGACAGTTGAGAAATCGGTTTTGATCTCGTGGATGATTGTGCGAGTTTGTCGTTGTGTGAATGAGTGCGTTTTTGAGGAAGAGGTTTTGCAATGATTTCTTCGACAACAGTGAAACACATGAACTTCTGAACCCCACATGAAATAAGAAAGACAGACAGAGATAATAACAAGATATATTTAGATAGCGAAAAACAGAAAGAATAAATGAAAGTGGAAGAAAAACAGAAATGTTTAATGACACATATATGAGGAAACCGAAGAAATATAAAGAGAAAGGGCAGACTGAAAAGAAGCAATACAGAGAAAGAAAAATATTTTGAGCGAGAGAGAGAGAGAGAGAGAGAGAGACAAAGAACAAGCAAGAGATGAACAGAGAAAGGCAGGTACAAAGAAGGACATATAAAAAGGGAGAGAAAGAACAAGAGACAGGCAGAAAGAAAAACAGCTATAGAGGGAGAGAGAGAGAGAGAGACAGAGAGAGAGAGAGAGACAGAGAGAGAGAGACTGCGAGAGATAGGTACAAAAGAAAACAGAGAGGGAAGGAGAGAGAGAGAGAGAGGCAGACAAAAAGAGAGTTATACATGGAGAGAGAAAGACAGAGCGAAAGAGAGATAGACTGAGAGGCAGGTACAATAAAGATAGAGAAACAGGCAGGAAGCAAGAGATGGAGAGAGAGAGAGAGAGAGGGGGTGGGTAAATGCAGAGGGAGATAGAGAAAATACATAGAGATAATGGAAGAGACAGACAGACTCCCAGATGTACATGCCTGCAGCTGCTGTGTCTCTGCTCTGGCCATATGTGCAGCTGTAATGTGTGTAATGTGCTAAAGATTAGAAATACTCATTAAATAACAATCTAAACACCGAACCAGCCTCACTTTTCATTCTAGAAAATGTGTCCCTGTCACAATGTGCATGATTTATTATTATTATTATTATTATTATTATTATTATTATTATTATTATTATTATTATTTATTATTANCTACTACTACTAATAATAATAATAATAGTAAAAACCTATATGACTCTCTGAACTTTTAAATAAAAAATGTGTGATTTAGAAACATTGCAAAAATTCTAAATACGATTTCAAGCTTAGTTTCTGACTCTGAGGAAAAGTTTCCTCTAGGAATCTTTGGTATGGTTAATTGGGTTCTGGGTCCAAAAAAAGGTACCTTACGTTATCAACTGCCTTGAAGACAAAAGTTTGTGGACACTTTAACATAAGATTTTAATTCTAACCTCTAATTCTACGTTTATGTCCCATTTCCTTTTATAACTACCTCCACTTTTCTGGAAAGATGTTCCACTCTTTTGTGGAGATTTGTGGAGATTTATTCAGTTAGAAGGGTGTTAGTAAAGTCAGGTAGTAATGTAGGTGAGAAGGTAAGGAGGTTCCTGTCGTGCAGTCAGCATTCACATTCATCCCAAAGGTGTTCAGTAGGGTTGGAGGTCTATAGCAGATCTTCCACTCCAGCAGGTGTCCCAATACTTTTGTCCGTATCGTGTGTGAATGTGTGTAAAAGCATGTAAAGTCAAATACTCAATTTATACAGTTTATAGACACAACTTTGGCATCTTACATCCAAACAACATCATTTGTAAGCATCTTGTCTCGTTTTGTAAAATTATTGCCGTGTCTAATTTAAAAAAACTAACCTTCTCGTCACCTCGGAGGCTCTTCCGGAGCTATAATTGAGCCGGATTTACGATATTTGGTTGCCAATATTTTAAACAAACTACAACATTAATCCTGTTACCTGCTTTTATTTGTTCCTAAAGCACATTCCTAGTGGAATAATGAAATGCTATTTATTGAAAAAATTGCTATGTAGTGGGTATAAAAGCTAAAAAGTGGTTTAAATGTCTGCCCAAGCAGCTGACCTTGCCTGGAGATTGGTTGCACGTGCGAAGAAATTCAGCAAAAATGAATTAACTGCTCATTTGATCAGTGTCGTGATTACTGATGCTGATGGCTGCAGCTGCACTGAGCACCACTTCAGCAGCTGAATTAGAAACGCTCAGCATCAGTGACGTCCAGGACAGAGGGGAATTTGACACAAACAGGAAGTAAGTCTTTCCTTTCTTTCTTTCTATCTTTCTTTCTTTCTTTTTCTTTCTTTAGTTCTTTCTTGCTTTGCTCAATGATTCAATTCCTTTTAATTCATATAGAGTGCAATGGTAAGGAAATAAATGTAATTCGTTACCGTACTTAAGTAGCTTTTCTGTACTTTGCGTTTCTCTACTTTACTGAAGTGTTTCATTTCCATCCAGTTTCCACTTCACTACATTTCAAAGTCAAATACTTTTTTACTCAACTACATTTTTGCGAAATCAGTTTTATTTATTTTTTATTTATGAGAAGAAAAATTTAAATGGTCAATCACACAGCAAGCCACCAATCAGGCTCGAGCGTGCGCTCTGTTTTGAACTCGTTTTGATTGGCGCTTGGTGTATCCACTTATCACCAACTTACAGTTCAGCATCAGTTCAACAGCAAGCAGAACATTTAGAGAGGAATCAATGATGGAAGAAACTTTCTTCAATGCCTGTGACCTTAATTGCACCATTCTTTTGAAAGAAAGTTTTGGGCTCATGATCATTTTAATAGAGACCAATCAGTGTTTTACTCATTAATATCATTCTATTAATAGATCAGTGTGCTGAGAATCACATTAGTCTTTTCACATAAACTGAATAGATTGAGCAAAGAGTCTTGTTACAGAAATGATAAGCATTAAAGCCCTAATAAATCAATAAATCACTACTTTGGATACGCAAGTGCATTTGAAGGCAAATACTTTTGTACTTTTACTTATGTGAAAGTTGAAAGGGAGCATTTTTACTGGAATTTTACCTCGTCCACTGCTGCAATTTTTCTACAGGCAGCAAAGACAAACTCCCTGTAATGATATAAATAAAAAAGCAAGTAATAATTTTGCGTTGTTTTTGCATCGTAGCTGCTGTGTTACAAGTCAGTCTTCATTTGAGTAAATAAATGTTGACGCATGTATGCGCGATCTTGATTTCAATAATTATTTTGTTTTTAGTTTAAATGCTTTGTCTCATTTTAAAACAGAATATATGAGAATCTATCAATCTTACATTGTCTTTCTCTGGTTTTAAGATCTTTTTACACAAATTAAGAAAAGCAAACTGTTTAAAAAAAATTAACACGCTTCATTACATTTAAGGTAATTAGACTCAATCAACTGCCTGGAATTAGTGTTTTAATGCTATTTCAAGACATTGTTCTTTTCTAAAGCCTAGATATGTTTTCTTGCTTTGAGAAATCTTACCAAGTGTAATTATCTTCCCACACTGGCAGATCATTTGATTTGTTACTAGTCTGTATTTTCTTAAATCATCCATTTATTTCTTATATATAGTGCACTATATTAAAACCCTGGACCAGCACACAACGACAAATTTCTTGTACATGTGACTCATGATACTTGAAAACAAAAATGTATTTTGATTCTAAAAAAACAAAAAAACGAAATGGCAACAATAATATCCATTTAAAAGTAATTATTATGTAAGGATGCTCTGGTTCCCTGGTGGTCTAGTGGTTAGGATGCGGCGCTCTCACCACTGCGGCCCAGGTTTGATACCCGGTCAGGGAACCAACCCCAACCACTCAAAGTGCCGGTCCCAAGCCCGGATAAATCAGAAGGGTTGCGTTAGGAAGGGCATCCAGCGTAAAAACGTGCCAAATCAAACATGCGGATAATCCACTGTGGCGACCCCTAATGGGAGAAGCTGAAAGAAAGTTTCTATTATGTAAGGATGCTGTATACAGTAAGAATAAAAAAATACATAAAAATTAATATGTAGCTAAATGGATTTTGCTGAAGTCATTTGTTTGAAAAAATCAAAATCAAAATCAGACGACTCCTGTCTGAATAAATGAATCATGTCTAAAAATATTAATGTAAAAAAATGCGTGAGGCAATACACGTGCGGTGTTTTCTGTTCAAATTGCAAATGTAAATTTCCTTTTCCTTTTTTCTCACATTTGGTACACTTGGTAAGACAAGTGCTTGATTGAGAACCAGGCTCCTGTGTCTGTATAATTTGTGCTCGTTACGAAGTAAAAAGCCTGGCTGGTCTCTGAGATTTGAAAGTAAAATCATGGGATCCAATCTGAATGAGGAACTGTTTTGTCCTCGCCTGAGCTGCTTTATGAAAAGGCCTCCTGGGCCCCCTGAGAGATCCGTATCTGTGCAGTCGATTGATTCAAATGCTTTGTTTTTTTCATGTATAATAAGAGGACTCGTTTGCTTCGGGGCGTGCAGAGTTGCCTTTATTTTTCATCTGGCTGTAAACATTTCAGGTACAACGATGCGAGCGAGACGGAGATTGGGGCAGCGCAGTCATCAGGAACTCGGGAGCGCATCTGGCTGAGCAGCAGCCTGCGGAAAGAAAGACTTACGGATGTGCTGGAGAGGCAGACAGGTCCATGAATGCATTCACACACACACTCACACGCACTCTCACACATCGTCTGGTGTCACCCACAAGTAACAACCAACCTGTGAGTACATATTTAAACAGATTCTCACACTCCCACCTAGACAAGTTGAAAATGCAGCCAGATTTGGAGTGCACATGTTACTGTTTAGCATGAACTGCTCTCATTTACCAAAATTGCAATAAATTCCTCACTTTTTTTTCCACTTGATTCAGACATGCGAAAGATAAAATCTGCACTTTATTTGCACAATTTAAAATCAATTCAACATACTAATAAAGACTAACATATCTCTGTTTTGCAACACACTACTAACAGTTCAAACTAAATACTGAATCAATTCTTTTCTTAACTGTTGCTACAAAGTTTGAGACACACTGTTGTATAGATTGTGTCTTTAAAGTGGTAGAATTGAATTTTCTATTCACTTAAACTTGGAGACCAAAACCTGTTTCAGCATCACAATACCTTAGCATCTCCTGCTATAGAGCTCCAACTCTACTGAACACCTTAGTGATGAATGTGAACACTGACTGCACCTCAGGCCTCCTCAGCTCACCTACATCACCAGCACCTGACTTTACTAACACCCTTGTGAATGAGCACAAATCTTCACAATTATAATAATTTATTGTTATTATTATAATAACAAATGTGGACCAGGATCTTCACAAAGAGGTACATACCAATCTTATAGTGATGTGCCCCACAAATATTTGTCTATATCATGTGGCTTGTTATATGTTATTATACGCTTATATTATATGCAAGAGTGAAAGGGAAAGTTTATAGGACTGTGGTGAGACCTGCGATGTTGTATGGATTAGAGACAGTGGCATTGAGTAAAAGACAGGAGGTGGAGCTGGAGGTAGCAGAGCTGAAGATGTTGAGGTTTTCATTGGGAGTGATGACGGTGGACAGGATTAGAAATGAGTTTATTAGAGGGACATCGCATGTAGGATGTTTTGGAGACAAGGTGAGGGAGGCGAGATTGAGATGGTTTGGACATGTGCAGAGAAGGGACATGGGGTATATCGGTAGGAGAATGCTGAGGATGGAGCCACCAGGAAGGAGGAAAAGAGGAAGACCAAAGAGGAGGTTTATGGATGTGGTGAAGGAAGTCATGCAGGTAGTTGGTGTGACAGAGGCAGATGTAGAGGACAGAGGGGTGTGGGGACGGATGATCGGCTATGGCGACCGCCAATGGGAGAAGCCGAAAGAAAAAGAAGAAGAAGTGTGGTTTATATGTAACTCAAAATAGAGGAGAGATCCTTATGTGTGTTGATTATCAAGGTATAAATAATTAAACTGAAAGTTTACATACAAACCTAAAATTTTAATTCTGCCCAAATGGAGTAGTATTATTTAAGCATGTTAATTATATGTGAATATACAATGAATATGCTAAGATCTGTGGCAAGAAATGAACAGGACCAACACCCTAAGAACACAGCCAAGATAGCAAAGGAGTGTCTACAGGACGACTCTGTGAATGTCCTTGAGTGGCCCAGCCAGAGCCCAGACTTGACCTGATTGAACATCCCTGGAGAGATCAGAAAATGGCTATGATTCGACGCCCACCATCCAACCTGATGGACCTTGAGAGGTTCTGCAAAGATGAATGTGTGAAACTGCCCAAAAAGCTTGTAGCATCATACTAAAACAAACCTGAGGCTGTTATTTGTGCCAAATGCACTGTGAAGGCTGTAAATACTTTTTTTTTTCTTTCGTTTTTATATTTTTAATACTTTTGCAAACATTTCAAACAAATTTCTTTTAAGTTGTCATTATTGGTTATTTTTTGTTGAATTTTGAGGTAAATAATGAATTAAATTCATTTTGGAATAAGACTGTAAGTGCTGAAAAACCTTCCAGATTCACTGTATGAATTCACATGCTTCTTACAAGGGAAGTGGTAGATTAATGATTAAGGCTCTCGGGTACTGATTGGAAGGTCGAGCTTTAAGCCCTAATATCTGCAAGCTACCACTTATTGGACCCTTGAGCAAGGCCCTTTTTCCTCTGTGCTCCAGGGGTGCTGTATGATGGCTAATCCTGCATTCTGACCTCAGCTTCCTAACATCACTAGGATATGCAAAGAAAGAATTTCACTGTGCTGTAATGGTTGTGTATAAAGTGAAAGTGGAAGCTGTATGAAATTGGAAGTTATCTTTGTTTGTTAAACGTCTATGCAAATAAAAATGGCAACATTTTTAGATGGACATATTTTTATCAAGCGCAAGAAATCAAGTTGTATGTGCTAATGCTTTTTGTACAATCTTGTCCATTTCAATACACATCGATTTTTAGGGACATAAAACAAGACACACTTTGTGTAGAAATCACCAGCCATGTTCCTGGAGGTCTTTCTCCTTGTGACTGGCCGTAAAAACTTTCTTGGTATATTACTGATATCCAGAAACAAGACTAGTGATCACTGATCCATTGCATTCATGATGCAAATTCATTGCAATCGTACAATGTTTAAGGATTACACAGAAACGAATTGTTCCATCACCCCAGTCAGTGACACAGAAAAATGTTAAAGAACGTATTAAATTGTCTGACATGCTTTATTTAACATTCAGATTCAAATCCATAGAATCGAGTTGCAGGATACGGACTCATGCCCCCTATATTCTCAGCAAGTTTCCTTCTCAGCAAGTTTCATGTACACAAACTCATCAGAAACCACTCTGGCTTGAGTTGAAAACTGTGCAAGCCCAGGGCAAGACCTGTTTCCATGACTGAAAAATGTGTTTGAAACCAACAGACTTTGTATTTCTGGGTATGTATAAGAAACGCATTTAGACAAGCATGACTCTGCATCACTGCAACCCCTCTAAATACCTTGTTTTAGTTTTCTTTGTGAGTTATGAGCTTTGCTCCTGCTATCAATAATAGAAAAACTTTCCATCCGTCATCATATTCCAAAAAGTATGTGAATAATAAACTGGCAAAATCTGCCTCTGTTACTGAGGTTACACGAATAAGGAAAGGACAGACGAGATCGGACTGCTGAGATTAGGCAACATTGATTAGACATGAGGAATTAGACATTTGGCGCTGTTGGGATTAAACAGGGGTCCCCAAACTACAGGAACTACTAAGGAACGATCATTTGAACAATGCCATAGGGTTATATTTGAAATGTGATTGTAAATATATTTTTTTTACTCACATCTGTATTTGATAATACCCAAAAAATTCCCATAGTTATTAACGTAACCTAATGTAACACCGCACGTGTATTGCCTGACGCATTTTTTTTACATTCATATTTTTAGACATGATTCATTTATTCAGACAGGAGTTGTCTGATTTTTATTTTTATTTTTTCAAACAAATGACTTTAGCAAAATTTATTTAGCTACATGTTTAAATCTTATGTATTTTTTATTCTTACTGTATACAGCATCCTTACATAATATAAACTTTCTTTCAGCTTCTCCCGTTAGGGGTCGCCACAGTGGATCATCCGGATGTTTGATTTCGCACGTTTTTACGCTGGATGCCCTTCCTAACGCAACCCTCCCCATTTATCCGGGCTTCGGACGGGTACTAAGAGTGGCTGGGGTTGGTTGCCTGACCGGGTATCAAACGAACCCCACCAAAGGAAGATACAGTCAACATAATGTTCCATTATGTTCGAGCAAGTGAACCAGAGAGAAAATTCAAAGACAACATAAAATTGCCAAACGGTTTGGAAAGAGAATAGTTGAATCGTAACATTGACAATTGACAATTTCTGATAATAACAAGTATTTGCATTAGTCTTTTAGACCAGGACAATGTTCCTCCTGAACTTTGGTGCTACATCAAACAACATAAAAACGACATAGAGCTACAAACCACAGCACAGAGCTAAGGATTCAAGTAAGTTGTCCTCGCCACATAAAGTGCATCGTGTGCAACCTGGTGCAAAAAGTGCAAAAGACAGCCCAAAACAATGTAGGACAAATACACAAAACACAAAATAGCACCGCTAGTAAACCGACTGTGTATTATACAGTGCAGTGTGCAAGAGAGAACTGGATACAGGAGTGTACTTGTAAATAAACAAAATGTAAACATAAAAGGTTATGCAGAACAGCAATAGCATCAGTTAAATGGATGTGCAAAAAACAGCATGCAAACAGTTGTGTAATAATAAAATAAAATAATATGCGTGGTATTGAAGACACGTATGTGTGAAATGAGAATGAGTGTGTGTTTGAGTTCAGATTTGTAGCAGCTCAGCAACACACAGTCTACTGAGTGTGAGTTTCAGTCCATTTTAATTAATAAAGACTGTAGAACGAAAAATGTATAACTTGGGAATGTTTTGTGTTTTGCACTATACAGACATATTTCTCATTACTTTTAAAGAGATATACAACCTAATAAAAAAACATTATTACAGAATTATCATAATGACATCTTTTTCTTATTTTTATTGCTATTGAAATTAAAACATTTAATGCATATGGTTGGTGGGTGAATCTAACAAATAATTGGGCTACGTTAACAGGTTGATCGATCTTGGATATTAACGACAGGATCGTACTCGCTGATAACCGATTATTCAACAGTTTTTTTAATGTATACTGGATTAAAAAAAAAAAACACTGTAAAATAGTACTAAACTTTATTACAAAAAAAAAATATAACAGTACTGAATTATGAAAATGTGCTAAAGAAAATAAATATGAATATATTCATTACTAATTATAATTATGAAATTATAAATGATATAACCTAAATATAATATAGCGCTCTCCGTGCAGTGTGCAGTCTCGTGCAAAAAACAGAATGTGTTGTCAGAGATTCATCTCCATAGCCTGCTCTCTTAATGACAGTGGACTGAAAGCCGGAAAAAACAATCAGCATGGATTTTTGCTGATAGCCAACAGTCAACAGTCCCTGATCTCTATTAATAACTAAGGAACATTTTTGCTAGAAAGCTAAACTTTCTTATCAAATATAGATATGATATGAGTAAAACATATTAAAAATAAAACATTTTAAATACGTCTCTGGCATTGTTAAAATGGACGTTCCAAATGCAGGGGCTGTAGTTTGGGGACGTGTTTAATCCTACTGTTTATTCCCAACAATCCCTGGTTTAGACAGCTGGGATTGCATGATAGGGATTATATGATTGGTCTTGGATGGCAGAGATAAGAAAGAAGGAAATGAACTTTGTGTAGTTGTTGGGATTATACAATAAAACTGGACTGGATAGACAGTGAGAAATGAAAAGGTGAAGAAAAAAGAATGCTAAGATTATGCAAAAAGACATTGGATAATTAAAATAGGAAGCAATGGATTATACAATAGACAACAAGACAATAGAGTTATCAATAAAATGTCCATGTATGCAGGGTGTAAGTGAGGTAGCGTAATACCCGCAGACTCCAACTCAAGGTCACAACCCTTTTAGCACACAATTTCACACAGCCTTCATCTTCCAGGCACATACAGACACCTTGTGATTTAATTCATATTGAAAACTGTGTCCATAAGCAGACTGCTAAATGCTTTGGTAATCAACTTTGGATATTTATTACAGGAACTGTCAAATTTCATATGTTGCCTCCAACACTACAATGTCTCCTCCAAAGACCTTGATTCAGGCTTCATTGTGAATTATGAGTGTGCTTCCTGCAACACATAATGCCAAATAATCTATCCATCATGCTGATAAACACGCAGTGTGAATAACCGAGCGATGAGCACATGCTCTGCCTGTAAAATACACTACAAAGCAGTGCAAAGACATGTTGTGCTGAATGTGGATAAATGTACTGGTGCGAGTAAGGACAGTAAAGACTGTCATTTTAATAGGTTTAGTATTTTTAAACCAATTTTACCCCAGTTTTTTGTAATTAGACATTCCTAACCAATACCTAACTCCATAATATGCCAGCTAGGCTATAATGCTTCATCAGAGACATTTGCAGTTCAACATTCATAAAGGCCCATGATTGATTCATGATGGGGTCAGAGAAATGCCGTCCCTAATGCACTTTATTGGATTTCCAGCCATTGGTAGTTATGGCTTTGTCATGATTCGAACTCAAGATGTCCTCACAATGGACTCCAATGGTTAGTCAAATAACCCAAAGCACTTGTTAAGCACAGTGGGGATCAGACTGTAGGGAATGGTCAGTGGGAGTAAGGGATTGTAGGGATTAGGGATAATAAGGAGCAGACAGTTTCTGGAAGTGGAGATTAGACATTGAAATTAGACCATAGGGATGTGGGTGTAGGCGTGGGTTTAACTGTTTGAATTGGATAGTAAGTCTTTGACTTTAGGGAATGAAAAATTGTGACTACTCTCGTCAGTGGACAGTGATGATTAGAATTTTTGGATTGCACATATTAGGGAGTAGGATTTGGGCAGGTTGGGCAGAGGTGGAGAAAGAGTAATAAAATATTCCATTGAAGTAAAAGTACTTTACTGAAGTTGTACTTAAGTACAGGTGAAGTTACCAGTCTACAAATCTACTCATGTAAAAATAAAAAGTAGTACAATTTACAGAGTTAAAGGGGGGGTTGGGTTGGGGATTCTAGTGGATTCAAAAAGAACAAGGGGATATAAATCTCAAGCTAGATGTTTTAATTGAAGGAGCACCATTACAATTAAAATGCAATAAAACATTTCTTTAATAAATAAAACACTACAGTTCATGTCAAATGTGAGGTATGCATTTCCGAAGCAAAATATATCTTGTTAAAATGTTATTTATAATAATGAGAGAAATCGCAAATGCAGAATTGTGACTGGGAGCGCACGCATTAAACAGCTCCGTGTTTTCCGCAGTGACGAATTAACACCGAATGGATTGGACACTGCATTCTCAACAAAAGTGTGTGATTGGTTGTACAGTACCGCTCAAATCGAATGTGACATCAGCAGACCAACTCTAAAATATAACACTTCATTTATTTCATATGACACTTCACTCGCGACCCTGGTAATAGAGCTGAATTCATGGTACAGTAACAATTTTGCCCCAAATCCATCCATGTTCATTTCCAACCCTGGTGTTAACTAACATTATCAATGTCAGTAATGCAAAGCACCAGTACAACAATTACACAAACTAAAGATATAAGGATTTTTAACTGATCTCAACATGCTATTAAATATAGTCAGGGGTTAGTTTCTTTTTTAAATTGTTTAATTTATATTTATTTTTTAAATTCAGTAACAGATATATTTTACAATGTAGTTAAATACAATACTTCAAACAAAGCATACTTTAGTAAAATTACAGATTTAAAACTACTTTAGTAGAAAGTAAACAAGAACTTATATAAAAAAAAAAAACACTCAATTACAGTAACATGAGTAAATGTAATTCGATACTTTCCACCTCTGAGGTTAGGTTTGTGTGCTAGGTTAATTGGTAGTCATTGAGGCCAAACACTAGGAATTAGACTAGAAAAAATTAGGAAGACCAAGGAGGAGGTTTATGGATGTGGTAAGGAAAGACATGCAGGTATTTGGTTTGAAAGAGACAGATGTAGAGGACATGGGGGGTATGGAGACGGATGATCAGCTGTGGCGACACCTAATGGGAGAAGCCGATAAAAGAAGGAGAAGAAGACTAGGTTTTGATTGGACAACAGGAACAGGGCAGTTGGGAAGTAGAAATGGAAAGTATGAATATTACTGTATGCAGCTGACTGTAAGGATTAAGCTGTATGGAACTAGCACATATTGGACCGTAGGGAAGGAACAACAAGGGATTAGGCAGTAGGGAATAAACAACAGCAGGAAATAAACAACAAAGATATGACAGAGTAGACTGGGCAGTAGGAACTAGGCAGCTGGAATTGGACACCATAGATTGCAAGGTAGGGAATCAAAATTAAGAATGCACATGTGAGATGTAGTACTGTAGATGGGACCATAGGGACTGTGCAACCCGAACAGCATAGTAGGTTTATTTTACATGTACATTTATGGCAGTTGGTGGACACCTTTATCCAGATCGACTTACAGTTATCTTAGTTATACAGCTGAGCAACTGCAGGTTAAGGGTATTGCTTGAGGGCCCACCAGTGGCGGCTTGGTGGTGCTGGGACCTAAACGAATGACTTTCTGCTCAGATGTCCAACATCTTATCCACTGTGTTACAGTACCTTCACACTTACTGTGTACTTTATAATACTATATTTTTGTAATATGCCAATTCACAAAGTATGCATAGTGGAAATGTGACCTTTCTGCTGGGCGTATACACTAAACACTCATAGAATGTATCGTAGGTGTTGGGTGTCAGGAAGAAATTGCCTACACTACTTCGTTGCACTTTTTGACAGCTAAATATGGGAACGCATCAAACCGGAGACACCACTTAAAACAATCACCCTGACATCTTCCCCCAGCTCACACCATTTTCCTTCTCTGAGTCAGACATAGGCATTAACAAGCCGAAAGATGCGTCAAATGACCTTTTCTGGGACATTTTCCAAACGCACTAAATACATCGCTGGCAGTTTGGGGTTGAGAACTTTAAACAATTCAGGAACAAACTTCGTAGTCGGTCGAACGCTTCCTTTCAGCACAGTGAAACAGCCAGCATTTAAAGCAATGCTTGACAAATGAGACAGACCGTACAAGGACCGGGGGAGAAAATATTCTTGCAACATGGCAACTGCTGAGCTTGGCAAGATAGAAACGCATATAATGTTTCAACTTAATGCCCCGCTACAGCAGTATGGAATAACTTGAATATGTTGAGAAAGCTAATTTTATTTCACAGGTTTTCATGTGCACCTCCACTCATGCTAGCCGTAATGACAAATTTATCATCACGCTTTGACATTTAGCAGACTACATGAATAAGGGACCGGAGAGGTACAATAGGATGATTTCTGTTTGGAGTGTGGAGCAGATTTAATTCATTCTGGGGCTTGTCTCACATGTCCCCACTAACACTTACGGGATTGGGGAGGAAGAACTGAAAGCACAGACTTGGCCTGGTGAAATAATTTTTCCAGGGGTTTGTAGAAAGCTGTAGTTTTGCCTCATGATAGATAGTTTATTATTCCATGGTGAATATTGGGTTTGAGAATCAACTTAGTTGGGTAAAGGCTTTCTTTCAGTGCAGTGAAACAGCCAGCATTTGAAGCAGGTATTGATTCATTTGATTATTTTAAGAGGAACAGCACCTCTATTTCAACCCTGCAAGTATCCAGAGCCATCTAGAGATGTACCAGCTTCAGGATTATCTAATTTCATGAATTTGGAGACATTGGACTTCTACATATTCTACATATGTTTTTTCTCAATCAGAAAACATTTAAAGGCTGTGGCATGGATGAGTTTGTGTTGGTGTGGAATCTATAATTGATCTCAGATGTTGAGTAGATCCTGAACTCTGTCTGACTGCATAAGACTGTAGAAATACATTACTCACAATCGCACTTGCCGTTTTCAGGATATTTCTCACTCTCCAGTGTATGTAATGTTTTGATGATTTATAATTACACTCGGTGTCATCCAGATGAGGATGGGTCCTCCTTTGAGTCTGGATCCTCTCAAGGTTTCTTCCTCATACCATCTAAGGGAGGGTTTTCCTTAGCACAGTCAGCCAAGGCTTGCTCATCGGGGATAAATATAAATATAACATTTAAATATAAGTGAATTTTGTTCTATAATTCTACCACTGTCCATTGTAAAAAGCTCTATAGAAATAAAATTGAATGAATTGAGTTTTATTCTATTGATTTGTATTTTATGATCAAACTTTTGATGTCACCCAAATGAGGATGGGTTCCCCTTTTGAGTCTGGTTCCTCTCAAGGTTTCTTCCTCATAACATCTAGAGGAGTTTTTACTTGCCACAGTCGCCATGGCTGCTCATCAGGGATAAATACACACCATTCACCTTAACTGTTGATTTGTGTAAAGCTGCTTTGAGACAATGTCTGTTGTGAAAAGCGCTATACAAATAAATTTGACTTGACTTGACTATTAGTGTAATGCTCATTACAAGGGAAATTGACACAAAGCAGCTATATAGAAATGAATAAGATCGAGGATATACCTACTGAGAAAGCCTAATATGAAGGTGATGAGATGAATCCCTGTTACAAAATGAGGAAAAAACCTCTGAAGGAGCCAGATTCCATAAGGGAATCCATCATCATCTGGGTGACATCCAGATATTCATTTATTACAGTTCCATTATGCAACTGTTCACTTATAGAGACTTGAGTGCAAATCTGTTTGTAGAAATTGTATTCCTAAGCCATTATAGAAGAACCTTTCGTATTAATTGCAGTTGAAAGTCATCTCATAGAGGGTTTACCATCTACAATAATCTCAAGTGTTTTATTCCTTTATTTTTCTCAGCAGCATTTCTTAATTGATTAAACTTTGTCCTAAAATGTCATTGTTTTTGTTGTAGCAGCTCATACATACCGTATGGATTTAAAGTATTTACAGTACAAACAATACAGTCTAAAGGAAATAATATAAGAATTATAAAATATTATTATTCACCAAGTTTCCTGTGAGGAGACATTTAAGATTTATGAAAGGAGTCTCCAGTGTCAATGGTCAATCACTTCCTGAATGATTTCCACTTCTGATTGGTGATAACTTCCACAAGCTTAACTGCGTAAACAATTAAATCTAATCTACGATGTCATTTATTTTCCATATAGAATCCATAGATATGCATCCCATCATTTTGTCATCACTAATTGCTTATCTATAATCAGCATGACTTGGACTGTTTTATTCCATTCATGGGTTAAAACACTAAAAGAAAACATTTCCTTCTCTATTTTTTCCATTGTGCAACATCTCATGGTCTTGAGGGATTACATTTCTTGATTTTATTGGACAGTCTCCAGCCCATGTGCATGTTTCAGGTATTAGTTAAGAAACGGAGGAATAAATAACGTCTAATAGCCACACAGGATTCATTGTGCAGGGTGGAGAGAATCGCAAACACAGGCCACTCGTGATTTAATGAAAGTCAGGAGGGGAAATAAAGCAAATTACATGCTGGGTATAAACAAACGCACAATAAATAATCTGAATTTAATTCAATTATTTGTACAGCGCTTTTAACATTGTTCCAAAGCAGCTTTAAAGAGATAAAGAGGTTAAGATCTGAATCTACAGGTACAACTGAGCAGCTATGGGGTTAAGGGCCTTGCTCAGGGGCCCAGGAGTGGCATCTTGGTGTGACTGGGGCTCATGACGTTTGGTTTCAATGTCCAATGCCTTAACCTTTATGCTCGCACCTCCCTCACAAGTACACAAACCATTGAGTTTGATAGCTAAATAAAAGTAGAGATACAGTAGGTAAAATGTTACTCGAGTAAAAGTAAAATTCAATATTCGCCTTCAAAAGTTTCCAAAGTACTATGAGGAAATATTGTCGTTTTTATCACAAGACTGTTTGCTTAATTAATTCAGATTATGTAAAAATATTTTAATGTAACTCTTAACACAACAATCTGTTCAAAGAATGATATTAATAAGTCAAATACTAGTTAAATTTTCTTATAATTATTAAAATTTAAAAAATGCGCAAATAAGGTCAAGCGTGTTGTGGCAAGTTCGAGTCTGGAGTTTCTGCCATCATTTATTCCTCTCTAAATGTTTTGCTTGCTGTTGAACTGATGCTGAACTGTATGTTGGGGATCAGTTGACGCCACCAAGCACCAATCAAAACAAGTTTAAAATGGAGCGTGCGCTCAACCCTGATTGGTAGATTGCTGTGTGATTGACCAGTTAATATTTTACCCACTCATAAATTAAGGAATGACTGATTTCACAAAAATGTAGTTGAGTAAAAAGTATTTGACTTTTAAATGTAGTGAATTTAAAGTAAACGTTTTCTAAAGGGAAACACTTTAGTAAAGTAGAGATCAGTGAAAAGGCTAATTAAGTATAGTAACAAATTACATTTACTTCCTTACTGTCCACCACTGATTCAATGTATATAGTACATTAATACAAAAACTTTCTGAAGGATATAATGTTTACATTTATTTATGTTTCTTTTTTTGGATATTCTTAAATGTCTTAGACTGCGAGCAGCAATAAGGTATTAAGCAATAAGATTATTTCTATAGCGCTTTGTCTCAAAGCAGCTTTACAGAATGTAAGAATTATAGAGCAAAAATGTAAATATAATGTTTACTAATATTAGACAAAAGCTAATAGAAATCCAGAAGTTCACTCATTACTTTTTTGGAGGGGGTTTGGTAATAATGAGCTTCAACAATCTGGTTTGTTCAGCTGTCATATGCATTTGTATATAGAAAAAGTAAGCTGGATATAAGGCATATGTCACGCACTCAAAAAAAAAAGGGCAGTGTCTAGCAAGAGGAAGAATTCACAACACCGGATATAACGCACAGTTGATTTCAAGGCACTTTAGCTTGTCACAACAGTTTAGATCTGTACGCTCTTCCTCTCCGTCTCTCAGACTCAAGCTGTCTCCGGGTTTCTCTCTCACTCTCTGTCTTTCTGTTTCTCTCACTACTTAATTGTGTTTTGAGGTTTCTGTGCACTTGTCGTGAAGCTTCATACTCAGCAGGCGTATACATCCAACCTGCTTATGCTTTCTTTCGATACACACACACACACACACACACACACAGTTTTATCCTTCAATCCAACCCCCCAAAACCAGGCACATGGCCCAGCGTGACGATGTCGGGCTGCAAGATGCGTCCGCATGTCTGAACACCATGCAGCTTTACCTGATCTCCGCTGGCCCCCTGCCCTCCTGCACTCAGCCGAGGAAGTAAATATTTGCACGCAATCCTGAACTGCTGAACGCTGTCTTCGACCCAGCAGTCTCCACAGCATGAAATATTCATAGCCTGATCGAGTGTGTGTGTGTGTGTCTACGCGTGTTCGCGACGAGAGACCGCATACTGTAAAGACTCGGCATAAGACAGACAGGAGACACAGAGAGACCTTGACTGAGAAGATGGAAAGAAAAGCTTTAAATTGAGGCTGACAGAGGGAGATGGATATCTGCAGGGATGGAGGGAGATCGAATCGGATTGAAGGAGTGAGGGGGGGAAAGATAGAGCAGCGAAAGAGCCCGAGTGAGAGACGTGGGTGTTCCTTCTATCAGACGGATCATGTCGGGTTTTTTATTGCACTGTGGATGAGGGTGATGATTTTTCGAGCTCGGCAGTGCCATCGCGACGCCCTGACTGACAGTCAAAGGCCTCGAATTCCCATGATTCCACAGGGGCAGAGACAATTCTCTATTTATAGTCCTGGCCAGCAGGGATCAAGTAAAAAAGCAGACTAGAATATAGTTTGGGTTATGTGAAGTGGACTCGTGTGATTAGACACAAGTTATTTGTCATTTCAAACTGTTTGTCATGAAGTTAAAATGTTTTTAAAGCCGTTATTTCTATTTTCTACAGAATTAGGCTCCAGATACACTGCACTTTATGAACAAATCTGCACCTAATAAATGAAACCGATGAACCCATTGTATAATATCGAATCTCTTCCACATGAATCATCAGTTCTATGACTGCAAATCTTTGCACATTTCATTATTTACTACTTGAAACCTAATTATTTGTCACACAATGTCCAACTTACCCTCCTCTGCATGTCTTTTTTTTTATAATCCCCCGAATTTATGCAATTATAGAAAAGCATGCTTTTACTTATCCAAGTTCCAAAAAAACAAAGCATATACAGTAAATGAATAACAGAAATTGCATAGAGATAGCATGTGTAGGCAGCCGATGACTATGCTAGCCATTTGAAATTCAGCCTTGCTCATTTGGAACCAACCCTGACCATTTGGAGCTGTACAAAAGGCACTTATTCAGAATGACCTGGCAACAAGGAAATGTCAAGGACCTCTCTTTTTGCTGTTTGCAAAATAAAAGGTAGAAATGAGAAAAGCCGCCGATTCGTTCTCGCACCACCCCAAATGAACATACGATTTAGGAAGCAAGAAAAGCGTAACGTAATTGAGGTTAGTGCCGGCGGAATGGATCATCTGCTCATCAAATGACTCCTTTCTTCTTTCTCGGCCCAGTAGTTTTGACGATTTCGAGTTTCTTTGCCACTTCATCTTTATCCTAATAGCATTCAGCCAGTAATGGAGCATGTCTGGAGCAGCGACCTGGTGTAACCATGGAAATGGGGGTAGCACAATGATGGATATAGTGCCAGTGGTTACAAGATGTTTTAATCGTTTGGAAGGCAACAGAAGGACTTCAAGCCAAAAGGTACAGAGTTTATTGACATAATTGAAATGAAATGATTTTTCTGTGGATTTCAGTGCTCTTTTACTGCTACACTATAAAGAGAAATAGGACACCTGACTTTTCAAGCCATATGTGCTTCTTTCCCAAACTGCTACCACAAAACCAAAAGCCCACAATTGTAAACAATATCTAGTTTTTCCTTCACTTGAACTACATACGAGACCCAAATTCTGTTCCAGAATGACAATACTCCTGTGCACAAATCCAGTTTAATGATGTGTTACATACTAAGGATGGAGTGCAAGATCTATTGCAATAAAGTTCTGACATCAATCCTATTGAACACATTTGGAATGAAGGTGAATGCTGACTGCACCCCAGACCTCCTCACTTTCCCTCAATCAGTACCTAACTTTACTAACATCCTTGTGGATGAATGAGCACAAATCTCCAAGGCACATTTCAATAGAACATCTAGTCGAACATCTTCCCAGAATATTCACTAAGCACGTACAAATCGGGTGTCCACAAACTTTTGTCCATACAGTGTATATGTTTAAAAATATTCTCTTTGACTGGGGGCCACTCTCTGCAGCTGGGAATGGTTTTGCATCAACAGTTTGGGATGTATCAAATTACAGATCAACATGGGAGCTTTCAGAATGGATTTGGACTGTAATTAATATAAACAGTCTACAATGGCTCAGGACCACAGATTGCATTTAATCACCCATCACTGCACACCTCAACAATGAGGAACTGGGATGAATGGACATTTGAATGATGAGGATGGGTTCTATTTTGAGTCTGGTTCCTCTAAACGTTTCTTCCTTAATGAAATCTCTGAGTTTTTTACTTGCCACACTCACCACTGGCTCGCTCATTAGAGATACGATGATAATTAACAAACGTATACATTCTTTTATAATCACTTTATAAAGCAGTTTGTAAAGCTGCTTTGAGACAATATCCATTGGTATACAAATAAAAACGAATCAAATCCAACTGAACCTACAACAAAATCGGGCTTTACTAACGCCCTTGTGGCTGAATGATCACAAATCTCCACAAGCACACTCCAGAATCTGGTGTAACATTTTCCCAGAAGAATGGAGGTCATCATAAAAGCAAGCAGGTACTAATTGTGGAATTGGATGTTCACAAACTCCAAGAAACCACAGACATCATATTTATATTTATATTTATATATAAGAATTAAGACTTTCAAAAAAGTAAACCTAAGACGGCAGATGATGGTAATGGAAGAATGGGCAGGGTTTGTACTTTCTACAAAACTAATAACATTTTGTACTATATGCATATCCTGGCTATAATTGGCCACTCCAACATTTTGCAGATGTTTAATATCAGTGTCTGGAAATCACGGCAGTCTTGACCAGACTGGTAGTCGATTACTAATCACTACACAATTCTTTAAAGTACTTATCGCTCGCGAGCTGCTGTCTAACAGACATAGAGCTTTGTTTTGCTGCCCTTTCACTTCTTTAGAACATGATTGGCACTTTCATTGGCTATTACTCATCATCAGTTCTTTGTGTTGGTCACACGCCAAGATTCATCGCTGATCGTTTCAAATGTCACGCATGTACTCGCACACCGGATAAATGCTCCCGCTGAACTTTACACGCCTAATGAGGAGCAGTAATGTGCACCTAATACAAGCAAAATAAATCGGATTCAGGTTCACACATTCGAATCAGTTAGTTTAACAATGATGCTGGCATTTAATCCAAAGTCTTATTCAGGTTGGACTGGTTTCACACAATGAGGTGGGGGTAATTACTTATATCACTGGGGTATTTCTGTGAATTTGCTTCACATCGACATCATGTCAGAATTTTATTCATTGCCTACGCATTCCTGCTTCTGGTCTAGAACGCTTTCACCGATCGTTATGACATTATAATATTATGAGCGGTGAAGTGAAGAACACTGATTATCTCTTCATCAAGGCACCTGTTAGTGGGTGGGATATTTTTTTAGGCAACAAGTGAACGTTTTGTTAGATGCAGGAAAGATTTAAGGATTTGAGTGAGTTTGACACTGAAATTGTGACGTCTAGACGACTTGGTCAGAGCATCTCCAAAACTGCAGCTCTTGTGAAATGTTCCCAGGCTGCAGTGGTCAGTATCTATCAAAAGTGGTACAAGGAAGGAACATCGAACAGGGTCGTGGGCGACCGAGGCTCATTGATGCACATAGGGAGCAAAGGCTGGTCCGTGCGGTCTGATACAATCGTCGAGCTCCTGTAGCTCAAATTGCTAAAGAAGTTGATGCTCAACGGGTCAGGACTGTTTTGGCAGCGAAAGTTGGACCAACACAGTATTAGGCAGGTGGTCATAATGTTATGAGTGAATGGTGTAAATTGTCTTCTGCTTTCTATAACATAAATAGTTGAATTAACTCTATGTGATACTCTATATCTGGACCATCTATCCAACGCGAATATATTCATCAGCTATATAGACAGCTTTTTTTTTTTCTTTAAAATGAAGACACACATTTTCTCGTTCTTGTCTATCAGCTTTTCTGAAATGAAGAACTGGCCCAGTTTAAAAAGCATTTTAAGAATTAAATAGACACGACGTTTAAAGGGACACGTCACAGGGGCACCGCTTTGGGGGCATTTTAGGCAAGCTATTAAGTGGATGTTACAATCTGCATAGTTTGTGTGTGTGTGTGTGTGTGTGTGTGTGTGTGTGTGTGGTGCAGTATTCTTATGTGGACCATCAAATCACATCAGCTGTCTGCGACAGTGAGGATAACTGCAGTCTCGGGAGCATGCAGAGGATGAGGGATTAACACGAAGGGGGGTTTAATATAGCCTTAGGAACACACACACACACACACACACACACACACACACACAAGCATGAAAACTGTTGTCAATTTTCTAATGTGCCTCAATCAGAAACAGAAGTATATTGGGAATGGGATGGAATGGGGAAAAAAATTACAGGAAATCAAAAATTACTATATATTTTTCTCCCCATGATTCATTATTTTGTCCATGAGAGTCAAAACTGTGTGCTCACGTCTCATGAGATCCTGGTGACGATTTCCGTTGAATAAATGTGCTCATTACACGAGTCTTCCCTAGTTTTTCACCTTTTACCCATCCTCCACTCTTCTGGGAAGATGTTCCACCAGTTTTTGTGGTGAATTGTACTTAAGGGCGTCAGATACAGGTGATGGAGGTGAAGTGAAAAGGTCTTTGGTGCAGTCAGTATTCACATTCATCCAAAGGTTTTCAATAGGGTTTAGAGCTCTGTAGCAGGAGATCTTCCACTTTAAGCATGTTGTTATTCAGCTGGCTTTGTGCACAGTGAAATTGTCATGCTGGAACAGATTTGGGTCTCTTTGTTCAAGTGAGGGGGAAAATGTTATGCTACTACATTGAAATACATCCTATTTAAGTGTGTGCTTCCAATTTTGTGGTAACAGTTTACAGAAGAACCGCATATGGCTGGAAAGGTCAAGTGTTCCAATACTTTAGCTCGTATAGTGCACTTTCTCATGGCATGAGAGTAACCACATAGCGAGTCAGCAACATCTTACAAACCTCTCAGTGCGAAAGTCCTAAGAAGCAATGCATTATGATTTCGTTTTTCTTTCTCGTTTTCTGATGTTTTCTACACAATTTACTTGTGATCTCGTCAAGTCAAGTCAAGTCAAGTCAAGTTTATTTGTATAGCGCTTTTCACAACAGACATTGTCTCAAAGCAGCTTTACACAAATCAACAGTGATGGTGAATGGTGCGAATTTGTCCCTGATGAGCAGCCGTGGCGACTGTGGCAAGGAAAAACTCCCTTAGATGTTATGAGGAAGAAACCTTGAGAGGAACCAGACTCAAAAGGGGAACCCATCCTCATCTGGGTGACATCAAGAGTTTGATCATAAATTTTCCAACAATACAGAACACTGGACAGTGAGAACTAACATGAGTACTGGAGTATAAGATTATAAGTGATGTAATTTTCTCGTCAATCTCGTCATAACAAAGGTTTTCTCGTGATCACGACATCAGTTTCTCGCCATAACAGATTTTGTTTTGGATCTTGAAATAACAAACATTGTTTCCTAATGATCAGTACTTTTCTATTCGGCATAAGAGCGTATTCTAGAGGCAGCATCATCGCAGCATCACAGATGATTGCATTTAATTTTACTTTGATTGGGGATTCGATCAAACTGGAGATACGGTTCCTATTTACTTTGGGAAATTAGTAACTTTATGATAGTTATTTTAGACGCCAACACGTACTCTATAAAGTACACCATTCGCAAGGCATACGATTTTCTCACGATACAATTGCATTAATAATAAATGGATTTTTTAAATTCGTAATAATGAGAAACAATATCTGTTATGTCGAGTTTGTGAGAGAATTACATAGTGATAATGAGAACAAAAACTTTTGTTATGTCCAAAACATGAGAAATTAGGAAAGAAAGGCTAAATCATAATGCATTGCTTCTTAGGACTTCCATACTGAGAGGTTTGTAAGATGACCCATGTTGCTGACTCGCTATGTGGTTAATCTCATGCCATGAGAAGGTGCACTATATGAGCAAAAGTATTGAAACACTTGACTTTTCATCCATATGTGGAAGAAAGAAAAATATATAATGCATTGCCTCTAAGGACTTCCGTATCTCAGCGCTAATAAGCAGGCTAATCGCTTTTTTTAAAACTAGTTGTTGTTTATAATCGCAATCGCATTTGTACTGGAAGCTGTTCAGGTTCTGCATTTCGGAAGCATTTTTTTGTGGAATGAAAGCCTCAACATCACACCGAGGTACAGAACAAGGAGGAGGTCAGATGAAAATGTAAAGAGGTTTTACTAGTCAAACCTGAACAAAACATGTCAGTACTCATGCGTGTAGTAGAGGTAAAAACATGTCATTGAGGGGTCTCAAAAAACCAGACCCGGCTGTGTGAGGTCGTCTAACACGTCTAACACGTATAGGCTGGCTCGGTGTGTGAGCTCATTAATTGTGCTCAGATTTGTGCGAGTTTAGTGGTATTTTGAGGCTTTGTTCCTTGTTCACACAAAAGATTTTCTCATCACTGTGCAAACGAGGTATGACACGTTCGAGCGACAAATCCACCATGGTCTTACCTGCAGTTAGGCCCAGTGGTATTTCAAGTACACAATTTCGGTGCTTGAGTAAAAGTACAAATCCCCTGATTAAATATGACTTTTTCAATAAACTTGAGGATGAAACGTAAAAGTAGTGATCTCGGAGAACTCTCTGTGAATAATGGATGTAGTTCAGTGTTCCACTCTCCTGCACATCAGACCTTTTAAAAGAGAGAAGCTTCTAGAGTTAGACATATACTTTGGGCTTGGGCTCACTACAGCTTCGCATTCTGAAGCAAAGAACTGCATGTTTTTCTGACGTAGCGGAGTAAAAACATATCACACGTTCACATGTGAAGTACAGACACTTGACAAATGTACTAAACTACGATTACAAAGTAAAAACAAAGTGTCAAATCAAGAAGTCAAAAAGCTTTTATTGTCTTTCAACCATATATAGCTGACGCGGTACACAGTGGAATGAAACAACGTTCTTCCAAAACCCTGATACTACATACAACAACAATCACAGAAACAGAAAACACTGGGCTAAGTACTGGTAAGTGTCCTCTCCACGTAAAGTGACTGTGTGCAACCTGGTGCAAATAGTGCAAGAAAATACAGGACAAATACACAAAGCACAAAATACAAAATAGTTTCGCCAGTAAACCCGTTGTAAAGATACATAAAGTGAACAGTAGCAAAAATTTAAACAAAATGTTGTGCGAAAGCAACAAAAATTCCGCAATTCAGAAAACGGCATGTAAACAGTTTATGGTAATGAAGTGATGTAATATGAGCGGTACTGAAGACATGGGTGTTCGAAGTGAGTACGAGTGTGTGTTGAGTCCGGGTTTTACAGATCAGTCACACAGTTGTGTCTGTGTGTGTGAGTTCAGTTCACTGTTTACATCCTGTTTAGAGTTCACAATTAAAAATGCCATTGCTTCTGCTGATTTTTCGTACAATATTTATTTACAATTTTGATACAGTTGAACTTTAGTGAGTAATAATTCTCTTTTGGTGCCTATTTAGAATAATATAAAATATCCTTACTCTATATCGCTTTTTATTTTATTGTAAATTCTATATTGTATTTAATTTTATTCACTGGAATTGTATTCTACTTCATTGCACATTTTTATATAGTAACAATTTAGATGATTTATTCATTTTATTATTTATTGTTCGTATGTCACAGAACGGTGTATTGCGCATTTCGCTGCATGTCATACCCTTGTATTGTTATGGGTGTGACAAATTAAATTCTAATTTTGAATCATTACTTCATAAACAACCATAAAATAAGGCATTTAGAAAGGAAGGAAGCAGCAGAAATCATTGTTGCAAGAGAAGTAATCAAGAGAAGCTTTGCATCTATTGTAGGTGCTGCGGTTCAGCTTATACTCAGACTGTAGCATGACTCACTAATTAATTTCAAAGCTATTATACTGTAATAGATAGAATACGAATAGAAAGAAGAAGATGGCGCCACATGCTTCCAGTTGTGCGGATAATCTACTGCTAATTGCATCTTATCACAGTGAATACTGTGTGTGTATCACTCAGCCAGCATTTACATCTTTCGACAGGTGATTGCAGGTTTGTACAAGTGTAAATAGGATGGTGGGATTCTGTGTTGTGCTGTATGTTGTGGCTCATTTTCTTTATTGGAACAATGAAAAACGATCAACTAAAATAATTATTATAAGTAGAAATAGTGCAGATGATGCTTTCAGTCTGTGGAATTATATAATAATTATATAATATTAATCAGTATTATTATATATTTATTATTCTTTTATTTTTTTTCTAAATTTGAATGTACTCCAAAATTGTGGTAACAGTAACATTATATATGTTCAAGTTCAAATTGAAGTTTATTTCTACAGCGCTTTTAACAACGGACATTGTCTCAAAACAGAATTTACAGATTTTAAGAGTTAAACAGAATTTAAGAGTTAAGGTGAACGATGTGTATTTATCCCTGATGAGTAGCCGTGGTGACTGTGGCAAGGAAAAACTCTCTTAGATGTTATAAGATAGAAACCTTGAAAGGAGCCAAACTCAAAAGGGGAACCCATCCTCATTTGGGTGACATCAAGAGTGTGATTATAATCATTAAACAATACAGAACACTGGAGAGAGATAACTAACATGAGCACCAAATTGTAAAGTACAGACACTTGCTATAAAAATATATATATATACATACACACACACCTTCTCATTCAAAGAGTTTTCTTTATTTTCATGACTATGAAAATTGTAGATTCACAATGAAGGCATCAAAACTATGAATTAACACATGTGGAATTAAAGAACCTACAATATGACATATTTTCAGTTGTTTTACACTTTTTTGTTATGTATATAATTCCATATATAATTCCACGTGTTAATTCATAGTTTTGATGCCTTCAGTGTGACTCTACAATTTTCATAGTCATAAAAATAAAGAAAACTCTTTGAATGAGAAGGTGTGTCCAAACTTTTGATCTGCACTGTATATATATATATATATATATATATTGGCTTTAGCTTAACTTGAATATACATTTATGGCATTTGGGGGCTTGCATTTATAAATCTTAACAAAAAACTAAAAAGTTGAGAGTTAAGGGCCTTGCACAAGGGCCCAGCAGTGGCATCATGGTGGTGACTGGGTTTGAACTCACTAACATTCGATCAGAAATTCAATGTCTTTAGCTCCCAGTTATGTCCTTTGTTGACTTGTTTTGCCTTTTTTGCCAAGAACAGAGTGAGCTAAGATGCTTTTAATGGTCTTAACAAATCATTGGTCTGAAAATGAGCTAAAATGAAACAAATAAACTCCTGAGACTCTCCTGTGCCACCATTTGTTCATTTGCTTTTTCTGCAGTGAATTGTTTGGTGGAGGAGCTAGAAACAGGGAAATTTACTTCTAGAGTATTCTTGTACACAAAGGCTAATTACAGTGCATTCGGAAAATATTTCAGTGTTTCACTTTTTTGAAATAAGTTTGTGTGAATCTTTGAAATTTAGTATACAATAGGATCCGACGTTACCAACACCCTTGTGTCTGAATGAATATCATTCTCCACTCTCCAAAATCCAGTGGAATTTCTTCCCTGAAGGTTGGAGGTTATTAAAACAGCAAATGACTAAATGTGGAATAGAATGCTCAGGTGTTCCTAACCATATCTCTATATATTCTACTGAAATGTGTCTGTTTAGAGGACTATGGGAGGCTACAGCATGGTACTGAGGACAGCTTCAGTGGAAGGCACATGAAAAAAGAGGCAGTTGAGCTCATTTGGGATTCACTAAGTGAACTTATTATGTTTGTCACGGTTCCTCCAGGGACACTATGGGAGTTGAAAAAAATAACAAGGAAACACTTGGTGGTGTTTAGTTTTGCCGACGGCGCAAACACACTGGTCTACAATGAGTATTTGCGAGATCAACAGTCATCACCCACAGGAAATCATGCACTCGCTCATTTTCTTTGTCGAGTACCTAAATTGTCAGAATTTGTTTAGACAGACAGCTTATATATATTTATGTATTTAACAATAATCATAAATGGCAAAGACGAATAAAATTAAATGGATTTGTAACTTTATTTATACAAATTGTTCCTTTTTTTACCCAATTTTTCAATCATTTAAAAATGTACAATAAAAATTTTTTTTTCAGATGTTCAGATTAATCATGTTAGATTTCCACGTTTTTTTTTTCATAACCTACTGAGAATTGTATTATTTTATTTTTTACTATATCTTGACATAGCTATTTATACAGTAATTCTAAGTTTATCCCGGTGGTTACGTTCCTTAACCACCTGCGATAAACGAAAAACCACGATAAACAGACGCCACCCCAAAAATGCTTTTTTTTATTGTGTAAGCCATAAATCCTCCTCCCACACACTTCAAACACACACAGAAAACATGGATATAGCGAGATGAATTTTGTGTAAATTGGTAGAAATACAGTTCACTGTATCACATTTATAGTGAGAACATGTACTGTACACTAGTATACCGTTCTGTAGTTGCGTAGCCTAGGCGCAGTTTCTCTGCTTGTTTATTGGTTGGAGTGTCCTATGACGTCAAAAAAGAGGCGGAGTTAAAGATACGCTTCACCGCATTCTTTATTTTCTGTACTGTATTAACATTTTACTTCATTTTATAATTATTAATTATATTATTATTAATACATTTAATTATTTCAACTTAAAATTCCATAAAATCAAATCCCTATAAGTTTCTGGTCTATGGTGCAGAGAGCCTGGGAAAATTAGCCAAACGAATTAGTTATGTGTCAAATGCGTCAATTCCTCGATAAAGCGGGGGTGCGAGATTCGAACCGCGGTAAAGCAGGGGATTACTGTTTATATTTCGTGAGGATTTGTGCTCATTCAGCCACAAGGTTGTTAATAAGTCAGGTACTGATGTGGGTGAGAAGGTGAGGAGGCCTGGGGTGCAGTCAGCGTTCACATTCATCCTAAAGGTGTTTAATAGGGTTGAAGCTCAATAGCAGGATTCCAGTCCAACAATGAAGCCAGCTTTGTACAGGAAAAGTGTTTAATGATTAGGGGAGACATTTTTTCAGGTGGATTGAAGAAGAACAACATTAGGCTCCAGTTTACACTTCAATCATATGAAAACATGATCCCTGTATTAACATTTGCAAATTGCCTGACACTTTAGCTTCGTGAAAAAACACTAGCGACACTTTTGCCGGTTCTAAGGCAGGAAACCATGGGCTGCGCTTTCACAGCCTGCCATGTCGTAAATAACAAGGCACAGGTGCAACAGTTGATGAGACAGGGAGGAAAGAGGTAGCAGGATGAGCAGCAGAGGGGAAGAAGCGCTGTGACATACAGCACCTCGTCTGGAAGGGAAAAAAGGAAAATATATAGCCCTGATGCACAATTAGGCCCTCGGCGCTTCTCTACAATTCCTCCAGCAGAAATCAATACTCATTTTCCAGGTTGATTATACATAAAAAAACATCTATCTGCTTTGCAATTCCTCTGGTATTGCTCTATGGTAGTGTCTTTTTTTCCATACTCAAACATGATGAGTAGCAAACAACGACTTCCCACAATGCACCATTCGGACTCTCCGCTGTCTTAAGATGTCTGCATGGCAAAAGCTATGTATTGGAAAAGACATCATTAAAAGAAAACACACATGTGTGTGTGTGTGTGTGTGTGTGTTAAACTATTGATCAAGGAAATTCAGAAGCTATACTGTACTTTCTATAATAGCATCCTATAGTCAAACATGCTAGTTTGCTAGTTAAATCGCACAAAGAAAAATGCAGATTTTGTAGCGTGCCCCAAACAAATGCTTATTTCTGATTAACTAATGAATAACACATGCAATAATGTGCCTAGAGGTTGTTTAAAACAAAAGATTCTTACACGTTGTAGCTCGTAATTAATTGTTTTTATAATAACTGGCAACCCTCCCATCCATTCCAAAATGAATATATTTTGGACATAATTAAAAAATATCTGTTTAAATTATGGACATGAACTACAGTACCCATCAGCCACTGCACATCACCTGATCCTAGCACTCACAGTTACATGAATGTCCTCACCTGAGTCATGTTTTCAGATAATTCTCACCCTGTTTGTCTTTGGTTTGTCTTTTGTGGTTCTTGGTCATTTCATCCTATTCTATTTCATTCTATTCCATCCCAATCCATCCCATCCCATCTCATCCCATCACATCACATTCCATTTCATCCCATCCCATCCCATCCCATTCTATTTCATCCCAATCCATCCCATCCCATCACATCACATTCCATCCCATCCCATTCTATTCCGTCCTATCATATCCAATCCCGTCTCATCCCATCCCATCCCATTCCATTTCATTTCATTCCATTCTATTCCATCCTATCCAATCCTAGTCCATCCCATCCAATTTTATCCCATCCCATTCCATTCCATTCCATTCCACTCTATCCCATCCTATTCTATACCATTCCATCCATGAAGGGATGATTTGTAGTAGTATGTGTTAACAGTTAGGGAAATAACAACATATGGCTAGAAAAGTCAGGGGTCTCAATACTTTTGTCAAATAGAAAATATTGTAATATGACAATAACCAGGACAGTTTTGAGATTATTTTCTAATAACTGCATTGTCCATATCATCTTGTTCCTTACTTAGACCATTCATTTAGTCAATTATTCTTAGAGGTGCCAATGATTCTGCTGTCTAGATATGCATCCATTCTTCAGCATCGTATTGTGTATCAAAGCACTAAATAGAAGAAAGTATAAGAACATGCACTTAATCAGGGATAGTTTACAGGCTCCAGTGAATGGTAATGTTTTAATTAAAATGATAAGAAAAGACTAAATTAACTACCTTAGAGATGTAACCATAGCAACAAGACTATGTAATGGTGGTCTTTTGATTTTTAACAGCCGGGACGAAAAGAGTTCGGTAAATTAAATGATGGAGTTTGTTCTTTGTAAAACTTTTATAAACACCACCATTTTAGAAAAATAACAGAAGAAAACTCTTAGCCTGTCCACTGTTTTGATTGGACGTGTCTTTAACGCTGGTATCTAAATTTCTTTCAAATATCATACATTTTGCTGCATAAAATTTGTAAACACTTTATATCTGTACAAACACTATATCTGTACACACACTATATCTGTACACACACCATACCTGTACACACACTATATCAGTACACACACTATACCTGTACACACTTTATATCAGTACACACACTATACCTGTACACACTTTATATCTGTACACACACTATATCTGTACGCACACCATACCTGTACACACACTATATCAGTACACACACTATACCTGTACACACTTTATATCAGTACACACACTATACCTGTACACACTTTATATCTGTACACACACTATATCTGTACACACACCATACCTGTACACACACTATATCTGTACACACACCATACCTGTACACACTTTATATCAGTACACACACTATACCTGTACACACACTATATCTGTACACACACCATACCTGTACACACACTATATCTGTACACACACCATACCTGTACACACTTTATATCAGTACACACACTATACCTGTACACACACTATATCTGTACACACACCATACCTGTACACACTTTATATCAGTACACACACTATACCTGTACACACTTCTAACTATGATTTTGTTTGCAAAATCATGATCCTTCTATACAGTTACTTTAATTAGGGTACAATATTCGGAAATTAAATATTTATTTATTAATCATTGAATCTTTTTGAAAGCTGCCAGCCAGCAAGTTTCTTAGTTTGACCAACCTTTTCCTCCATGTGGATCAGTCTTATATTCTGATCTCAACAAGTCTGGACAAACTACTTAGTAGGCACCAATCAGGGGCTACATTTTTATGATGTCATCATGTAGAACTTTTTTTAAATTATTTTACAGTATTTTAAAAATACAAAACACTGAAATATATTAATACAAAATACGAAGCAATTTTCATCAACCCTATCAAATCTTCTTATTTTTCTTTCAGCTGCTCCAATTAGTGGTCGCTACAGCGGGTAATCAGTCTCCATACCCCCCTGTCCTCCACATCTGCCTCTTTCAACCCAACTACCTGCATGTCTTCCCTCACCACATCCATAAACCTCCTCCTTGGCTTTCCTCCTTCCTCCTTACTGGTGGCTCCATCCTCAGCATTCTCCTACCGATATATCCCTCCTCTGCACATGTCCAAACCATCTCAATCTCACCTCCCTCACCGTGTCTTTAGCTCTGCTACCTCCAGCTCCACCTCCTGTCTTTTACTCAATGCCACTGTCTCTTAAGTATCAACCCTATCAAATCCAAACTGTAAAATACGGTTTCATATTTGAAAAACGTATTTGAAAAACATGTATGATTAATACTGTGCATATCTGGGTGCAGTAGTATTTCTTTTCAATATGTTTACTGATTGTAAAAGTTTTTTCATAAATTCTGGAATTGTGAATTTTTTTTTTGTACACAGTATAGATTTGTTCAAAATTCATCTTCTCACTTCATATTACACTCTCATAATGAGAAACACTGCAGACTGCTTACACACACACACACACACACACACACACACACACTACAGGTTACACAACGTTGCTCTCGTTCAGAAAGGAAATGATGTGTTCTGCTGAGACAGGCAGTATTTTTTATTTTATTCATTTTTTTAGATTTTTTTTTTTTGCTTTTGGCCACTGAAAGAAATGAGGGATAAATAAACTTTATTTATTTTGGATCATCCCCCTCAGTCATCCCTCTCACTCGTTCTCTTTCCGTCCTTTTCATTGGTCATTAATCTTAATCACCACTTTCAGATATGGGCGCTGAATTTTAAAAGCCAAATCAATATTAAACGCAATGCATTGGGGATTATTTCTTTGGCCGGGGTTTATCTGTTTGGCTGAGGCTGATGAGTTAGTGGGGTGTAATTGCTGCACTGAATACTCTGTTTGTGTAGGAGGCTTAACATCCAGGCGGCCGTATTCACCCTGTGATAGCAAAGGGCCAGCTTTGGGATCAGAGCTGCTCTTACGCATAGGGTTGGCACTGTGAGTAGAGCTGGGAAAGAAAACAGTGCAGCCATGTGTGTAAGACATTTCAGTAGCATTTTATTGCCTAATATAAACAGTGAATGTGAGTTTGCATGGGGAGTGAGAAAGATTGTAGATCAGCATTCTGCGGTTTATATATCAGAGGTTTATGCACTAGTGGTGGGATGGGCACAAGTTCAATTCCTGAGACTTTCCACAAAAGCCTTAACTTTTAATTCTTCAAGAAATTGCTTAAGTTGGATTCAAATAAAGCATTAGATTAAACCACAAACATCTTAGACCTTCCAGAAGAGCAACTATCCCTGCAGCAGTCCACCAATCAAGCATGTATGGTAGAGATATTAGCCACTCCTCAGTAAAAGACACATGACAGCTGTAGTTGGGCAAAGGGCACCTGAAGGACTAACAGACTATGAGAAACAAAATTCTTGGGTCAGATGAAACAAAGATTGAATTCTTTGGCCTTAATGGCAACCAGGCACCTTTTACCTGGTCAATACCACTTCTACAGTGAAGCATGGTGGTGGCAGCATCATGCTGTGGGGATGTTTTTTAGTGGCAGGAACTGGGAAACTATTCAGGATTGAGGGAAAGATTAATGCAGCAGTGTACAGAGACATCCTTGATGAAAACCAACTCCAGAGGACTCTGGATCTCTGACTGGGGCAACGGTTCATCTTCCAACAGGACAACGACCCTAAGCATAGAGCCAAGATAACAAAGGAGTGGCTATGGGACAACTCTGTAAATGTCCTCAAATAAAAAATAAAAAAAACCAATTAAAAGAGTGGAAATTGCCTTTATTTTTTCGACTTTTTCCACTGTTACATTACACACTTATCGTAGCGTTTAATTAATGCCTGGAAAATTTAACATAAGATTTGTCAGTACACCTGAACCATCCTAGGACTTCGTTCTTAGAGATCATCACTGACTGACGTAGGGAACATTTGCACCATTAAAACATCTTACTAGTTTTCGATTTAGATATTCGCCAGTTTTACATCTTCGTTCAGAAGAACCTTCAGCACCACACGTGGTTTCATGCAAGCACTAACGCAGTAGTCTGCCATTTTGATTAACGGTCTCTGGATTGGCTGGTGACATGTGCAATAGGATACGCCTGCCACTTTTTACTGCACTACTACGGGTTGTACTGCCATGCTAGTATCCATTTTTATACCTGTGCTATTAAACACAGTTTAACTTAAACACCCCTCATATTAATATAGATTGGAGCCAATAAGTCTTGACTTGCAAAGCTAACAAAAAATACATGTGCTTGGCTTACACAAGCCACTCAAAAAACAGTATTCTTATATAAAGGACATGAGAGAGAGAGAGAGAGAGAGAGAGAGAGAGAGAGAGAGAGAGAGAGAGAGAGAAAGAGAGGGAAATGATGGGTAGAAAACAATACTGGCTGTGATAATAACAGGAACTCAGAAAGGATTTAAGTGAGATGGAAATAAAATAACAAAAAAGCAAACACAAAAGATCAGAGTAAGTAAAAAAGAACAGGTGAACACTTTTCAAGCTCTTCTCATCCCATGTGATCATCACGCCTCCTCCTGCTACTAAAACAAGCCATAAAATCCTGAATCCCTCCTCACTATGCTTCTTCAGGCTCTTCACTTTCATTGTGCAAAATGTCAAACAAATTGTCGGGACAGTAAATGGTGGACTGAAGCTCAGCGACTTACACTTCAACACTGAGGTTCTTCATCTGGAAGGAAGGAATAGAGAAAGGAAAGAAAGAAGATATGAGAGGAGGAAGGGAGTAAGGAAGGAAGGAGGGAAAAAAGAAGGGAATGAAGGAAGGAAGGAAGGAAGGAAGGAAGGAAGGAAGGAAGGAAGGAAGGAAGGAAGGAAAATTGTAAGGGAGGGATGGAGGAAGGAAGGAAGGAAGTAAGGAAAGAAGGAAGGAAGGAAGGAAGGAAGGAAGGAAGGAAGGGAAATTGTAAGGGAGGATGGATGAACTTAGGAAGGAAGGAAGGAAGGAAGGAAGATAGTAAGGGAGGCATGAAGGAACTTAGGAAGGAAGGAAGAAAGATAGTAAGGGAAGGAGGGAAGAAGGAAGAAAGGAAGGTAGGAAGGAAGGAAGAAAAGAGAGAAGGAAGGAAGGAAGGAAGGAAGGAAAATTGTAAGGGAGGGATGGAGGAAGGAAGGAAGGAAGGAAGGAAGGAAGGAAAGAAGGAAAGAAGGAAGGAAGGGAAATTGTAAGGGAGGGATGGAGGAACTTAGGAAGGAAGGAAGGATGGAAGGAAGGAAGGAAGGAAGTAGGAAAGATAGTAAGGAAGGAATGAATGAATGAATGAATGAATAAAAGAAGGCAGGAGGGAAGAAATGAAGAAATATAGATAGTAAGGAAAGAAGGAAAATAGTAAGGGGGACCGGAAGAAAAGAAGATGTTCAGTGTTTTACATTCAGTTCCTTGGATGTTCCACTAGATTTTGGAGTGTGCTTGTGGAGATTTGGGTTTATTCAGATGAACGAGTATTAGTAGAGCCAGGCACTGATATAGGTGAGGTGAGGAGACCTGGGGTGCAGTCAGTGTTCACATTCATCCTGAAAATGTTCAATTTGGTTGGGTTTTGAGCTCCATAGCATCAGATCTTCCACTCTAACCCATGTAAAGCTTATCTGGGTTTGTGCACAGGGGCACTGTCATGCTGGGACAGGTTTGGGTCTCCTTGCTCTACCACATAAGAAGACAAACAATACAGTTGTGTGCTTCTAGGTTTGTGGAAGAACCACATATGGCTTGAAAAGTCAGGTGAAAAATTCTTTTGTTCATATAGTTCACCTTGATAATCACTTATTAAAACTTATTTAAGGCTCATAACTGGAAGTTAGCGATCAATGCTTTATCTTTGCATTTCTTGTTTTTTTCTCCATCGGGGAGCATAAATGTATTTGTGCTTCATTTTTTTTCCAATTTTGAATAAGCCCCTTGAGAAGCGACAGTGCCAAAGCAATTACGTGTTAAATTGTAATAATTCTACTAATCTCAGGAATCGCTTTATTGGCATGACTAGATCCAGAGCAAAACTCCCAAGTACAGAGCCGCTATTGACACTTTGACTATTTTTATATTTTTTTTTCGTTTTCCCCTGTGGTGCTGCTTTGAAAAAATCTCCTATTGAGAAGAATTTATAAAAATATAAAAAGCAAGCGCACAAAAGCGAAAGTGAATTAATTCCAGTTAGCGGGCTGGTGCTGAAGTGCACGTCCTGAAATGAAAAAAACGATGATGATGCACGCAACCGGTTATGATGAGCACAGAATGAGCAAAGTGAGTTGCATGTTTTTATAGAGTAATTGGAGAAGCATTGGGAGCCAGATGTCAGGAAAAGTGAGAAGTTTGGCTTAACAAACTGCATCTCCTGTAAAAGAGCCTCAACCGGGCTTTCTGAAGAAGAGACTGCTGGGTCTTTCATTACTAATTCGTTCATTTTAAATGAGTCTTTAATGTGACTCAGAAGAATGAATCGTTTGAAAGAGTGATCCGTTCATTTTCTACTGGACGCGCATGAGCAAAACATCACAAAGTGATGAGCAGTTTTTCACATTTATTGAGGGCATACAGTAGAATTACAAACAGTTTGAATTCGCATAACATGACAAGTTAAACTAGGAGAACCAAAGCTGTTTCAGCATGACAATGCCGCTGTGTGCAAAGACATCTCCATGAAGATATGCTTTGCATAAGTTGAAGTGGAGAACCTTTGCTGACCTCAACCCAACGCTGATGAATATAAAGGTTGACTTCAAAAATCTTTATTAACACACTTATGTCTGATGTCTCCAAAAGCACTCTCTAAAGTCTCTTCCAGAAGAGTGGAGGTTATTATAACAGAAAATGGGGACTTAATGAAGAAAGAGCTGAAGCACAAACAAATTATGTGGTCAGATATTTACAAACTTTTGTCCAAATTTAGTTTACTGACACTTTTTTTCAGACTGATGTTGTACAACAGAAACAAACAGTTTCATTACCATTTATAGAATTTGGAAGTCCCCTTTATCTAGAGCGACTTAGATACAGTATATCTCATTACAATTTAACTGAGCAGCTCTGGAGTTAAGGGCCTTGCTCAGGGGCCCTGTTTTGGCAACCTTGGTGTGTTTGGGATTTGAACTCGGATCCAAAGTCCGATGCCGTAACCACTGAATCAACAAACCAAACAACTAAATTAACCCTAAAACAAGTCTTGTTTAAATTTGCAGGACCTCCTACCATTTTAGTCCATGATAAACGAAAAATTTGAGTCTGTTTTCTTGAATACTGTAGTCCCTAAAAGAAATGAAGCTTTAATATAAATATAAATCAAGCCAGACTGAAGGAGACAGGAATACTGCAGTGTGCAATATTGAAATCTAGCTTTCGAAGTTTAATACAGAGCTGTATTTAATAATAACGGCTCCTAACCTGAGCTCACTGCAGCATCATTACACCTGAGAGCACAGCACAGTTTCTCATAACGCACATCGATTTAATACCTGGAACCACCACACGCATTTGCGCTGCTGTTGTTTAAGTAAAGCTGCCGAAGCCAAAGGCCACTAATACACTGGTTTTGTCTGTGTTTATCATCGATGGTGTTGAAATGTTGCAAACACTGTAAAGGTGTTAAGTGAAACAGCAGACGAGGATGTTTTTTGGCTGGGTGTTTTTTGGCGCGCAGGGGGGCTGTAGGGGGGGGGGGGGGGGGAGTTTTGATACGTCGTAGCTTACATGTGCTAATGCGTTTTGGCCACGACTAATATAGATTTTTCCTTTGCTGAAGCTAAAGCTGACTGAGCTGTCAGATGCAGACAGCATGTGGGGGTGGCGCGACAGTTCTCCAATACAGCATTTCTTTCCAGAACGTTCCCGGAGCCTAAATCTTCCCCAGGATGGCAATATTAGAGGAAGTGTGAGGATGGCTGCATTAAGGCCGATTAGAAGGAGGACGCTTCACTGGCAGTTGAAGCTTATGTTGGATTTGGTGTCTGTGTGTGTGTTGGGTCTTTATTGACTGAAATAGTTGTCAGAGTTCAAGTACTGAGCAATAGAGTTATGCCGACTCAGCTTAAAGGTTGTTCCAGGTGCAGTTATGTAAAAGATAAATAAAATATTTTTTTTTGATTGCAGACTACTTACTTGATTTTATGACATTCAGTGATTTCTAAAAAATAAACAGCAAAAACAAATTATACAATAAATAAATAACGCCTTAATTTACACGTAAATTCAAATTCATTTTAATGGCGCAAATTTTTATTAAGAGGCAAAATAAAAATTTTCAACACAACACACATTTATTCACGATGACCTTTCTTTACTCGGGTATTTAAAAAAAGAAAAAAACTCCAAAAATAATTTTTAATCACTAAACATTTGTTTATTAATGAGTCTCAAATTAAGCAGCAAAATCTGCCATGATGCTGACATTCAGCAATTAAATCCGTCCGTGTGGAAACATAGTTAAAGTTTTGTTTTTTAAAAGTTTTTAGAGATTTACATATTTGAAAACACCAAAATTACTTAAAAACATTTACAAGAAATGTTTGTCTTCATGCCCTATGTTGAGTTTGGTTTCACTAAATACAGTATTAACATACATTTGCATAAAGCATCAATTTTTGCCCATGTTGATTAGAATAATTTAAGGTACGTTTAGAACAGATAAATATGTGCGATTTAGTTGTGAATGATCACAAGTTAATTTATGAAATTATGTGATTGTTCGCAATTCGATATTTTAATTGATTGAAAAACATGATGATAGATAGATAGATAGATAGATAGATAGATAGATAGATAGATAGATAGATAGATAGATAGATAGATAGATTAGATTAGATTAGGGCTGTCAAAAGAGGTAAAGAAAAGTATGACTTTGATTAAAAAAAATGTGAGAAATTTATATGTTTTTTTTGAAGATATCTCTGAAAAGCATCTTTGAAAAAAACAAACACACACACCCTTTCACATGTATTTTATGTTCTTTGCCCCGCATGCACTCATCATCTTGGACTACGGGAGCCTGAAAATCTGTATTCTGCTCAGGCACCAAATACAAACACAATCCAGACAGCAAACTGACCATCAGTGTTTATGGAACAGTAGGTTTCCATTCATCCACTTGCATGACCTATTGACCTATTGACAGTAAGAGCTGCTACATGTAGAAGTCTATTTTCCCCGCTTGCCATTTGACCTTCCCTAGGACTATAACTACAGAATCCCTCATATAAACTGCACACCAAGACCAAATGTTTCATCTCATATTTCATCTCAGTTTCTTATTCTCTACAAACAAAATGCTACTGTATCTAATCTATTTATTACTGTGCAACAGCAGCAGGTTTTATTCCTTACAGTAATCATGGGTCATATTGCATTTGCATTTATGACATTAGGAAGATGCCCTTATCTAGAGCGATTTACATTTATCTTATTCTTACAGTTAATAAGTGCTGGGGTTAAGAGCCTTGATCAGGGGCCCAGGAGGGGGCGCTCAGTGTGGCTGACATTTAAACTCACAACCTTTTGATCCGAATTCCAATTCTTGACCACTAAGCTAACACCTCCCCCTGCAGTCATCATCACAACCATACATACAGACAAAAGAACATACAGTATACATACAGATCACACACATCTACACTTTGTAACTGTCGATGCTTGAAAACACACTACCCTTCTATTGTGATTCCTTTAGACATATTGACACTATATGGACAAATGTATTTGGGACACCTGATGTTTCCAGTCATATGTGGTTCTTTGACAAATGGCTTTTTTCTGTCTTCCGATCTCTTTGAGATGTCAAAACTCCAGACTTCTAATAGTTCCTGGAATAGCAAAGTCCACTAAAGGCCGTAGAGCATTTTCACATTTAGCTCCTAAACTTTGGAATGGTCTTCCTGACACACTTTCAGACACTCTTTCCCAGTTTTAGTGCAGATTAAAGACGTATCTTTTTAGCGACTTCTACACATAACAAACATCACATATCATAAACTTGTGCTCCAGTACATTTGATCACATGTACCTTATCAACTTGTGCTTGTTAATATTGTGAACAGCAGCTAAGCTAATTCCTCTCCACTGCTTCTCTTTCTCTGCCCATCCCGAGGCATCCTGAGGTTGCGCCAACTCCAGTCGTGTCCCACCTCATGAAGATTGTGGACCTTTAAAGAAGTAGATGCCGACCCTGCAAACATCCCAAACCATCTAGAGAGGTACAGGTGTCTTTGGATCCCAGTTCATGTTGGACATTGGACCTCTTTGAGTGTTTAAAGGCTCTGGCATGGAGAAGCTGGTGTTGGATCTGTGATGATCACAAATGTTGAGCTATTTGATGAGTTGCTTAGTAGCTCCTGGTTCCATAACCTCAAATGACTTTATAAGACTGTAGAAAGGACATGACTCATAATCAAACACTCCAGTGCTCATGTTAGTTCTCTCTCTCCAGTGTTCTGTATTGTTTAAAGACTATAATCACACTCTTGATGTCACCCAAATGAGGATGGGTTCCCTTTTGAGACTGCTTTCTCTGAAGGTTTCTTCCTCATAACATCTAAGGGAATTTTTCCTTGCCACAGTCGCCATGGCTGCTCATCTGGGATAAATACACATCATTCACCTGAACTCTTAAATTTTATAAAGCTGCTCTGAGACAATGTCTGTTGTGAAAAGTGCTAAAGAAATAAACTTGACCTAACCTGACCTGACCTGAAGAAACGACCAGAAAACTTGAAGGCACACAGTTGTATGGGACATCTTTTGATGCTGTAGCATGAACTTTTTTCTTTACTTGAACTATGAGATTCAAATCTGGAATGCTACTGTACCTTTGCACAAAGCCAGCTTCATGAAGATATGGTTTATATGGTTGGAGTGAAAGATCTCATGCAATAAAGCTTTAAACCTATTGAACACCTTTGGGGTGAATGAGAATGCTGACTGCACCCCACGCCTCCTCAAGCTATTAGTGCCATCACCCCTGTGGTTAAATTAGCACAAATTTCCCAAAACACACTTTAAACTCTAGAAAATCTAGAATTTCTAGAAATATCTTCCCAGAAGAGTGGAGGTTGTTGTGGTGAGGTGTCCACAAGCTTTTCAATCAGAATCAGATTGTGGTGGAGACTTTGTGACACCCATGAATACAAATTCTGCCAGTGTATTAAGCATTCATACACTATTAAGTAGATAAGTTTGTGTCATCGCTCTATGTGTGTGTGTGTGTGTGTGTGTGTGTGTGTGTGTGTGTGTGTGTGTGTGTGTGTGTGTGTGTGTGTGTGTTTGTGTTTGTGTGTGTGTGTATGTGGCAGATCTAAGCGAAAACTGTAACACCCAGCTGTTTGACATGTAGCGGCCATTTCTAGTAGCATCTGTATGCCCAGATGTTATGGTTACAATGCCAGGTCTCTTAGTGGCACTAGTTGTGTATGTTTGTGTGTGTGTGTGTGTGTGTGTGTGTGTGTGTGTGTGTGTGTGTGTGTGTGTGTGTGTGTGTGTGTGTGAGTTTAAATCATGTGTACTCGTGTCTATAAAACACCATGAGATAAGGATATAAACATGTGGAGTTCGCACATCGCACATCAGTGCCATCCTCTGAGGCAACCGAGTGGGAGGCAATTTAAATATGTTGGCTGAGGCTCATTATATCATGGAGTGTTTGTATTATGATGGCATGAGTGTATACCCGCAGATGGAAGTGGTTTTTCGAGGGCCAGTCAGCCTCCCTTGGTAGAGCATTCAGAACAGCTCGCAGCTGTGGCGTCCAATTATATTCCACCGCTAAATAAACCTGTGCGAGCACAACACAATCCACAATCACGACAAAAGTTTGTGCAGCTAAATTGCAGACAAACTGACGGATGTTAACTTGATGCGTCTGAGTGGAAAAAGTTTGCACACTTCCCCAATGCTTTCGGAATAGGGAAGGAACGTTTAACCCACACTGTTAAAAAGAACATTTAAAAATTATTATATCTGTAATGTTTCAAATGAGGCAAGGTGGTGGGTTGCAGATACATTTACATAAATGGCATTTAGCATCCAGAACAACGTACCACAGAGCTTTGAGTCTCATCAATAAATAAATCAACACTGGTTCAATAGGAAGTTATGGATCCCAGGATCATTTAAGCCTTAAATTCTGTTGAGAGGAATTATAGCTTATTTAACACATAACACAAACATTGAAAATACACCATTCAGGAGTAACATTATGGCCACCTGCCTAATGTGTTGGTCCCCCTTTTGCTGCCAAAACTATTCCAACCTGTCGAGCATCAACACCATTAACAGTTTGAGCTACAGGAGCTCAACCACACAGACAAGCCTTCCCTCCCCACGTGCATCAATGAGCCCAGGCCGCCATGAACCTGTCACCGGTTCACCACTGTTCCTTTTTTGGAGCACTTTTGATAAATACTGAGCACTGCAGACCGGGAACATCCAACAAGAGCTGCAGTTTTGGAGATACTCTGACTCAGACGTCGAGACATCACAATTTGGCCCTTGACAAACTTGTATAATTATAGTATAAATATTATTATAATTTTATGCCTGATCAGTGTAAGTGCTTGCTTAAGTTTAAGAAAGAGGTAGGTCTTCACATCTGTTCTGACATCTACGAAAAGTTCATTCCACCAACTCTGTGCCAGAACAGAAAAGAGTATTATTAAATATTCAACTTTTTACCTGAGAAAAGGTGGGGCCAGTCGAGCAGTGCTAGATGATCCGAGAGAGCATGGTGCAGTGTAAGGAGCAATTAGGATTTTGAAGTAAAAGGGTGCTGGTCCATTTTTGGTTTTGATAAGAGACAAAATCATCAATACCATATCAACAGGTGTAAACATAATTGTAACGACTCGCTCAGTAAATAACATTTGTGCAACTAAAAGAATGTAAAAGCTTGTACCTGAACATTTATTTTGCATCTATGAGATGCAATTATAGGAATGCATACATTGTGGTATTTTTTGAGGTTGTATGACAAGCTACGCGGTGGTATCAAAACGATTCAGTCTAGTTTTGTAACACTTCAACAGCACAAGGCTGCAGGCACAGTCATATGGAGCACCGACCTTCATAAGCCAGTGTGCCAAAAGACATCATCCTGTGTACATTGGGAGCTGTGCAACTGGTGCTAAACTGACCATGCGGTTTTATCATGGACAGCAAGTCCTTTTCCTAAAGATGAAGACGAAAAGAGCTAGTCTCGAATCTTCTTAAAACCACCTCATAAGTAATGAAGACTGGTTCGTAAAGCGAGTTCTGTTGCCTCATCTGTCTTTGTGGTTTGATCCTGAGCTTGGGTTTCTCACAGGGTCATTTTTTCAATTTAATGTACATGGTGTCATGCGATAATTGAGCATCAGTGGGTAAGGCATTGAATTCTGGAATAAGAAGGACAAAAGTTTAAATTCCAGCAACACCAAGCTGCCAGTGCTGGGCCCTTAAACAAGGCCCTTAATCCTCAACCGCTCTTTTATATTCTATAGCACCTTTCACAGTGGACATTGTCTTAAAGCGGTTTTACAGAATTTAAGAGTGACAGCAATGTTATAATGGCACATTATAGAACTGTTGCTGTGGTCAAACTAATTCCATGAAGCCCAATTTAGCCTACTTAAACTTAATGATAGCCGCCAATAATCAATGCTGAAGGCCAAACAAATGGAGCGCTAAAGTGGAGAGGTTAATTTGTTTTATTGGTGTTTGGGCAAGTATTCGATTCTGTTTTGTTCGGAGATCAGAGGTGATAGCACAGGGGAAGCTATACAATGCTGGGGGGAACAGACTGAAACAAAATTAGAATAAAAAAAAAGATGTGTGCATGTGTGTGTGTGTGTGTGTGTGTGTGTGTGTGTGTGTGTGTGTGTGTGTGTGTGTGTGTGTGGGTGTGTGTGGGTGTGA
>MU551540.1:1681049-1758921 GCA_024362625.1 Silurus asotus | reverse complement strand
TATATATATATATATGTATGTATATATGTATTCTTTAGTTTCTTTTCATTGTTGTGCCCACTGGTGGACTGGCTACAATAAATTGTCTGTACTGTAAATCTAAAAGAATGTATGGATTGATGAATTGATTGCAGTGATGGGAAAATCTAATCATTTCGGAAACTTGGTTCTTTGAATCTCGTTCATCAACATGAACAAATCTTATTATCAAAATTTGTATTAAGTTAATTTCATTCCTTTGATCAGAAATAAAATACAATGTTGCATTTTAATAAGCAGATCCCCAACATGTCTACATACACCAACTTTAACTATAATTCCAATAGGTATTTAATTACTTAAAACTCTTAAAATTCTGTAAAGCTGCTTTGAGACAATGTCTGTTGTGAAAAGCGCTATAGAAATAAACTTGACTTGACTACATAGTGTATATGGGAGTCACATGACAAAAGAATGAACGATTTGGACCAGATTTGGACTCATGTAATGAACTACTCAATTCTGTTTCCTGTATAAAACCTATGGAGATTTTGCGATGCCTTGCTTATGCTCATCCAGTACGAAAAGTACAAATTACTTTTTGAGACTATTTGTTCTTCTGAGTCACATTTGAGGAACACTCGCCCATTTTGTGCCGAATGTTCCTTAGATCCGGGCTCTAGATCTACCTTAATTCCTTTAAGGATGAAGTCGTTTCAGATGAATAAATAAATAAGCGAAATAAAATTCGAATTGAATAGTTTTTTGGTAGCAAAATGGCTCTTCAAACTGTTACCACAAAGTTGGACACACACTTGTATAGGGTGTCTTTGAACACTTTTGGATGAATATAAATGTTGACTGCAACCCCAGGCTTCCTCACCTTACCTACATCAGTACCTGACTTTACTAATGCCTTTGTGTCTAAATGAGCACAAAGGTTATTATAACAGCAAAAGGAGACTCAGTGTCGAATGGGATGTTCAAAGAAAACACCAATCTTATGGTCAGGTGTCCACAAACTTTTGTCCATGTAGTGTATAAATATATATTGTGTGTGTGTGCGTGATCATGCATATATATACTTTGTTTTTTAATACACAGGACAAACATCAAATGAGAGTCATGCTCAGTATCATTTTAGAATTTGGATATCACAATTTTTTAATAAAAGAAAGATGTCTCTTCATAATGGAAGCTGGTCTTAATGGAGGCACGCAAAGGAGAGGGACGGAGGCTTTGATCATTTGTCCGTGGATGAAAACACTGGCAGGATATAAGAGGAAGCCAGTACAAGCACATTATCAGCTCGTGATGCTGACAGCTTCATAGACGATTGATCCTGTAGTAAAGTGAAAAGCAGATTTCTTTGAACATTTCAGGGGGTTTTTTTGTTTAATAATTTCAAATATCCTTTATTGTTTTGATATGTATAACTTTCATCACAGACAGAAAGCATAAATAATGGCCTATTTTAATGAATCTTCTTTTTTTTAAAGGTTGCCATGTTGGCGATACAGATATAAATGTACCCGTGTGAGTATTTAGAACCTTTTTTTATGTATCGTTCTATGATCTTTTTGTTTTGTTTTCAGTTATTTTCCAGAGAATATAGATTTTGTGTTCCCAAGGCATATTTTTATGAGTTTGCAAGCTGTCCTATGGCAAGTAATAAATAAATAAATAAATAAAAACGTGTTCTATACACCATCGCTGATTCGGAGCTGAAAGAAAATGTCATATAAATTGTCGTCTGTTCTGGCACCGCGAAATCACAAGCATTAAATTAACACCTGGCGTATATGTCATGGACTGTCACTACACAGTGTACACTGGAGGCAGTTTATCACTGAATATTAATCTCACTTGTTTTTCTGTGCAAAAATATCACAATGCTGAAGTGAACAAGAGCAATTCGTATACTGTGCAATTGAGGTAGAATAAAAAAAATTATGCTGTTAGGTTTAATAATCAACACCCGAATGGTGCTTTTGATTCCTTATTATATCACAGCTATAAATAGTGTTTGCTTTGAACAGCTCAAGGGTTCATAAGTAAACAATTGATACCCTAAACAGTGATGGAAATACAGTGGAATCCGCTTATCTCGACCTCGGTTACCTCGACAACCCTATTAAGTCGATGTTTTTGAAGTGGAACCGCCAAATTCTCCAATTTTTTTAGTGGTTATGTCGACTTTGTTTTTATGTCGCCGAACCCTAATATCTCGAGCACAAGGGGAGAAAAATTTGCCATTTAACGCCGGTTATCTCGGTGCAGCCGCAGAAGAACTTGTGGAAGTGGCGGAAAAATCAAGTCTTACAGCTGCTCTAGGTGTTGTATTGTATACTGGTGAATCTCTGCTGTTAGTTAGTGCACATATGCCTTTATGTTGTTAAATGTTATGCGATGAACGGGAGGCGAAAGCCGCGATTGGCGGCGCGGAACGTGTGATGACCATCCAAAACCATAGAATGAACCGGGATCGGGGGAGAATCCGCGGTGCGCTTTGGGAAGAAAAGCGCAGCCGTTGAGAGAGTGCCGGTGGGAAGACACGTACCGGGATACGCATGCAAGATAACAACGACGGCCGTGAACCAACATATACCAACAATAACGGACAGTGAGAGTGTGGAAGTTTAAATAGGAGCTGGTGATGATGCTGAACGAGCACCATATGTGCGCGATTGAAGCGGAGCTTCAGAGAAAGCGGCCGAGAAAGCACCTGACACGCTGAAGGGGGCCGAAGGGGGTGTGGCAGGTGGATTCCTGACAGATAAACATGTACTGTATGTATTTTTATAGCATGCCTTCATCAAACAAATTGTGGCAATGCTGTTGTGTAAAAAACCCTTCAAAAACACGTGCATTTACATTCTCATTTATTAACGCACACCATGTACATAAAGAAATTTCAAGCACGTTAATATACTGCCGCCATTTTGATTTTCGTTTATCTCGATCATCGGTTACCTCGATGCTTTTTGGCGACCCCCTAGGACATCGACATAACCGGGTTCCACTGTATATTGACATTTGGTGGTACCTCTCAAGGTTTCTTCCTTATACCACCTCAGGAAGTTTTTCCTTGAAATCTGCCCACTCATTAGGAATAAACCTACAGGGGCTAATTAAAAAAAAAAATTGGATTTGGTTGGCTTGGAGGTTGTGCATTCAAATTGTTGAACACTGGTAGTTTTCAGTCAATATGATTGCTCTTCTAAATAAATATAGGTAGTCCCTAAGTTATGATGATTCAGCTTTTTTATACGATGACAATAGCAATACCTACCTAATAATCTTTGTGTGGCAGGCAAGCATAGAGTCGTATATGTGGTACGATACTTTGGGATGCTGCTTTGGGATGATGTCAAACCTCTTGCCTTGTGGGATGACTTGCTTTTGCCAGTGGTTTACAGCTTTAGAGATTCAGAGCACATATTTCTTTCTGATTTTAACTCCTGTCTCTCTCCTTTTTATCGGCATCACCAGACACTAAAACAGAGCACTCTTTTCGTCTGACTCCACCCTCTACTCACCTGCATACACCACATAGATATATACTGTAAAATGAATATAGTACGGTAGTATAAATTGCACTGTTTTGCTAAATGATGTTAAACTATTAACAAAATTACAATATAGTACCCCGTACTGATCATCATTCTTTAAGACTCCTGGGAAGGCAAGGCCATGTCTCAGCTGATGATATTTTCAAGTTACGATTGAACACATCATCATAAATTGGGGACTACCAATACACTACACCTTAACTGCTCAGTTGTATAAATAAAATAATTGGAAGTCACTCTGGATAAGAGTATCCGCCAAAATGCCTTAAATGTATATTAAACAGGTAATTTCTAGTTTTCTTGTTAATCAGGAACAGTGGTAAATAACCACATTTTAGTTATTTAGTTATTTAGTTTCAGTACATAAAAAACTAACATGGCAAACACGCTGTGGTAGTGTATAGGGGAAATAAAAATGCTTATTTGTTAAAGAATTATATCTATTTTAATTCATTTGTAAATTCATTTCAATTCAAGTTGCTTCCTTTTATAAGTTATGTTAAACCAAAACTAATCAGTCATAATTCATTTCTTACTTAATGGATGGCTGGAACTCAGCCTTGACCAAGAATCTATGATATGCTTAACAGAAATGGAGAACTGGAACTTGGCTGTTAAGTGTCTTGAAGTGCTGATCCAGGTACTATCCAATCCCAAAGCTGGCAAACGAGCCAAAAGACTAAGTGATGTGAGAAAAGAACCAAGCTGAAATGTTATTTGGCAACATGATTCAGGGAGTTGACATTTCCTATAGAACCTATAGACATCTTCCGAGATTAAACGAGTTATATAAAACTATGGGGAGAAGAAAGAATGGCCAATAACAATCAGCACATTTTTTTTAATGATGATGCAAGCACAAAAACCTGAGACGTGAGATACACAAACCAGTTCCTGGCGCTGTACACTTCAAATTTGCAAACAGATGAGATGATGATGAATAGAAAAAAGCTATATGCAGAATCTTTCTGATTCTCCCTTGCTATGTCCGTTTACTTCCCTGCATATCCAATGTGCTCTAATGCAGACGCATTACAGCTGCTTAGCCAGCAGAACCCGATTCAAGAAACGGCACCGACTGGAAGCCAGCCTCCGCATTAAAGACTTGCTTTCCTTCAAAAAACTCCTGGCTTTCACTCAATCGATAAATTACATGCGGCAGATCTGGCACGCATGATAGCATCGAATGACCTTTCAAACATCTGCATATAAATATGCTGTCCTGCATGCACTAGTCTAAGTGTGAAGGAGTGTTGACTTGTTTGTGTGGGTAGTGATATTTTCGTACCTGGAGATCATTTGATGGCATTTCGGGAAAGCAGAAACCATCTGTACTATTGGCTTTCTCAAGGACATTTTGTAGGACTGTACACCACCGAGGTTAGTGTTTGCTATTGACATCCTGGCAAGAGGTAGAAAAGCAAAAGAACAGACGTTTGATGTAGAATTAATGATGGAGCCATATGATGAAATTACTGTAAATTGTCGTCCCACAAATAAATCCTCACAGTCCGAACAAATGATGCATTAGGCAGTTATAAGATTGAAAGGATATACAGGATGCCAGACAGGATCCTAGACTGTATCAGTGCATTCACCACAGAGTTCTCAGTCTGACTAGCTTTATCTAGCTTCTTTACAAACAAAACACTCTCAAATTCATGTTGCATAGATGTTTTGACTTTTAGAATATATTCTGTAAACTAGGTTCAGTTTCATAACACATATTAAACCATTGCATTTGTTTTTATATCTGTGGAATGGCTGCAAATCTTTTAAAACACCTTATTAAATAGAAATATTTTCACTCTTTCCCAATAAATTCCATTAACATTTTTTTTTTTTTTCACTTCTATTTTGAATGGTTGTTGGAATGTAATATAATTTAAGATTTAAGTAAACACCATGTTATGACTCATTTTTACTAGTAAAATTTGATTGCTGTAAGGAAAATTAACTTTTTCAGGTCTCGGGCAAGATTAGGAAATGTAATATTAGCTATTGTAAACAATCAGACCGATTTAAGAACATTTATAAAGTAGTGTAGTCGATGCAAATCTATGACTTGCTCCAATCAACAAGAAGCAGACACTGGAATTGACACTTGGTATGGACACGCTCTGTAGTGTCCTCAAGGACAGAGACCATTGTTCATCACAGGTCTGAAGAATTTTCCGATTTTAGCAATAAAGTTATCTTTTTATCCAAAGAACAGGTTGAATTATTGTTTTTCATTGAGAGTTATAAGCAGAATATGCTTTGGTGTGATTGATGGATGACAATGTTATACTGATTAGCTGACATACTTCAATGCAGTGGTTTGTGTGAGGTCATTTATAATAGATGCACTGGTGTTTAAGTGTTTAGCCCATTTTTCCTAATGCAAAACTTGGTGTCACTACAATGAATCTTAAAGAACCATGACTTTCAGCTGCTTTTTTTTTAATCTCGAGAATAATATTACGCATCTAGCGGTGCCCCTGCATTATGTTTACCCCAAAAAAGAATAAGAGGCAGTCCAGCTGTGCAGTGGTTAACATTACACCCCCTTACAGCTCCAGGGTGCAACATTTCAATCCTGAGTTTCTTTGGGTTCATCAGATGAAATAATGTTCCATCAGGGGGTCTTTGCCTTGCATGCAGTTTTGTCTTAATGAATTTATTGAATTGAATGAAGTATATATTTAATTAGAAACAGGGTTTCCCTAAAGTATTCGTCTTATGTATCATTTCCAGGTTGGACCATTATCATATATATATATATATATATGAATTATCCTCTAATGTTAACATGAAAAGGGTATGTACTTATTATAAATATGTATTTATCATGTCTCAGACATTATTTCTCAATAAGTACATCTTGCTCTCATGATCCAAGAACTTGAGATCATGGATTTCAACCCTCCTCTGTTTCACTAATCATCATCTGGTTATTTCTCTTCTTGGAACTTTGAGTGTGTACACACTACTCACAATATTCATACTATGCAATGGAAATCCCAGGAAGACTCATAAGAGGACAAATGACCGAATTGGACGTATCCCACTGTCCCCTACTCGCTAAATACAGTATACATAATTGGTCAACTGCAGAATGGTGGTTTGGGGAATGTGATGATAAATGTAGATTGGGGTTTTGTTAGTTTTGTGGGGTATGACGGTGGTTGGGTTGGTATGATGGTGATTTTGGGGTATAATGATTGTTGGGGAGCATAATGGTGGTTTGGGGGTGTGTGTTCGTGATGTGATTTTTGTCTGAGGGGTATGACAACGGTTTGGTGAGATATGATGGTATTTTGGGTGGTATGATGGTGTTTTAGATGTGTGACTGGATCTTGATTTGATTTAAGTGGTATGACAACAGTTTGGTGAGATATGATGGTATTTTGGGTGGTATGATGGTGTTTTTCTTTTCTTTTTCTTTTATTTGTGTGGGTGTTTGTTGACCCAACATTCAACGAATATTCCACATTCCACGGTCAGTACAGATTCAGTTCTCAGTCATCACAGCGTGTTGTTCCTGTCTCAATTCTACTTCCCCCATCCATTTGTTTTCCCCTTTTATAATTTACTGACTGGAAAAAAATCAGCTCATGAGAAGGCATTGGACCTGAGGGGAACAAAGTGTTTTCCGCATTAGGAAAAGCTCCGTGGAGAGCGGCTCGCGCGCGCAACCCCACCGTGAGCGCGCGGACACCCTCTAGTGCCGGAGCTTTCGCGTTCATGTTCATTCTGTGCGTCGCGGCGAGACGGAGTTGGTGGTGGTGTGGATATAAAACCCTGGAAACTGCTCTTCTTCTCCTTATTTTTGTTTCCTCCATTCCCCGAATGAAGACGGAACGTCGATCCGCCGTCACCACGGCGGGCGCGAGCAGCACGAGCGCGTCGACGCCGTGCGCGCGGAGAGTTTGGCGCCGAAGCGCGGAGTAGTGAGGAGGAGGGAGAGCGGTGGGGGGGTGGTGGTGTTGAGGGGGGGGTCTCGCGCCCAGCGCCTCGCGCACCCTCGAGACGCGCTCTCGAGCCCAAAGATGTGCGCGTGAGGTGTGAGGGAAAAAAAAAGAGGTAGGGGCGGGAAAAATAAGGCGGGATTTTGACAGAAGGAACTCATAGACAGAGACACTGAGAGAGACACCGCCAGAGAGAAACACAGACACCGTGGTGATGTCCTGAGGACCTAATATATCCGTATACAAGGAGAAGGAGACATTCACGACTGTTTGATGGGATAAAAAAAGCACACCGAGAGAGGACAAGTTTGTCTCATGTCCCGAGCAATGGATTGGTATCGGAGCCGCTTAGTTTGCGGTCCACCGTCGATTTGAGGTCTAAAGTAGTTTAAGGATTTTCTATTGGTAATCTGTTTGTTTTCACAGAGGACCCTGGCTGGAGCGGATACTTAACCCCCAAAAAAGAAAAGGAAAAAGGAAAAAAAATGACTTTCCAACTAAGAATTTGCCTCAGTTTTGCGTTAATGGGAGTAACCTTATCGGACCCCGAGCATCCCAACCAAGGTGCGTTGTCTTCTTAGTGAGGTTCATTGCTTGATGAATGTCATATATTCTAGTACTGTACTACACTTTTTACTACACTGTACCATGTTATCTCATGTTTAAAACCTGAAAGCTAAACTCTGGAATCCACCATGAATCACATTTATTCTGTGTAAATCCACAGGAGAATGTTTTTACCTCATAACATCAAACTGTTTGGATGAAGCAGATATGGGAGGTTTGTTCCAGTTTCAGCCCAAATGTGTATTAAATGAAACCTGTGTGTGTGTGTGTGTGTGTGTGTGTGTGAGCCGAACTGTACTTTTCCTCGTTGCTGGGGTGATAAGCATCCGAATATCTTTTCATATAGCAAACATGAAATCAATACGCAAGAACCGACGTGGATATGTCAGGAGAAATCTACAAGCATGTGGCACGTGGCACGTGATCCAGCAGAAATCAGGTCTAATAAATTAAGTTAGTGGTGGTTTAACTCTCATCGAGCTTGTCCGAACACCTTGTAAAGCCCGCTCGAGAACACTTAAAGCACCACGTGGACCATCTGGGGAATGAGATACTTAAAGACGATGTACCCTTTGATAGTAGAACCAGGTGCAGTCATGGGGTGAGGTGGCTTTATTTACGAGAGAGCATCACAAGAAGCTGTTGTTGCATTGGATGGGCAGTTTGGTTTATTTTGCTATTTCTGTCCATGCTCTTTAAAATCAGATTCAGCAAGGACAGGGGGTGTGCAGGGGGACGTCGGAGACAATGTACGTGCAAGAACGCTTTTTGAGAAACAAGGGTTCGCATGTATTGAGAATATAGTAGTATAGAGGGTCCTATACTGTACATAATACCAAACTGAATATCAAGTAAAGAGGGGTTCACGGTCAGCGCTAATACAAGTCAGAAATTTGGGATTGGATTGGATGTTGGAAAATATCCAATTATCCATCAGCACGTGTAACCTGACGTAATTTATGAAATCGTCTATCAGACGTCATGACACACTACATTTCTGGAAATTTGCAGAAATTCGGCTTGGTTATCGATCCACCTTTGATTTCTCGATTCGACATACGCGTCCTATAAAGAGCGCACATCCAGTACATTGGATTTTGCACTTAATTACTCCTAAGCTCCACATAGTCAGTATAGGCATTTAGAGTTTCCTATTTCTTTCCCTCTGGGAGATCAGAGAGTTCCCTTCTCAAAGCACTTTAGAGAAGTTTGTAAGCCATTGTGCATCCTCTGAGTTGTCATGAATATATTGATCTGTAGCAGCAGCACATTAAAAAAGACACGTGCGATGGATTGATCAGGGTGGAGAAAAAAACCTCTCAAGGTCATTATATTTTGTTTGCAAAAAAAACACGCCTGGGAAACAAACAAATTGAAAGTCCTTCCCACGTGTAGAAAGCCACACGTATCCAATTTAAGGCTGACTCATTCCGGCTAACAATAAATTAACACCTACGGTAGATAAAACGGAAGAGCAGGGGAGCACCACACATAAGTTCAGGTCAGTCTTGTGTGTGTGTGAAAGTGTGTGTGTGAAGTGTAAGGGATAGAGAAAACGAGCAAGCGAACAGAATTTGTGTAGGACGTACTCCAGACAGAGCCGATTGAACAACCTCAGTCGTGCTGTAGCTGTGCGGTTTTGTTTTTAGTTTTTTATTTATAAGCCATTGTTCATCCATTTTTTTATCTCAAAAGCAGATATTTGTAGTACATAATTACTGTAAAGAATAGATTTAAGAAGGGTAATAAGCAAGTAGACTGATTACAAGGGGAAAAAATAAGGTTATTATTAACATAGGGTCATTGAAGACTTTCATTCGACCCCCAAACACACACCTACAGGCTCTTGTCCAGCACAGCATGGCGTCGATTATAATTGGCTCCAGCAGGGACGAGAAGAAAACATACTCATGTTACAACACAAGAACAAAACTTTGTTATGATGCAGCAGCCCTGAAACATCATTTCCACTGCCATTAGCTGCAGTGGGGTCACTTTCGATTACAAAAAAAAAACCTGCTGAGCCTGTGATAAAGCATTTTCCGAATAGTTGTGTAGTTATAGTCAGGAGAAAAACAGTAAGGGGGTCAAAGAGAAGGTCATAGTGTTGGAAGGCAGTATACAGGAAATAGTTAACAATGAGATTGATTGAAATGATGTGTATTTTCCACAGGAGTGAGTTTTGCCCTTCAGTCTCTGACTCAGTAAATCGATGCAACTTGAATGGCATGTACGTAGTAATTGCCCCATCACCCATTTCAACACTTTTTTCGCCCCCGAGAACTGCAAATAGTAGCTGAAATATATTTCACCGAACCTCCCACGAAAGACTTGTTACAATGGTCCGACTTTTTGTTTTGATGCTGATAGCGATACGAAAAAAAGGCTAAAATATAAAACAATTTCGCTCAGCAATTTAATTCGGTAAAAAATACGTTGAGAAGCTTCCAGGATTTACGCATGTCTCGCCAGTGGTCCACAGAGTCCAGTTGTCTCGGTGTTAGAGCACATATTTGTATACTGTATAGTTTATACATTACGGTAGTGTAAATTACTCTGTTTTGCTAAATTATGTACCCATACCACCCCTTATTAATCACATTCTTTAAGACTCCTGTCTCCACTTTTCCGATTTTCAAGTTACAGTGGGGTCATCAGAACTCTGGAGCTACGTGTACCTCATTAACATAATGCTGGTAATGATAACTGTTCAAATATTAGGTGCATTATTTTAATATATAATATACATGATCATGGATATATTTACTCAATATGGCACACTCTTTCTGGAAGGCATGTCAAGTAAACAAACTCAATATGTCGATGACGCATTGTATGTCACAGAGCAGCTGGAAGCTATCGACGCTCTTCTGCATACTTACAAAGTCGCCTACGATTTGCTAAGTCACTGTGATTGACAAGGAGAGAAGAGACTAATGCCATCCCTCGCTAAAATAAAATTTATCTTTCCTGAAACTCAATCGCTGCAGGATTCCTAAAAAAAAAAAACCTCTTTAGCTATAAATATGATATGATATTTCACCCCAGCAGCAGTTCAGTTTTTACATTCATTTGAAGCAGCTGTTCCTTTGGCGTAATCTAAGATCCATACCTCTTTTATCCGAATCCTAGCCTCAAACACTCAAAAAGATTTCAGAAAAAAAAAAAAGCTTAATAGGGTGAACGACTCCAACCCTCCTTCCAATCAATCCTACGCACTGCAGGGTCTTCTTGCGAGTGGTGATTGGAGTGGTGTAGCACTCTCGACCGTGGTCATTTCAATCCTCTTCCTCACACATTAACTGGGGCTCCACACAAGCGCTTGTCACCAGCAGTATCGAGAGTGGTTGAAAGCCCAGCTAATCCACTTTGAGACAGAACGGCACCAATAAGAGTGCATCAGTGATGCTGGCTGGGCCTTTATCAATTCATCCGTGGGAGGATGATGAGCTGGAGAGGCAGAGACAGCAAGAGGATTATAGAAATGTAAAGATAGGAGGGGGGGTGGAGATAGACACAGGGAGATGGATAGAGAGACGGAGGAAAAAAGCGTCTCTTCTTGCAGATGGAGAGAGAGCAAGACAGCTTTTACACTCCAAAATAGCTCTTATTAATTTATATCATAGATGAAGGATATTGTGACTATAGGCTGTACATCTAGTAGAGTGTGTATGCTGTATGTAAGGTTAGGTTTCATTAATTCCAGTCACAACTCGAAAAATTCATACAAATAGCATTAATACCTAACAAAAAATTGAACTTTTTTGTAGGGATTATATTATAGATTACTTGCTACTAACACAAAACTTTATATGAGGTGGTTTTAAAGCTTCAAGACTAATGGTGCCATTCTGACCATGTGCGTTACCACGTCTGTGATTTCATCACTGGACAGCAAGTTAGAACAAAGAGCAAACATGACATTCTGCATGAAACTTGGCAAATCTGCCACAGAGACGTTTGACATGACTTACGTTTGACATAAGGCAATGCTGTGTTTTGAGTGACACATGCTCTTTAAGAGCAGAAAAACAACACTGGAAGATGACTCAACCTCCTGAAAAGTTGAAACCATTTGTCAACTTGTGCATGATGATCATCGGAGAACAATCCACATGATCTAACTTCCACCCTCACCCTAATTCCCGAAGATGAAGATCTGGCTCGAAGGTCGCGTTTTCACACTGTTATGGAGATCCAGCGCGAATCGCCAAAGGCGTCAGACACGTTCCGGGAGCACTGTATTTTGATGGTCATAATGTGTAAACGTAAATAAATAAAGTACTTTTTTGTAAACACTTTTTGATACCCCCTCGTACACACCCACAGCATGTGGGAGGACACTTGGAGAACCAGGAGTAAACCCAGAGGGCTTGTTAAACATGAGCTATCTGCTGCTCCTTAATATTTTATTAAAAATGTTGTGATTAGTCTCAGTGGCATTGGTAGCAAGAGCGTGTGGTTCCCCCGAGCCTGAAACACTTGAGCTCCTTATTCTTGAATCTTTTCCATAAGTCACCTAATCAAGAACACGTAATTACGCAAAAAAAAAATCTAGCTTTCTATATATAAACCCAATACTAATATCAAGTACTAATTTTATAAGTACAAAAGTCCACAAACAGCCAAAGAGACTTTATAATCGATTTTACAAACGTCACAGCGTCAGAGCTCTAAAAAGGTTTGTATCTGGTTAAATCCTGTAGAACCGGATATTATTATCAGGATATTATCTGCGATGATCACGTTTGTTCAGTACATAATATATGTCAACGGTTAGGATTGGAAAATGTCAAATCTGATCTGATATCGCTGCAGCATTCCGCATCGGAACAGTCCTACTCCTACTCGTACTGCAGGCTTGAAAGCACTTGAGCAAATGTTAAATGAAAAAGACACATTTGTAGAACATAAGTGCAGCGAGAAGTGAGAAAATACAGCTAATAGCTTTCAGTGCGTTTAGTCAAGGCCACAAGGAGCGCATCACAGACGCAAAACTCAAGTATTCTTTCATATTCTCCGAGTGTTAAGCATGTAGGTCTCTGCGATAAGTGTTAGTATGCGGGGCTCGGTCTAATTAGGTTGCTTGCTTTGTTAAGGTTCTGAGCTCATTAGCGAATTCAGCTGTATTATTGTTTTAGGGCTGAAATGAATACCTGTAGAAACGGCAGCTCTCAGTGGACCGAGATGATTACCCAGGCTAGGAGCTGATGCAACGCACTATATTTTTCTCCATCACTCCTACAGCTGCCAGTTGGCAGCACATGCCTGCATTTGTCAGGAACATTTGAGATAAGGCAGCGCAAAACAGCCCGTTCTGTTCTTCCTCCTCCGTTCCGGCAACTAATTTGTCATGATGATCTACACTTCATCTCCATCCTTCACGCGCCTCCCCTCGTGCCCCTAGCAAGCCGCTTCCGTCCTCCAGCTCTCGCACGGCCACATAACTTTCAGTAAAGAGCGCCATAAACAATGGCATTGGCCTTTAGCGGCAAGCAGTTAAAGCTTAGCACTCTGTTTGTGGCTCCTATCATTGCTGCATGAAGCACTCGTATTGATTTCAGCAACACACACAGGAGTCGAATCTCTGGGGCTTCCACTTTATACCTCCAACACTTCAATAGCTCTTCAAAGAGAGAGTTAGAGGTTTTGTAGCGCTTTGTACTGCCAGCTGCTTTGTGTGTGTTTGTGTGTGTGTGCGTGTGTGGGGTTGCGTCTTAATCCAAGGTCACCACAGTGGTTTACCAGAGATAATTTGAACCAAACATGCTGGTCAAACCATTATAGCTTATAGGATTCCTCTTTGTTTTCAAAAGGTTCAAGCTTTATTGCAGGATTGCTAACATTTACAAGAAAACGGCAGCATTTTTTCTTTTTATCATCCAGCCTAGCAATCAATTACTCTAACTTCCCTCTCACCCAAGCACACGCTTCGCTCCGTTGTAATTGGAATCAATTTGGAAATCGCACCTTGACATTTCCTAGCATCCCTTGCGCTGTGATCCCTGCGTTAACCCTCGGTGCAGCTCATTCTTGCATCTCCCCGGAAAAAAACGACTTCGCAGAGAAAGACTACTAAAGCACGAAGCACTGACATTATTGGATCCATTTGCATCGACTGTTCAACAGAAGAGCCATTCTTCTAATTCTGAGGTGATCATGGCTATGGCTTGTTGTTGAGGCTAATCAGCACTGCAAGAACCCTCCATTGGCCATTCTTTTTCTTTTTTTTTTATTGTGATGCCGTTTACTCATTCACAGCCATGTGATTAAGCATAATTGGTGCTGAACGATCTGAAACTGATAATTAAGCTGATATGAATTTTTTGTTGCAATTTTATATATTTCATGAATGTTAGATTTAGGAGAGAAATACTGGGAATGAATGCAGCTCAATGCTAGAAGGATTATGTACTCTTGGATAGCTCTGTAGTCTCTTGATGAGTCTGACACCTTGGTTATTCCCTGGATCCTTGGCATTTACGTGAGTTCATTTTAGAAACTTTCCATCTTCGTTAATTTAGACCTTGTCATGGATACCAGAGCTGTGAAGCTTTATTTCTTACCGTGCCTACTATTGCTGGACAGATTTTTGGGGAGATGTCAGACAAGACCCAGTTTTAATAGAAAAAGACAACACTCCTAAAGCCAGGTCTGAGCTAAAGGGTGGTGGTGTTTGCAGAGGGATGCTCTGTTTCCTGACCCCTGCATATAAAGTTGTCTGAAATGGCGATGAGGCGCTATCTCATGCAAGATGACGGGTGGAGGACAGATTCAATGCCAGTCTAGACAGACCAGACTATTACAATAAAACATGGCTGGCATCTTTATTCCATCTTGATAATCCTTGACTATTAATTCGTATGAAATCGGGCAATATATTATATATTTAAGCTCCCTAAAATGTTCATAGATTATTATTTTTTCATGTTAGCTAGGACTTCTAATTAGCTTGTAGTTAGCTAATACTTCAGCTATCCTAGCAAAACTATAACACTTTAATATTAATTACTATAACTGTAATATTATTTGAATTAATAAGTTATTAATTCTACTTTATGGTACATGGGTGTGCTGTATATTTATATGTGTGTGTGTTTGTGTGTGTGTAGCTTGTAGTTAGCTAATACTTCAGCTATCCTAGCAAAACTATAACACTTTAATATTAATTACTATAACTGTAATATTATTTGAATTAATAAGTTATTAATTCTACTTTATGGTACATGGGTGTGCTGTATATTTATGTGTGTGTGTGTGTGTGTGTGTGTGTGTGTGTGTGTGTGTGTGTGTATGGAAACACCTCAGATTTTATTGTTTTTTAAAAACTTGAGATATTTCTTTGGTTTATACGCAACAAACTAGGTAATTCAACGTTATAAAGATTTACTTTGTCTAAACAAATCTATAAATGTACAGATGCTCCACATTAATTCCATTAAAAAATCCTCCTTTAGCATGAATAACAGCTTTACACACTCGCAGCAACTGGACAGTTAGTTTGAACAACAGCAACATTCAGCTGAAATACTTCACCATGCCTCTTATAAAACTTGCCAACAATGTTCTTCAGTAGTTGGTGATTTCCTACTGCAATCTTGTTCATCCCAGAGCAGGCTATTCCATATTGATAACACTCCAGCCTCCAACTGTTTGCTCTCTAAATAACGCTTACAGAGCTCGGACGTACTCTTTGGCTCATCGTCTTGTTGTTTGTTGAAGTCGGTTTCAATGAGCTGCAGTCCAGATGGAATTGCATGGTGTTGAAGTGTGGAATGGTTGCCATGTTGGTTCCTTTCACCTGGAATAAGTCTTCAACCTTCCCTGCTCTAAAAACAACCGCAAACCATTCAGCTTTCACCTCCATGTTTGACTGTGCGGGTGAGGGAATCTGCTAATATCATCTCTTTTGTTCTCTGTCTTACACAAGTTCTTCTTTCAGAGACAAACATGTCCAAGTTGGACTCATCTGTCCACAGAACTTTCTTCCAGTCATTCACTGTCCAATACTTGTATGTTTTTGTTGCATATAAACTAAAAGAACCTGCATAAAAATACTAGGTGTTTTGGAATACCTATTATATATATTTTACAAACTGTTCTTTTCCCTTTCCTAATTTCCTGTATTTAAGTGTTTGTGCTAATTTTTTTTGCTTATTTTTACAATAGTTATGTATCTTTGTAAACAATGTACCACCCCTGGTATTCCACACTTTTTGCACTAATCGCTGTAAAATTACTCAGAGACCACCAACTGGAATGAAAATGTCTTCTTCTTTTGTTCGTAATGAATCAAAAACACACACATGAACACCGATGTCCCTGATTACATGCCGATCTCACAAACTCCAGAATAAAAGGAATTTACTCTGTTTGCATTGTTAAATGTCAGTTTTGTAACGTCGCCGTATAAAGAGGATTCCTGACAGTGAGGTGCTAACGGTGCGGCATAATATCATAATGCTGCATATTATCACATTGAGTGCTGTGTAATTTTATATCTCAGAGCCGGATAATGGATCTAATGGAATCTGTTGGAAGTACAGGTGTGTGTATCTCTCTCTCTCTCTCTCTCTCTCTCTCTCTCTCTCTCTCTCTGTATATATATATATATATATATATATATTTCTCCCATTTTAAATATCAACAGTGATTAGGTGTGAGTCGTGTACACAGAGCAATGGGCTTTTTTTCACTCAGTGAAATGGGTTGATGTGAGAAAATGAGGTAAAATTGATGGGAATAAATAAGCACTAAAGCATACAGTAGCACATAAATACATAATTTTAAATGTAATACAAGCCGTCATATATTTTTTTTTAAATGGAAGTCAATAACCATTCTGTATTCTGTACAATGAGAAAGAATGATCTCAGTGGCAAAAGTGGAACATGGAAAAAAACAAAAACAGCATTCTTTCTTGACAGGTTTCTAAGTTTCCTTTTTGGCAGTCACTATTTGTAAATTCGCTGCGACAGTTTTAGTAAACAACTTTAAAGCTTTCAATATGTTCTCCATGTTGGCACAAATCTCACATGTGGGCCAGGGTTAACAGCACTTTACTGTCATCGGCTAATGAGATATGGACAGACGGTTCCCAAATACTTCAGTGAATTTTACAGAGCACTCGGGATGCAGCAAGGGCCTGATGGCTTACTTGTCGCTTCCGTAGCAGTTTTGTTATGGGGTCAGGTTTCTGGGTCAACGCCCACCCTCCTCCTTTCGCACCCGGGCTTGGGACCATCCATGGCGGTGTACTTTATCCCCATTCCCACAACTAGGCACCAAAGGGATTAAGGGCCTTGCTCATACCAGGCTGCCACTCGATCCCACAACCCCCAGATCCAAAGTCCAATGCCTTAACCACTAGGCTACCATTTCCCCGGGGTGGGGCTTAGCAGGGCTTTATTCTGATTGGCTGGAGAGATTTGGATTGATAGCTCAGTGAGCTGAAAATAGTGATGAAGGGTGTTCTGGATGCCTTTTCTTTCAAGAAGTAATGAGTCATATGTGACTACCAATCATGCTTAAAAAAAGGAAATAAAATATAATACAACATTGTTTTAAAAATGTTGTTTGGTTGTGAAGATATAATTTTTTAAAATATATAATTAATTGTGTATAATAATTAAATAATATATGCATGAACGAAATATACAAACGCTGAAAACAAGCATTTAAACGTATAAAGTAAATCACATTTCAAAAGTTACTGTCATAGTAGACAAATGCTATAAAAAGAGAATGGAAAGGAGAAATGCAGCAAGCTAACAGGTTTGTTTAAAAAAAAGGGAAAAAAACACAACAGTGAATAAAAATGTAACCTTTTACTGTTGCTGTTACTTGCTGCTTTTAGATTTGGTGTTTGTTCACACCGTTTTAATTGAATCCATCGGTATGTCACGAGCGAGCTGATTGCACAACCTGATGCTCGCAAGTCACGACAGAACAGATCCGGTGCGACTGTCCTGAAGTTACAAACAGTTTACACAATACACTTCATTAAACTACACCATTTTCACAGGGATGAGGATGCTACAGCTTTTGCTTACCCTGCTGATGTTTCGCCTTCTTCTATGACTTGGGACACACACTTTTTTCTGCTGCCGGTTGATCTGCTCTGTTTGCCATTTCACAATCGGCTTCGCTATCTTGCTGTCCCGCTAACCGTTAACTTGAGCAGTCCAACTAAACGATAACGGCAATTTTATTATCGATTTTATCAATTAGTGGTTGCAGCACTATGTCAATCCATGTTATTAGCTAATCAGAGTAAGGCACAGTTACCCCCCTCCCCCTCCACCCAACGTGAAGTCTGTACCAGGTCATTGAAACTATACGATAAGATTCAACACTTTCATGAAAACTCTAGCAGTGCATTTATACAAACATGGCCAAAAGACCAACAAGACCAAAAGAAGCTCGATATGCCTGCAAGTACATTTTCAATGCAGGTTTCCTTCTTTCTTTCATTCTTTGAATTCATGAACAATGCTTTGGCTCAATTTTATTCCAGAATAGATGAAACCTGCTTGTCCATGTAGGCTGAATTTCTGATCAGTCCCACGTGACTGTAAACATGAATTGTTTACTGAGTAAACAATGCACTTGTGAGAGTTTTAGTAGTCTTTTACCCACCGCTTGCTCGCCTCAGCATATCGACGTCCCTCGCACTTTCGAGTTCCGACACACACCTCGCCTCGTATGCACTTTCTGAAGTCGCTGATTAGCTGCAGCTGCCTGTGTGTGAGGCTTGAATCTAATCTCTTGGATTCAAGCCTCACACAGTACACTGTATAATGGCATTATGAGATGTCCCCACCATTTCTGACTGAGGATCGATGGTGTAATCAGCGAAGCAGTAAAATGGAATGATGATTGTGAAAGTAGGATTTAATAAGCGGGCCCGTATCCCAGAATGCACTTCTCATAAGCACTAGAAGGAAAGTGAGAACACTTGCACAATGTGGCGTTAGAATTGCAGCTTACATATATCATCTGACCTCTAAAGTACACGCACATAAAATGTATGACTAGCAGTATACCATTAGCATTAACCTCCTTACCTAAACAGCACTCTGTAATGCATTAGCGTTTGGGAAACGTATGCTCTTGAAGCAGACGTTTCTACATATCAGTGCGGTCAAACCTACCGTCTGGACGTTTAACCCAAATACACTGCATGAGCAATTGCTTGTGGACATTTGAGCATATTGTTAGTGTGTGCTCCACTCTTCTGGGAAGACTAGATTTTTCTAGATTTTGGATTGTGCTTGTGGAGATTTGTGCTCATTCAGCTACAAGAGTCAGATACTAATGTAGGTGAGGTGCAGTGGCCTGGGGTGTAGCATTCATCCCAAAGGTGTTCAATAGGGTTGAAGTTCTATAGGAGATACACATGTAAAGCATATCCTCATAAAGCTGGATTTGTGCACAGGGATGTTATCAGGGTGGAACAGGTTCAGGTTTCCTAGTTCAAGTAAACTGAATGTTTCATCCAAAGACGTCCTAAAGCTCAGGGAAGAAGTACATTTAGCTGGAAAAATCAAATCAGGTGTCCCAATACTTTTATTCGAATCTGTTGAAATGAGGTTTAGGTTTATATTTAGTTTATTGTTTTATTGTAATCCTATATAATATTGTCATGCTGGAATAGGTTCGGGTCTCCTAGTTCAAGTGAAGAACCGTTTCCAAATATATCCAATAATACACTTGTGTGTCTAACGTCATGGTAACCGTTTGCGTAAAGAAGCTCATATGGCTAGAAAAGACAGCTGCCTGATACTTGTGTCCATATAATCTGTATAATGTCCGTATAATTATCACATTTAAATTAAATAAATGTTAAACGGTATTAGTAAAATACATAATATGAGGCTTGCCGGTGTTTTTGATTCTGCTGCGGATAGAACTTCTAAGAAGACTCAGATCTACGCTGTAATCTCAGTAACGGCGCCAAATATGGATTTATGTCAACAACGATGTTTACATGTGCTAAATGTTTTCATTTACAGGCCCAACTAAATAAATCAGTATATGTAATCTTCCTAATGCTGAGTATGAGATGAGAAATATTCATACAGTCTTTTACCAATCAAATCTGATTGGCCAGGAAGTATAGATTAGTATTATTTTTAACCATAGACATTAATGAAGCATACAATTGAAGTGATTCAAAAGGGCAGTGTTATGCTATGTAAATTTTTTTTTGTTATATTGTTAATGTTATTTCCAGCATTTCATTAAGATCAAGTTTAGTACAATCTGTGGGTAAGATGTGAGATGTCTGTAACATGAGATGTGTTTAAGCACAGCAAGATATTAGGTACACTATGGACAAACGTATTGTGGCACCTGATATCCCCCATTTGATCCCTTTCCTCTGCTCGGATCTGCCTGGTTCATTACAGAGCAACATACGAGCTTTGAGGATGGATTTGGACCGTATTTAAAGTCAACAGTTTACTACAATGGCTCAGTAACACAGGTTGCATTTCATCGCTCATCACTGCACAACTCGACAACGACGAACTGTAATGAATAGACATTCGGTGCCACCCAGATGAGGATGAGGTTTTCCTTCGAGTCTGCTTCCTCTCAAGGTTTCTTCCTCGTGCCATCTGAGGGAGCTTTTCCTCGCCACTGGATCGCTAAGTGGGGACAAACTTACAATTATAAGGAACAAACTTAAATCATCTTTTATAACCACTTTATCTGTGTAAAGCTGCTTTGAGACAAAGTCCATCGTTATATACAAAAACAAATTGAATTGAATGTCTTTGGATCAGTTGTATAGGATGCCTTTTTTCCCTTCACTTGAACTAGGAGACCTGTTCCAGCATGACAATGCTCCAGTGCACAAAGCCTGCTCCATGAAGATGTGCTTTACATGGGTGGAGTGGAAGATCTTCTGCTACAGAGCTCCAATCCTGTTGAACATCTTTGGGAATGAATGTAAATGCTGACTGTTCCCCAGGTCTCCTCACCTCACCTACATCAATACCTCACTTTACAGTAGCTGAAAGGGCCCAAACAACATCTTGTAGAACATCTTTCCAGAAGATTGGAGCTTATTATAAGTGCAAATAGGGTCTATATGTGGAATGTGGTGTTCAAAAAAGGAACACATCCCAAACTTATGGGCAGGTGTCCACAAACTTTTCTCATATAATGTATATAATAGTGATAATGGTGAGTGGAAATGAGACTGAGGTCAAACCTTTTCTTTTTTTAAATCCAGTGTAATGCATGTAAGCTTACATTGGTTTGAAGGCATTGTTGTCCATCGTTTACATCTGCCCAGATGTTGGTACCTATAACAGCAGTAAAATGAATCTGTAAATGAGAACTGATTTAAAAATTGGATCACGAGCACCGGAGCACGCTGTTCTTTCCTGCTGAGCCTGGAGTCATTATTTCTTGGAAGTGCATTGTCTGTATAATTTGTAGATGTTTATGCGCAGTCCTTGTAAAGCATGCCTCCTTTAATCTCAGCAAGTAGATCGCACAATAAAATGGACTGTCAATAAAATTTACCGCCAAATACCCGGCCGTGATTTACACAAAAACTTGTTTCAGTCACGGTCCCGGTCTATACGCGTTGTCAGAGTAGTTCACCCTGATCAAGTCTCCTAATTGGCACAACAGAGAATTGTTCACACAGAGAGCAGTGCTAGTTTCCATCCTCTGGCTCATGGCCACAAATGGCTGTAACATTCGCTGGGATTCGGACTAGAATCTCTTGGTGATGCTTAAACCATCTGTGTCCAAGACCTAAGGCAGAGATGGTGTATTCTGTTCCTCTGGTCAATCACAGCAACTCCTGCCAATCACTGAAGATCACGAAGAGCTTATGTGTGCACAAAAGAGTGAAAGGTATTTTTTTTTTACCCAATGGCTTAAAGGAGAACATGGGGATGGGGTGAGACTTCTGTGGCTCAGGAATATCAATGTGATCCTAAGTGATATAGACTCATGGTGACACCAGAGGAACCTTTAATATCATACCAAACAGTATGCATTAGATGTGGACACCTGATCATTGAAGACCTGTTTGCAAAACCATTAGTATTAATATGGAGTTGGTCCTCAGTTTTATGAGGTGGTATCAAAACATTTTGAAACTGGTTTCATAACACGCCAACAGATGGCAGCACAAGGCTGCATGCACAGTCACAAGAAGCACCAACCATCATAAGTCAGTGTGCCAAAAGACCTCATGTTGCGGACAGCAAGTCCCTGCACCCTGTCACGAGCTCTCCTCACACATGACTTTTTCGCCGAAAACAACATGATTTGGCTTCTGCAGACTTCGCCCTTTCCCCGAAAATGAAGATTCGGCTCAAAGGTCACCGTTTTGACACCTTTGCGAAGATCCAGTGCGAATAGCACACAGTGCTTGACACTCCTCTAAAGGAAGGCTTCCAGGACAGATTTCAGAAGTGGCAGGAACGCTGGGAGCGATGTATTGCTATTCAAGGGGACTGTTTTTGAAGGTGATAGTGAGTAAACAAGTAGTTTCTTGAAAAAAGAGCTTGTCTCTAAACTTTTTGATACCACCTCGTATAATAACCTGCACTCTTTTGGGAAGGTTTCCACTAGATTTAAGAATATGGCTGTGGAGAATTCAGCTACAAGAGCATCAGTGAGTAAACCATCACAATTGTTAATTGTGAAAGTCTGCGGTTGTCACTGTTGCAGTAAGGTTGAATTCATTGATCCATGAAGCCCACACAAGTTCTTGTGCATAGGAGCATTGTCTTGTTGAAACAAGTCTTGGCCTCCTAGATCCCATGAAAGGAATTTGTAATGCTACAGCATTCTAGTCAGATATGTGGCTCCAACTTTGTAGGAAAGAACCACCTATAGGTGTGATTGTCAGGTGTCTATGAACATTCTGCTCTATGCATGATGATATGTTGCAAAGTCAATAAGCCAATCAAGATCTTTTATATCTTGTGGAATAGCTGTTGGATTTGACCTTTAAATGTCTTGTTCCAAATGCTGTCATGCTTAGATTAGAACTAGATCCAGCACCGAGGCTCAAAATAATATGTTGTGTCAAAAATCCAGGCTTCGCATTGCACAGCATCAAACGTAAGGTTAAAGTGGATTCTTCCACCTCCCAGCATGTTGCAAGACTTCAGAAGGAACCTCTATTTAACCGAGACAGCAGGAGGATTTTCACAGTTTCTGCAAGTCTGTTTCTCTCTCTCTCTCTCTCTCTCTCTCTCTCTCTCTCTCTCTCTCTCTCTCTCTCTCTCTCTCTCTCTCTCTTTCTCGCTCTCTCTCTCTCTTTCACTCTCTTATTCTCTCTTTAAAGCATGTGTCATCTCTATCCTGCTCCACTTGGCTTGGTTTAAGGACTCAATATATCCAAAGACCAGCACAAATGACAGCTGCCGCTTTATATGACATCTCACTTGATGTCTCAGTCTTTGGGATTGAGGGCAACAAATCACTTGACCTTCCTGACAAGGACATCTGTAACATCTAAGGTTGCCCTTATTTCCGGAATAGTACCCTTTAAAACTCCTTACAAATACAGCGTAATACAGCACATGTTAATCATCCATGTTTCATGGCTCAATTAACATGATTAGAACACAGAATCTATCTATCTATCTATCTATCTATCTATCTATCTATCTATCTATCTATCTATCTATCTATCTATCTATCTATCTATCTATCTATCTATCTATCTATCTGTCTGTCTGGCTGGCTGGCTGGCTGTTTTGACATTTTTGAAAGGGGTCTACAGTGCCAGTGCTTTTAAAAAGTAAGAGGAGAATCTGAAATTAAAGAAAGCCTTCAGGCCAGGAAACTTTTTCATTTTTTTTGTAATGTGACAAGATGCTTTTAGTTTGTTTATAATTTTTTAGCATCTATTATTATTCACGTTTGTTGACAGATGACATACAATTCGAAATATAACTCTAAATGTGTGAAAAGTGCATTCCTTGGCAAACTGATGGATTATATCCAGGGCATGCTCTTATTGAAAAATTCATATTTCATAACGGGCCACATCACACCTCCCCATCATTGATTGTTTTCCCATAACGGCACACCATGCCGTATTTTATTACTCACTTAATAACCATGAATTATTCAGTAACTACATTTAAGTGAATCATGAATGTGTGTAGTTATGGGAGCGAGGAGTATAAAATCTGGCCTTCAGTGTGGCTCATGGGAGTTTATAAAAGGTCAGCTTTCGAAGGAAAACCCGTTCATAACGCTTAGGTTAGCTGACCCAAGAAAAAAAAAACACCCAGACTTTATTTATTTATCTTTATCTTATTAGACTTCATTTTTATTGCTTTATTAGATTTTAGATCAAATAACATAGTCCAGTGGAAAAACCCTGACTGAAAAGCAAACGTAGAGGGCATCGAGGGCTGTGTTTGGACTGAAGTTTAATCTGGTTTTCAGAAAGTTGTCCGTAAAATGCTGGTTAATGAAGTCAATCTAAATCTATCACCCAATCTAAGTGTAATTTTGCTTTCATCATCCGACAGCGGAGAAAACTTCAATGTGGAAATCCAGGGATAATTATGACCTGAGAACGAGTCATTTGGTCTAGACAGGGTGGGGAGGTGGGGGGGAGGGGGGGGACAGCGCTTTAATCCGATTTCATCCAAGCAGCCAAAGTGCCCAGGCGCTCTAATTTACCTCTGGTTGTTTGGGTGCGTCGAGCTGCGCAAATCCATCACTTCCAGGCACAGCGATCCGGCATCGGCAGGCAGATTTGATTACGGCGTACAGTAGTGCTCAGACTGTCTGCCGATGTTGAAAGCGCGTAGCCTAGCTTTGCACTCAGCGCAGCTATTAGAGTCTGGCCCTTTTAACGCACTGCCTTGTGTATTACAAAACACACATATTGTTTGCATAACACCACAACACTCTGTGTACCACCACAGCTTTCAGCCAGGGGAGATTTGATCAGTCCCAAAATACATCTCTCTCTTTACCACGCAATGCTGGTAGGGTTTTATACGCTCTAAAAGGTAGAAGGAATAGCATGTAGGAAAACGAATGACACACTCGTGAAGAAAAAAAACGGTCGCACGGTTGACGACGATACACACTTTATTGATAGCTACTGTAATTAAGTGTAAGCGTGGAGAAGAGGGAAATTGCACATTCATCATATCAAATTAGGCTGTATTGAGCCCATGTGAGGGCGGCCTGCTGTAATCAGCAAGAACAGCTACGGAAACCGTCACCTAAGTAGCAGATTTGTATTTTTTTTCTCCAAAACAAAGGAGGAGGTGTGGAATAGGGAGCATTCGGAGTAGTAAATCACTCAGTAAGACGAGTTTGCGGCAGGAATCTGCTTTATTTATTTTCCTACGTAAGTGTTTGCGGTGAAGGAGCGCCATTCGAAAAGAATTTGTCTCATTTCTGTCTAAATTAGCAGCAAAATCCAATTCATTGGCACCAGTGAATTCCTTCTGCAAGCCCTCAGATTTTTCCCCCGAAAACCAATCTTTGCTCTTACCTTATTGTAGTGACAAACGAATGAAAAAATATATTGTTACTGTTTTTGTTATTGTCATAATTCATTCCATTCCATACAGTTCCAGTTTTCAAATTGTATTTGTCATATGTACAGATGTCAGTGACAGTTTGTACAATGAAATGCTTAAGTAAGGCGAACAGGCAAACTACAACAAACTGCATAGCAATTATTTAACAATAAATAATATTAAACAGTAAAGGACAAATAATAGTAATAATGAGGCATATGAAAGATATAAATATCTACAAGCATGTGTAGAAGGTGTGTATGTATGTATGTATGTATATTTAAATGGTCCTATTATTCAATGTACAATTTTTTTGAGTGGCTGATCGGGTTTACATTTCAAGATGTATTATATATATATATATATATTGTGCATTTACAGCAGAGAGAAATTCATTCTTCATGTATCCCAGCGATGTTAGGAATCTGTAGTCAGACTACATGGGCAGCCATGATTCAGCACTCCCTGGAGTACAGAGGGTTAAGGGCCTTGTTTGAGAACCCCAAGAGTGGCAACTTGGCGATTCCAGGGTTCAAAGTCCCGATCTTTCGATCTGTAACTCAAAGCCATTACTACTGAACTATCACCTCCCCAATAACAAATAACTATGTTTGTGATAAATAATAATCTTAAATGAATGATCGAATGAATGTGTTGTATAACCCCTGGTTTAGCTACAATACGGGTGGTGCAGTGGGCAGCATCACAACCTCCCAAATCAAAAAACCCTGCTTTAACGATTGCTGTAAGTGTGGAGTTCTTGCATGTTCTCTACATGGGGTTCTACCAGGTTTTCTGGTTTCTCCCCAGCGAGTTGTATTGACTACACAGAGTTACTCTTAGATGTTTGTTTCCATAAGCATGCCTTCAGCCCTCAAGTCCCTGAATCCAACATGAGCCAAGATAAAGCACTAAATGAAAATGAATGCAACGTGTGATATGCATTTATTAGAGTCTCGGCTGCCAGTTTGTCGCTCAGCTAGTCATGTTTAACCATGATGCATAAACCATGCATAGTATATTCAGAGTATACAGTAGGTTTACTGGTCGAGGCTATATTGTGTTATGTGTATTTGTCCCACACTGTTTTGTGTTGTTTTGCTGTCTATATTGTTTTTTATCTGCACTGTTTACACTAGGTTGCACTTGATGCACTTTATGCAGCTTTATGTTATGTGTTGTAGCTCTATGTTGTTTAGTGTAGCACCAGGGTTCTGGAGGAACGTTGGCTTCTTTTTAACTGTAAACTTTGTGCCACTGTGTATAGTAGAAATGACAATAAAAGCCTCTTGACTTGACTTGACTTAATGCAGGACATATGTCTTGTCCCACCTACTGGTCCTAAAGGTTTAGGCAATTGCAGGCTCATGCCAGACTATTTAAAGTCATTGTGAGATTCAATTATAATGTGAATAAACTAGAGTTTTAGGTATACACTAATCCGAATAAATTTGATAACGGTGTTTTCGTCTAAAACCGCTCCTGCCGTTTATTTACTTTTCCGGCACTTTGAAACGCAGGGGCAATGACTAAAAATCCGTCATCGTTTTTCAAAGCCTCCACTTCCAACAGTCCACGATGCTTCGCGAAATACTGTGGGTTTTTTTCATTTTTCCGCTACAGAGAGCATTTTCTAAAAGCTGACAGAAAAAGACGTCTCAGTGTGGACGGAAGACGAAAACCGAGAGGAAAAGATTCATTTTCAAACCAAAATGTACAAAGTGTGGACATGGCCTTACAAACCTGCTATAACAATGCAGTCAAACAAGAAAGAAAGAGAATTGAACAAAAACAATTCCACACATTTTTACACAATGTCCTTATGATTGGTTTGTTCTTGCTTTCCGGAGTGTGTTTCCCTACACTCTCATTGGTTTTCTGCTAATCACCGTGCGTACAACTTGTCTACAATGTCTAATTCTAATTATCTTGCTTTTGTGCGACTAAACAGCCCACAGTTAGCGATTTTAGCTGCCACTCAGAGGAGTTGGAGGTTGTGGTGAGGGACGGAGGGTCAGAAAGTAAAAAAAAAAGAAATTGATCAGTGACAGGAAAATCTATGAAAATCAAAGCTAAGGGAATGTAAAGTGTGCATACAGAATTGTCCAAAAGCTGTAATGGATTTTTTGTTTTAGTGTGCTACCGTTATTTCTGTCTACCTTTTTCTTGTTCCAAATCAAACCCACTGTTGTTTTTTTTGTCCACAGTGGTTCTCCTGGACACCACAGCTGTATTAGGAGAACTTGGGTGGATGACCTACCCAGTAAATGGGGTAAGTAACATCACAGCTTAACTGCCACAAGCTATTACCTTGCTTTTTTTCTTTTTTCATTTCTCAAAACACCAATTTATTCCTAAATGTGGACATAAACCATTTGGCAAACTGTAATTCTCTATAAAAACATCAAATTTAGTCCAGCATCAGGTATAATCTGCCTCAGGGGGAAACTTGGCACTTTGACAGAGTGCCTAATTTCAGTAAATTTGATATTTTTAGACATCCTGTGTTTGAATGCTTACCGCTTTAACACCTTCAAAAAATAAATATTAGGATATTTTCTGGGCCGCTTCCTTTGCCAGCAAGAAGAGAAACAGGATGTGTGATTTTAGCATTGGTTTGGAGTGTCGTGCTTTGCAATGATGCATATGATAGTATAATCGGATCGTAATCCAGGCCTGGTCAGGTGATCGGCATACGACAAAGTGAGGTCCAAACTAAGAAACTTGAGACATATACAGAAGAGGCATGGTATAGCATATAAACTGGGCGAGTTACTTTGCAAAAATAAAATGAACCAAAGGAGAATTAACACAAACTTATCAAAGGGTAAATCGGAAATACAGTAGCTGGAAACACTATGGGCACATGAGGGAATTGACAAGATTGGGTGGAGACAAATCGTGATTTAAAACAATAACTATTTAAAGACGACAAGTCTCCATACGTCCTAACTCCACAAACAGTGTCATTTTTATTTGAAATTTTCTTATTGCCTTCTAATTGGTTGTGACTCCCAAATTCTAATCTAAAGATGATTTCAAAGGCAATAACTTCAAACCTGTATATATGTGTATATATATATATATATATATATATATACATACATACATACATACATACAGGTTTCAATTTATTGCCTTTAAAATGATCTTTATATATATATATATATAGACTAACCAAGAAGTATATATCCGTCATATACTTCATGGTTAGTCAGAAAATTCTTCACTTCACAAACCATGTTGAATTCCCACACATTTATGTACACGTAGTCAAACATTATATCATGTTTCTGCATTAACGACTACAAACTAATCGAATCTCGGGCGACAATGCTAGCCCAGCCAGCTTAGCGACGATCTGGGATGTGTGCAGAGAGCTTATTAAAGTGATATTAATACCTTTGATGATGTTCGCACAATTTCTGGTTCTTTTTTAGGCTGCCTGTCTTCACATGGAAATGAGGTTTCAGCTTAATTGGCTGGTTCTCATAGTGAAATGAAGTACAGCTTTATGGATGCATGGTATTAAAAGGTCTTATGCTGGTTATTGAAATGCAGTGTTACTGAAAGGCATTTTTCATTGTAATGTCGGTTTAGTCTTCTTCTTCTTCTTCTTCTTCTTTCGGCTGCTCCCATTAGGGGTCGCCACAGCGGATCATCTGTCTCCACACCACCCTGTCCTCTACATCTGCCTCTTTTACACCATCTACCTGCATGTCTTCCCTCACCACATCCATAAACCTCCTCCTTGGTCTTCCTCTTTTCCTCCTACCTGGTGGCTCCATCCTCAGCATTCCTTCTACCAATATAATTCATGTCCCTCCTTTGCACATGTCCAAACCATCTCAATCTCACCTCCCTCACCTTGTCACCAAAACATCCTACATGCGCTGTCCCTCTAATAAACTCATTTCTAATATTATCCATCCTCGTCAATCTCAACAAAAACCTCAACATCTTCAGCTCTGCTACCTCCAGCTCCACCTCCTGTCTTTTACTCAATGCCACTGTCTCTAAACCATACAACATTGCAGGTCTCACCACAGTCCTATAAACTTTCCCTTTTATTTTTGCAGATACCCTACTATCACAAATCACTCCTGTCACTCTTCTCCACCCACTCCACCCTGCCTGCACTCTTTTCTTCACTTCTCTAACACACTCTCCATTACTTTGCACTGTTGACCCCAGGTACCTGAATTCCTCCACTTTCTCCAGCTCTTCTCCCTGCAACTGCACAACTCCACTGCCCTCCCTCTCATTCACACACATGTATTCTGTCTTACTCCTACTGAGTTTTATTCCCCTTCTCTCCAGCGCATATCTTCACCTTTCCAGGCTCTTCTCAACCTGCTCCCTACTCTCACAACAAATCACAATATCATCTGCAAACATCATAGTCCAGGGAGACTCCTGTCTGACCTCGTCCGTCAACCTGTCCATCATCACTGCAAACAGGAAAGGGCTCAGGGCCGATCCTTGATGCAGTCCAACCTTCACCCTGAACCAGTCTGTCATTCCTACTGCACACTTCACTGCCATCACACTGCCCTCATACATGTCCTGCATCACCCTAACATACTTTTCTGACACACCTGACTTCCTCATACAATACCACAACTCCTCTCCTGTCGTATGCCTTCTCTAAATCCACAAATACACAATGCATTCCTTCTGTCGTTCTCTATACTTCTCCATCAACATTCTCAAAGCAAATAAGGCATCTATGGTGCTCTTCCTCGGCATGAAACCATACTGTTGCTCTCAGATGGTCACCTCTTCTCTCAGCCTGGCTTCCACTGCTCTTTTCCATAACTTCATGGTGTGACTGATCAACTTAATTCCCCTGTAGTTACTGCAAGACTGCACATCTCCTTTATGCTTAAAGATCGGTACCAGCACACTTCTTCTCCATTCCTCAGGCATCTTCTCACCTTCCAAAATCCTGTTAAACAATCTGGTCAAAAACTCCACTGCCATCTTTCCTAAACATCTCCATGCTTCTACCGGTATGTCATCTGGTCCAACCGACTTTCCACTTTTCATCCTCTTAATTGCTGCTCTCACTTCCTCCTTACTAATTCTGTCCACTTCCTGCTTCACCAACTCCACATCATCTAAACATCTCTCTCTCTGTTTTTCCTCATTCATCAGCTGCTCAAAATACTCCCTCCACCTTCTCAACACACTCTCCTCAATAGTCAACACATTTCCCTCTCCATTCTTTACTGCTCTAACTTGCAGTACATCTTTCCCAGCTCGGTCCCTCTGCCTGGCCAATCGGTACAAATCCTTTTCTCCTTCCTTAGTGTCCAACCTCTCATACAGCTCCTCATATGCCTTTTCCTTGGCTTTCGCCACATCCCTCTTTACCTGCTGCCCCATCTCCTTGTACTCCTGCCTACTTTTCTCACCACTCTGTTTATCCCACTTCTGTTTTGCCAACCTCTTTATCCTTATGCTCTCCTGCACTTCCTCATTCCACCACCACGTTTCCTTGTCTTGCTTTCTATTCCAGATGTTACACCAAGTACTTTTCTAGCTGCCTCCCTCATCACTCCTGCAGTAGTTGCCCAATCATCCAACACCTCCTTAACACCACTGAGCCTCTGTCTGACCTCTTCCCTGAATCTCACACTACACTCTTCCTCCTTCAGTTTCTACCATCTTATTCTTCTTTTAGTCCTCACTCTCCTCCTCTTTTTCTTTGTCTCTAAAATCCGATGCTGTCTAGCTACACTGTCCCCTGCCAAACACCTTACAGTCTCCAATCTACTTTAGGTTGCATCTCCTGCATAGAACATAGTCCACCTGTGTGCAGCTTCCTCCACTCTTATACGTCACCCTATGATACTTCTTCTTCTTAAAATAATTTCCATTTCCATCCTTTAAGAAAAATCTACCACCATCTGCCCTTCCACATTCCTCTCCTTAAAAACATACCTACTCATCACCTCCTCATCACCTCTGTTCCCTTCACCTAAATGCCCATTAAAGTCTGCCCCAATCACCAACTGTTCTTTTCTAGGTACACCATCTACCACTTCATCTAATTCACTCCAGAATCTTTCCTTCTCCTCCATCTCACAGCCAACTTGTGGAGCATAGGCACTGATGACATTTATCATCATCCCTTCAACTTCCACCTTCACGATCATCACCCTATTAGAAACTCTCTTCACCTCCACTACACTTCTACTGTACTCTTTCTTCAGAATCACCCCTACACCATTTCTCTTTCCATCCACACCATGATAAAACAGTTTAAATCCACCTCCAATGTTCCTGGCCTTACTCTCTTTTCTCTTGGTCTCCTGAACACACAGCATATCTACCTTTCTCCTCTCCATCATATCAGCTAATTCTCTCCCTTTACCCGTCATAGTAGCAGCATTTAAAGTACCAACCTGAACCTCCACTCTCCTACACTTCTCCTTTCCCTGTCGTCTCTGTAGACGTCTTTCTCCTCTACTTCTCCTCCTTCAACCAACAGTAGCCCAATTTCCACCGGTACCCTTTCGGCTAACGATACCTGTGGCGGTTGTTGTTAACCCGGGCCTCGACCGATCCGGTATGAAATTCTCATTTGTGATCCGCATATTTGATTCGGCACATGTTTTACGCTGGATGCCTTCCTAACGCAACCCTCCCTATTTACTAGAGTGCACTGGCTTGTGCCTCCCTAATGGCTGGGTTTGTAATGTCGTTTTTTTTTAGACTTAGGATCCGAAAAGTTCACTTGTAGCTTAGTTGTTAGGATATAGGACTTCTGATCGAATGTTTGTGAGTTCAATTCTCGGCACCACAAAGTTGCCTCACCAACTGTATTAATTTTTTGTTTCGTTTTTTCCTGATCCTGCAACTAGCAAGTCGAAAAACTAAAGTTAAAAGGGTCACAAATGTAGCTACAAACGACAGAACGATTAATTCTGCTAATAACCTAATAAGTAAACCAGACAATTATCATAATTCAAAATATTGAAACAATTTTAAATATATATTTCGAAAACGTTTTGAGAAAATTATATTTTGTTTGAAAAAAAAAAAATACTCTTTAAAAAGACTTTTATCTCTTTTCTTTGCTTCTTTGATGATATCAAACAAAAGGGATCATAAACATCGGAGCAATTTTTTGGCACATGTGTATTCAACATTTTTTGGAAGGGGTCTACAGTGTCGGAGGTAAGGTTGTTCCTGTAAGGGTTCCATTAAGGTTTTATCATATTAAACCATAAATGTAACTATAAATAAATGTAACTATAAATAAACCAGTGTCAGATACATTGCTGATCCTTTAAGTTTTATTTTGAACTTTTAGTTGTAGCTAAAATGTACATCCTAAAGTGTAAAAGTGTAGTGGATGAAATGCAACTAGAAATGGATAAAAAAAAACACTACAGTTTTTATTTTACACCAAAATAACATTGATTTTTGGAATGAAAGGAAATTGTAAACAGTGTCAGGTTTGCTGTGGTAGCAAACGAATCAAACGCTTCAGGACACGTCTTCATTGGAAAGTAACATTGAATAAACGTGTCCTCTGAGCTGTTTAATAATATAACTCGTAATAAAGTCAGCTGACCGTAAATACCATATTTGTCTAAAGCCCAGGCCCGTAGAAGTTTTTCCAGCTCCAAAAAAACGTGACTTCAATGGCGATGCGAGTCAGAGGCGGTTTTGTATTGGAGCTTGTGTAAAACGACCTACTATGCACTAGCGGGTGATTTCCCAGCGGTCCTGCGGTGCACATCTTCAGATTGCTTCTGCTCTTCTTCTGGAAGCCGCGGTGCGAAGGGAGGACGGATTTCCTGGGCAACGCCGCACGAGTTTTCATTTGTGGTGCAATAACAAGCCGACCCACATCTCTCCGATCGAATCAATAATTCATGCTCTAATATCCTGGATGTAATGTTACCTGTTCTCACTAGGTAGCCTTTCTCTCCTTTTTTCTCCCTCCCTTTCTCCATCACTTTCTCTCTGTTGCTACAGTACACAGGGTAAGGCATGTTAATCAAGGCTTCTCCTGTTGTCTTTTTTTTTTATGAGCCAGCTGGAACACACACCTTTCCCAGCACCGGGATGCTCCTCCTGCCATTTAATTAGTTTTCTAGCAAAAGAGGACAAGAGTATATTTACAGTCTTTTTTGTTTACACTGACACAGACATGTCCTTTGGGTATACTTTGTGAGGTTTTTTCTTCTCTTCTCTTCTCTTCTCTTCTCTTCTCTTCTCTTCTTTCTCTCTCTCTCTCTCTCTCTCTCTCTCTCTCTCTCTTTCTCTCTCTTTTTCCCTTTGTTAAAACTCTCCTGCTTTCTCTCTGACTGTCTGCATGCGACGGCAGCTTTTGTTTGTGCTGTTTTGTTGACTATTCTCCTGGCTCTCCTCTTTGACGTGTCCCTCCGAGGCTCTCTGTAATTACTAAACGTGTCACAGAGCGGCTGTGATTCCTCACACGTCGGATTCGGCGACGCGGATTTCCATCGGTGTGGTTTTTGATGTTTTTCGAGGCGAGCATCCCCGTGCTGCGAGCGAACCAGAAAAGCCCGTATGGTGCATATTTAACGGAGCGCTAAATACGGAAACTTTATTAAATTGTATAGAAAACACAAGAACCAGATGCACATTGAAGTACACAGTAAAATTAGAACTCAAACAATCAGGCTTTTTTACAAAGAAAAACGTACAAAAATATGAGAACACTTGACTTCTATGTGGTTCCTCCCCAAACTGTTACCACAAACATTTAATATTCTGTTTTCTAATGCAGTAGCATGAAGTTTTTTCTATTAGGCAATCTAGGAGACCCAAACCTGCTTCAGCATGACACTGCCCCTGTGCACAAAGCCAGCTCTATTAAGATATGCTTTACATAGTTTGGAAGATGTTCCACATTATTGACCAACCCTATTGAACAATGAATGTGAACGCTGACTGCACCCCAGGCCTCCTCATCTCACCTACATCAGTACCTTACTTTATTAACACCTATGTGGTTAAATGAGCACAAATCTCCACAAGCACACTCCAAAATTGACATTTATGTTTCAAATTGAGTCTCCAGTGTCAGAGATGCTCTCTGTGGTCTACCTGGCACACAGTATTCATGCAGGCTTCTTGAGAAATTACCCTTGAATGAGGTAAAGGGATAGGATTAAAATCCATGTTGACATGTTTTTACATGGGGTATAATTGTAAATTCAATAATATGTATAGAAATGAATAAATAATGTATAAATTATTTATATTATTATTGATTTATTTTATATATTTTTTATTATTCATTATTTTACTATTTATATTTATTATTTAATATGTATTCAATAATAATAATTTACTTTATAAAATATATATAATTCTATTTAAAACGATTTTATTTAAATAAAAGTATAATAAGTATTGGCAGAGGTGGGAAGTAATGAAGTACTTACTGTACTTAATTGTTTTTTTATGGTATCAGTACTTTAGTAGTTTTCACCATATCACTGGTGTATTATTTCCTGGCTACGTAGACGTAGGCAATCGGAGCAAACAATAAGCAAGGCAACAAGAGGAATGGTTAATGTGAATTCAGTGTGAAAATAAAAAAAAACAAAGACATTCCTCAACACCCATTGCCGTATATAAGGGAAATGTTCGAAATTATCGGTGTAAAAAAGTGCTGGCTTTTAAGAATTCGTATCTAGAATTTTGTATTCGAAATCTGTAGGCACTCAGTTGTACAAGATGTCTTTAGATGCGCTATAATACACTTTTGCATTCACTTGAATTTGGAAACCCAAACCTGTTCCAGCATGGCATTGCCCCTGTGCACAAAGTGAGCTTTTTGAAGATCTGGTTTACATGCTTTGGAGAGGAAGATCTTAAATGGCCTTCTTTCTTTCTTTCTTTCTTTCTTTCTTTCTTTCTTTCTTTCTTTCTATCTATCTATCTATCTATCTATCTATCTATCTATCTATCTATCTATCTATCTATCTATCTATTTATCTTTCTTTATGTCATCTTAGTCTTTTCCCTGCTTGTATTTTATATGATGGTTGTTCATCCCGAATACATTCTGTTTTTATATTAATACATTAATATAATGTAAAGTTCATTTACCAGCGTGACACTAAAACAGGTAGTAGTAACGGCTACTTTTTACTAAACTACATGTCAGAGCCCAAAACCTAATAACTTGAGTAAAAAAAGTATAGTCAGTACTGCATCTTTTACTGGAGTCTTTTAAAACATTAGTATCCGTTTTTCTACTTAAGCAAATGATGTGTATTCTTTTACCACATCTGGGTGTTGGTAAGTGTAACTTGACTTCACCTTGGGCTACATCACATCAGCACACATTATTTTGCTTTTCCTTTTTTCATACAATCATCTAATAAGCAACCAACATTTCATTATAAAAAAACAGTATCATTTTACACAACATGTTTTTTTGCAGTCACTGTCAAACGGACTTTTAACAGCTGCCCTGTTAATCACAGTTTCCCACCTAAAATACGACGGATTCCCCGGTTTAAATGAGAGGAAAGAGAGCATCTACTTGTTCTGTGTGCTTTATATATAGTGTTCACATACAGTTTCCACCTCTCACATGATGAAATCTATACAGGCCTGTCAGAATGTGTGTAACATACAGCGTGAGGCAGGAACCTGCTTTATTTACGGTGCATCACAGCCAAAATGTGTAGCAGGGGTCATAAAACAGGCAGATATAGTAAACAAAGACGTGGCCCTAATTGTCTAGCGTGAGAACTACGAAATATTCGATATGAAACATGGTTTTTTAAAGAGATAACGATGCAACAGGGGGTAAATAGAAAAATGAATCAGGATTAACGTGATACAGGTGAACACAGTCAGGCAACAAACAATGAGCATATGGTGTAGGTCACTGTAGGAAAGTGACACAGAGGGAGAAACCATGTATTTAGCTACCAGATCCAGTGTGGGAGTATTTTTTTTTTCACCATTAGTGGCTGAACAAGGATATTTTTGCATTGTCAGCTGATCCACTAAGATTACAAGCTGTTGCAATAGACGTATAGTATATTCATATTTCAACATTTTTCAAAAAAGTCTTAATCAATGAATACTTCCTGATGCTGGTTCAACAAGACACAAACTAAAAATAATGTCAGTCTAAAACTGTAAGGAGAGCAAGTAGTTAGAAAGAGAGTTTTATTAGTATTATTTTTATTATTATTGTTATTATTATTATTAAATTATAAGTGACCATTTAAGGAAGGTCTAGACATTTTTTAAAGACTGATAGAGACTTGAAACTTCAAATGAACTGTCACATACACATACTGTACATACAGAGCACGACATGCAGTAAAATGCTTTTTATGACTGTCCGGAATGAGGGAATAAAATGAGGAGAAAAAAAGGCAGTTAAAAAAAAAAGTATAAACTATGTAAAATATAAAATATATAAAGATATATGTAAAAAAATAAATGTATATACAAGGTTGTGTATGACAGTAAACAGTATAAGCGATACAATTTAAGGTGATTTCATGTGATTGACCTTAAAGTGTGCGTGTGCGGTATGGTGCGGTATAAAGAGGCACTGTGCTGTGCAAGTCCAGAGATTAAAGTATGTCTTCCTTGTTCACTGATAGACGGTGGGACCTGGATCAGAGGAAGCGTGCTGCATTGTAGGGTGAGATAAGCACTGATATGTAGAGAGGTGCTGGTCCGTTTTTACATGCGAGCATCAATGTTTTAAATCTGATATAGGCAGATACAGGATACAGGGGAGGGAGTGTAGCAAAGGGGGGAGCGGGAAATCTGAGGTAGGTTGAAATCATGTTGTGCAGCTGCATTCTGGATCACTAGAGAGCTAACTCTTTTTCACTTATACACCTTTATCCCATTTTTCCAACTGAGCAGGTGTGGGTTAAGACCCTTGATCAAGGGCCCAAACAGTGGCTTTTTAGAGATGCTGTGTTAAACTCACGATTACAAATTCAACATCTCTGAGGTATCAGTTCTCTTTCTTTCCTTTGATATTATCAATAGCCAGTTTACATTTGTTCTGCGTTTTACAAATATATTTCATATGTTCATCGATATACCACAGCACAGGTTGAGCACTGTGATAGATTTTAATCATAAAACCGATGTTTTTTAGACAATAGTTTTTCCAGCATTCCTTCATAGTTTTTCTTATTTCTTTTCATTGTATTACTATTATGTTAGTATGAAATCAAACCAAATTTTATTTGTCACATACACATACATACAGGGTATGACATGCAGTCAAATGCTTTTTACGATGGTCCGGTATAAGGAAATAGAATTAGGAGAAAAATAAACAAAGTAAAAAAAAAAGGAAGCAGATACATAATAAGTATAAACTATTTAAAATATAAAATATATAAAGATATATGTGTAAAAAAAAAAATGTTGTATAGACGTATAAGATGTTGGTGGAAATCCCAGCCAATCACAAGCCACCTTTATAGCAAACAGGTTTACCAGCAGAACTGTGGACAAATCGCCAAAAACAAAAATCACTATTCAATGACTAGCGACTTGGCACAGGACCGAACAGATTAAGGTTGTTAAACTATTTACATATAAATAACCCATATCAATTAAACCCCCTGTAAACAAGCGTAGGTCCCAGTCTTGCGACGGAGAGGTTTTCCGATGACCCTGTTGTACCTTGAAAATATTGTAGGTCAAGACATGGCCTAGTCTACCCAGGAGTCCTAAAGAATGGTGATCAGTAAAAAATGTTACAAATGACAGTACATCATTTGGCAAAGCAGAGAAATGTAGAGTACTGTATTGTATAAACTTTACAGTATATATGTATGTGGCAGCAGCCGCGTAGGCAAACACCGGTTTACAAATGGAGGGCGGAGCTAGACGAAATAAGCAATAAGAAGCAATAACCTAGAACCTGTAGCTGATGAGACTAATCAGTGTGCTCAGTTTTAGTGTCTGGTAATGCAGATAAAAAGAACGGAGACAAGAGCTACAAATGAGCTCTAACACCAAGACAACTGAACTCTGTTGATCGATGTAGTGTAAGGCACCTCACAAGGCGGATAGATGCATACATCCTGGTAGCATGCCAACACACATCCATATCAGTATCTACATTCGGTTTATCCCTTCAAAGTGGGCGTGGCTAAAACTGGAAGTCATTGTTTTTAGTCTCTTGTTTTAATGTTTTTTTTTTAATGAAAATTCTATGGATTACGATACCATTAGTGTCGTTATTATTCATACCACGTGTACACTGTACAATTTTGGGCTGTTCCAGAATAAAGATGTCCAACAAAATGAAACAATCGTGCCAATTTCTTTTCTCATGGCTCTAAAGCATTGGTTCTACATCGGTAGGTACAAAGACGGCCATTGTCACTTTCTTGTGGCCGAAGATTTGAAGATTTGACTGTCCCAGAAATCTTATGACCTACGTCTATTGACTATAAAAGCTAGTAAAAAATTAGCATAACATGCGTTGTAGCCTACGAATGCTGAAAGAAGATTGTAAGTCTACATACATGCATACAGGCCGTACCTGTTCGATTCATGTCACACAGTGGGATCAGTAATGATTGTAATATATTGCTAAAATCAATCACTCTGCAGAAGGAAGCAGGCTTCATATTTAGTCCTTGTTTCCACCCTGAACCATCAAATTAAACTGGTAAAAAAACGCAAAGTGTGTCACAGTAGATTTTACAAAAATAGTGAGGCTTTTCTACACAGGTCACATTCCACAATGAAATAAAATACCCATTCTGCCCTAAAATGCATACACAGCGCACTAAAACATCCGGGCGCCGTACGGATAGCAGCGCGAGCCGAGCTCTAACGACTTATCACCAGTGTTGTAATGTGTTAATTAACGTCCGTTCGGTAACTAGGCTCTTTATGACGCTGTAATTATATCTGTAAATAAGGTTCGTTTTTATCCAAGCAGCAGGATTTCATGTGCTGTGAAAAATGTCTTCCTGTTGTTGGACATAATCTGGCTATAATTTCCAGCCAATTTTTATGAGACAATGCACACAGCGCTAATCTGGAGCTAATAACAACGAGGTCGTATTATTCGAGCAGGTCTTTCCCGAAAATCTTCACACAAGGCAGATTTGATGATACGTACGTCCACGTGTCCTTTATGCTCATCGATGAGGTAACGGTATAACGGGTCTTCCATTTGAAATCAGTCTCATTTGCAGATTCCACGTTAGCGGAGCACCCGAGAGCCGTCTCCATCAAAGGGTGATTAATGATCTTTCAATGTTCTCTCGCTCTTCACTGGCTACTTGAAAGGTTGACCTTTTTTTTTTCCCCTTTCTTTCTTTCTTTTGCAAAAGTATGTAGAGATTTGAGTGATATATAAAATATATTTTTTATGACTGCTTTCATAAAAAGCAGTCATGTATAGATGAGACCCAAGTGCCACTTTATATCTGAAGAGAATCTGAATATCTTTTGAAAGCAGATTGAGGTGAGCTGGTTCAAGACATTGACGAGCACGCGGGTAATGTAACCTCTTTACAGCAGACCCCTATTTTCTCAAAGAAGCCCTTTTTCGCTTCATCTTAATGCAGTAAATCACTTCCTAACTCGCTCCTCTTTGTGCCTTCACCACTTCACGTTGCAGCGTTCCACGTTGGAGATGTAATTTCTGCGTGTCGTCCGTCAGTCTTTGAGACGGTATAGATTCGTTATTCGATATCGGTTGAAACGGCGGTCACAAGGTCCAGCTCTCCTGATCTCTTTCGGCCCCTCTGAGACAGTCTCATTTGAGCGAGATGGGATTCTCTCGTAATGCCGGGCTGGATTTTCGCTCGAGTAATGTCGACAGGATCTTTATTGATTTTTATCAGACAGCGTTCGTGCTAATTCACACGGACAAGCAATCGCCTCATTGGTTCCAAGCTGATTTCCATTTAGGGTTTGAAAGCGAGGTCTGAACGAATTCCTTGTTCATATATAATAAGAACATACAATCTTAAGGACCGTCAAGAAAAACAATGTATAGTACGAGATGGTATCAATATGTTTCTGGCCACGCGCGTTACCACGTCGGCTATTCTGTAGTCGGCTATTCTGACCACGTGCGTGATCTTTGTCAACGAGTTTTCCTCATACGCAAGTTTCTCGCCTGAAACAACATGATCTCACTTCTGCCCCCACCCTTTTTGGGACCATGTACAGGTGTCTATAGAGGTGTTGCACAGTTGTTGATGCGAATGGCTTCAGATGCTTCTTTCAAAACATGAGAAGACAAGCTTTGGTTCTTTCCAAATTGTATATTTGCCCGCATCATCATTGGTTGCTTGGTTGTTGTAGTAGGTTAGTAGTAGGTGAACTAGAAGGAACTGACCTGATTAGGGAGGAGAAAAATCCCAACACACATTGATTAAATCCAGTTCTTGTGTTTTTTCCTAAATAAACACACAACTTAACACGGTGGTTTTTCATTTGCCATTTAACCACATGCTCTTGATAAAGATTTTTTTCAAAAGCCCTCTTGTATATAGACACGAATTTTTCTTCGAGTCACGGGCACTCTCAACATTTACACACTTGCAGGACAGTTATAAAAGTGACTGATGCGCCTCTGGAAAAGTAGGATTGATTTTCTAACACAGTGTATTTTGGGCCAAATCGGAGACTGCTCTGGCATTAGGGAACAAGCTGTCTGCAAAAGCCCGTCTCTGATTGTCAGATCGCTCAACATCCCTCATTCCTAGGCAGCAGAGATGCCCCATCAAAGGCAATTTGTGTGGATGTGATTATCTGAAGTCGTGGTGTGTGTGCGGCTGTCTCATATAACGCGTATTTAAGACACTCGGGGGACGGCGGAGACGTAACTGGATTGCGGGCTGACGTTGACATTGCGAGCGAACGCACCCGAGCTTCTAAAAAACCCGGGAAACAATTCTATTCCCCGCGTTTTTTTACTGTGTTGAGGAGGAAAAACTAAACAACATCAAATTACTACCACCTACCCCATAATGCACACACATACAATTTTTGTACCTCTATTAGGTCTTTCATCACACTCTCACACTTTCTTCCCCCCAATACCGTGTCTTGAATCCGTTTTTCAGTGGGAACAGACCGATATTGTTTTCTAAACCTCTCCTACTGGAGCTAAGCACCTAGGCTGAGCTCAATACATCACCATCAGCTCATGCAGCACAGCAAATGACAAATCGGTGCCTGCGTCTCATTTGCATGCCCAATCGCCCTTGAATCTTTCTCTACCCACTTTTTTCCCCCTTTACACGAAACCCAGAGCAGTGTTTTTTTGTTTTTTTTGTCTAGTGTTGCTGAATACAGAGATTCATTAATTGTCACCATTCACTACATTCATTATCTTTATACACTATATTTATGGACACCTGGACATAAAATTAGTATGTGTTTGATGAACATCCCATTTCACATTCGGTTCTTATTTGCTGACATAATAATTTCCTCACTTCTCTGAAGATGTTTCTAAATTTGCTCTTTGTCCGTTTCTATTTATCACAAAGGCGTTCAAGATCTACAGCAGGAGATCTTCCACTCCAAACAGCGCATGTAAAGCTCGAGTAATGTCGACGGGATCTTTATTGATTTTTATCAGGCTGATTCACACGGACAAGCAATCGCTTCATTGGTTCCAAGCTAATTTTCACTGAAGGCTTGAAAGCCAGGTGTGAACGAAGTCCTTGTCCATGTGCAGTAAGAATGTACAGTCCTTAAAATTATAATAGAAACAGGTGGAACTAAATTCCTTTTGTGTGTCAATACACTTGGCCAATAAACCTGATTCTGATTCTGATTCTGATTCTGAGAAAAACCATGCAATGTTTGACTTTGTCAGAAACTACAGTGGATTGGTGTTTGTCAAATGTAGAGATTTTAGAAAACACAGACATCCCTTAGACATTAAACACAAAAATACTAGAACCCCAAGTGTCCAACCTACACTATATAGACAAAAGCTATTGAACACATGTCCATATGATTTGTATGTGCTTTTTAAATATACGATTCCACATGTAATACCCATTTGCTGTTATAACAACCTCCACAATTCTAGAAAGATGTTTCACTCGATTTTGGAGTGTTCCTGTGGAGATTTGTGTTCATGCAACCACAAGGGTGTCAGTAAAGTCAGGTACTGATGTAGGTGGGGTGAGGAGACCTGGGGTGCAGTCGGTGTTCAAATTCATCGGAAAGGTTTTCTCAGTAGGGTCGAGTTCCGAGAGCTATAGCAGGAGATCTTCCACTTCAACCGATGTAAAGCATATCTTCATGGAGCTGGCTTTGTGCACAGAGGCATTGTTCTGCTGAAAAAGGTTTGGGTCTCCTAGTTGAAGTGAAGGTAAAATCTTGAACTAGTGATCCTGAGACATCCTGTACAATTGTGTGCCTTCAATTTTGTAAGAACAGATTAGAAAAGAAACCGCATATGGATAGAAAAGTCAGGTGTCCCAATACATTTGTGCATATAGTGTATATACTGTAGTATAAATAAGCCTTGAGTTTATAAACGGGTCTTGAGTTGGGTTACCAAGGTTGGAATGGGAATTATTAGAGTCAGCTGCTGCCTACATCAAAACGTTAACACCATTAATCATAATTAACTGTAATCAGCATCAGCAAACATTTATAGAACCATTGTATGTTGCCAAGTTTATTTAAGGATGAATTATGAAGTGGATAAAAAAAGACTGTACCAGACTGTGATAAAAAAAAAAGGAAAAAAGCATGTACATTTTTACAGTACAGTGAAAAAAGTTTTTTTGTATATCCCATCAATGTTAGGAATCTTGGGATAGAGCACAAGGGGCAGCCATGATACAGCACCCCTGGACCACAGATGATTAAGGGCCTTGCTCAAGGGCCCAAAAGTGGCAGCTTGGGAATGCAAGGGCTTGAACACTTCCAACTTCTGTAATTTTTGCTTATCTCAACTTGTCCCATCAGGTACGGGGCCCCTGGAGCAGATATCGTTGAGTGCCTTGCTCAAGGGCCCAATAGTAGTAGTTTGGCAATGCTGAGACTTGAACCCCTGACTTTATGATCAGGTATCCAGATCCTTAACCACCGAAATATCCTTAACGTTAATTTCTAGACAAACTGTTGATAGATATATTTGAAGCTTTTTCTTCTTAACATCACAGTAAACACGACCGTCTAGATATTACGCGGAAATACAGAAACCCATTGGCGAAGCATCCCCTGTGACTTGGTTAAAATCACCTTGATAGGACGTGCTACGAGCGTCCCTCATTCTTCTCCCGAACGATCACCTCTTTTCAGGGGGTTCATCTTTCAGCATGTGCCTTTGTCTCCTTACAAAAGAGCTCGTAGATACAGTGCGACAATAAGGACCAGGATTTGAAGAGGGTCACTGAAGACTACAAGTGATGTATAAGTGCTGACGATGACCTCGCCAGCTCTTGTCCATTCAGCTTGTGTCCCCTATTCTTTCTAACACAGGGACTGAGGGCAGAAATAAAGGTGGAAAATCAGATTCATGTGATGAGGTCAAAGATTAGCGTTCACCTTAATGGCATACGGCAGGCGCCCCTTTCCAGAGTGAATATCAATGTCTTCATACCTGTTCAATAGGACTAAGAGTACCATCAGTCCTTAAACTCTGATGGAGAGGATATGAAAATAGCATAAGGCATTGTTTTTTGAAAACAGAGGGCTAATGTACGGTAAGTACTTCATTAAGATCTTTAGTCATTATTTGAAGACAGCCAATGACTCAGCTCTTTGAAAGTCTAAAGGAAGTTCAATCCACTATCTAGGCACCAGATTTGAGAACATTCTTGATGTGTGTCTTTCCTTATAACCAGTTCCATTGCTATTTACAGAAACTTCTCCTTATCAGTGAGGTTTTTTTTTTCAACATTTTATGTTACAGCCTAATTTCATGTGTATACTCACTCATGAGGTGTAAATAAATAAAAATGCAAATTATATACATATATATACAATGGTATTATTTAGTTAGTTATGATATATAAAATTAAAGTGTTATTATTCGTAGGTCAAAAATAACAGCGAACAACAGTGAAATTGATATAGATTTAAATATAATTCTTCATAAATATGATTATTTGGCTTTTCTTTCAAAGAAAATTCTAGCAATTGTACCTCGAACTTAACCTTGTGAAAACATGCTTAAACATGTTTTTTTTTATGGATATCACAACGCATACAAATATGTACATCCATGTTGCCATTATTCGCCAATATTACGCTACAGGTAACTAAATTAAAAACAATATTCAAGGCCTTTCGAAACATCTCCAGGATCCAATAAACGCATCATTTACATTTGCGCCATTTGTCAGACGTTCATTGCTCTCGTTTATAAAACCGAGCAGTTATGGGTTAAGGCTCAATATCTTGAGCAACCACTTCCTGCTTCCTATCAAACTTCTATACCAGGACCACACACCATAATCATATAAGATTTTCTTTGTCCCACAAACCCCCACACTTGCCCCAACTCCTCACGTGAACTTTTTATGTCCTTGTAGAACAAACAGCAGTATCTGAGTGTGGGATGTTAAACAGTTGTGAGATAATGAAAACAGAATGAGATTTAAAAAAAAAAAAAAAAAGGAAGAGATGACCCTAAGGGATATGTCTGAATCTACCAAGAGCTAATTTAGATATTTTTCATGTTCTCAGGGCTAATCTCACCAGTCTGATTAAAAGTACATTGAATTTTTTTTCCACTCTAAAAGAATCCTAGAACATTCTAAACCTAAAGATTATGGTGTCGTATGACTCTGACGTATAGAATTAAAAAGTGGACGGAAAAATGACATTTTTGTTATTCATTATGTATTATTTTTTTTATACATTAAGGTATTTGATCTGAACCTTGATCTGAGATGCCAATGGACAACAAGGAGCTATTTCTAGTTGGTGCGGCAGTGGTTAAAGTGTTGGCCTTTTGTTTGGAAGGTTGTGAGTTCAAATCTCTGCACTCCCAAGCTGCCACTGCTGGGCCCTTAAGCAAGGCCCTTAACCCCTCAATTGCTTATGTGAATAAGACAACAAGACGGTCCTAGTGAGAGTGTGTGTGGAGTAAGGATTCCTTTCACTTGTGTGCCTGTGAAGCTAAAAAAAAACTTAGAAGGAGAAGAATAGCACATTGAATCGCATCAATTATTCACATGGATCACAACTTTTGATACTAAAAGTGAGTTATTTTGTACTTTTTACCCGATTGGAAAAGTTTTTACTTTTACTGGAGTCGTGTATTATCAGGGGGATTTGCACTTTTTGCTGAATTTGTCAGGATTATACCAAGACACTACATTTCCCACAAACCATTGCACAAAGTCCAAATCAGGGTTCCTCTCAAGATCGTCACAATGTTTACTCATGCTGTCAGTATGACGCTGCACAGGTTCAGCATTCCTTGATATAAACTATAGTTTGAATCACAGTGACTAAAAATGTACAAAATTAGAATTCCTTCTGTTTGGCATCTATGAATTTCAGCAGCACAAATGTATTTATTTGATTGTATATTGGATTTATATTGATTACAAGAGTCCAGACAGGATTCACACTTATATTGTACTGTACAAGCGTTTGTTTGTTTCTTAGTTGTTCATTCATTTTCAGAATTTATTAATCTGTGTTTTATTCTGTCTGTAATCACTCTCCAATTGAAGGTTCACGAAATTCACCTTTGACCTGTTTTAGAGAACTGGTTGATTATTGGTTGATCTGATGTCGTTCACTCGCCTTCATTAGTGACATTCAAGATTCATCTGCACAATTCATCAATTCAACACGTTTACAGAAAAAAGTTTAATAGAAATTTTAGATTGCAGATGTTGACAACTGGTTTAACAGTTTTGCATTCAGTGACGTAAACAATGAACTGATGCTGAGATGTTTTTGGGGGTTAAAACTATTCAGGTGAAACCAGTAGAATATTTTTAGATCAACATGAACATAAACAACTGATACCGTAGGAAACAGCAGACACTCGTACACAATCCATTAAATGATGTACAGAAGCATTCGCAATTTGATCAAAGCAACAAGAAATGTTCTTATGATGAGCACAAATGACTAAATGATGTGGAGGCTGAACAAGTAGTTTTGAGAATTTTATTACTGATCTGAAAAACGCTCCAAAGCAACTGAGAAAAAGTAAGTGCTGGAAGGCGGACAGGTGACCTTAGTGTTAAATCTCTGTTGAGGGATCTGATGGTGTTTGAACTAACTATTCAGCCAACATGCAGTAGTTCGCTTTTGTACAGTTCGCCTGTGGGATTATTCAGGAACCCTAAAACTCTTGCTAGTCATATTTCATTTTTATAGTTTAAAGCACTTGGCACAGATGTTTATCTGAACTAAGGAAATTTACAATGATATAGTATGAAATATAATATGAATTAAACATTTTTTAACAAAATATCTACATTCTTGATCTCTATTGTCTATAAGTATATGTAATCTGAGAAACAATCAGAATATGAGACATTTCCAGAAAACAGGACCTCAAAAAAAAAAATCCTTTACCAGAGTGCTTCTAAAGCTGTAGGAGGAAAAGCCTACATAAAACCTTCACCTCCTACGGCTTTAGAAGTATTTTGCTTCCACAGTGGTGTAGTTGTTTTGTCTGAAACATTGTGCTTCTTTGGAAATGTCATTTACCATTGACTTGTTTGTATATATATATATATATATATATATATATATATATAAGTAGGGATGGTAATATACATTTTTTTTATTTTGATTTAATTGACTTGAAAACAATTGGCATGAAAACAATTGATTTATATATCATTATTAGTTATACTTTTGTTATTTTGTTATTTTGAAAGTGACCAATAATTTGTGACCAATATTTTATATGTTGATTGATTTCTCTTCGCTAAACTGTTTTTTCAAGCGTGTTCTCTCAAGATCACAGCTGCTAGGTGAATATGATGTACAGTATCACAACACTATGGAGACCGAGGCGTGTCCTGAGAGTCACATAGAATACAGATTAACATGGCAGAGGTAGAGCTGCATCTTCCTCAAGAAAGAACAGGTAATATATATTTAGGAAGGTGGTAGCTCAGTGGTTAAGGCATTGCACTCTAGATCATCGACAAACCTGCCACTGCTGGGCCCATGAGCAAGGTCCTTACTCCTCAACTGTTCAGTTCTAAGACACTCTGGATGAGGGCATCTGACAAAAGGCATAAAAGGAAATGATCAAGATTTATGAAAACATAAAGAATAAGCCATTACCGATCCCTTTTTTCCTCACTCCAGCACCTCTAAAGACATGTATAGGTATTCTTATTTAACAGGAAATGTTAACTAAATAAAGGTAATTCAAGATTGAAATTACAAACCGATAGTGATAATAAGATTGGATCTTTATTAATTTGAATTTGTCGTTAATTTTCATTTATTTTTGTTCATTTAAGCCCAAAAGGTTTTGATCATATTCTCAATAATATATAATAAATAGTATAATAGAAACAGAACTGGGTCTTTTAGTCCGAATCGTTCATCCGTTCATTCATGTCATGTGACAGCAGAGTCTGTACTCTGTACAGAGTCTTTTGTTCATTTGCAGCTTTAAATGAGTGTCCAGATTTATCTACATGATTTCCCCTTCATACGGATAAGAGAAAGAAATTAGCCTTTATTACCAGATTCAATGATATGGAAAAGAACCTTCACGACAGAAATTCACACATTTCGAAATATAAATTTGGAACCAGAAATGCATTGTTTAACTATAAAAATAATAAATAAAACTGTATACCTGAATGTTTAAAGGGAAGTTTGGAAAAACAACATTTGTACATTCCTAATACAGAATATATGACAAATGCATAAGACTTGGTAGGTGAACTAATCATTTCTATTTCCTGTACGCAGCCAATTATGGTTTTCGCTGTACAAATGAGGTATTTTAAGACAAATGAGGGACAACTCGTTAGTCTCGAGTCATATAAAAGATTCGTTTAAAATCGACAAATGACTCACTGAGACTACTCGTTTGTCCTGAGCAATAAAAAAAGATTTGTTAGAATGAATTGCTCCCTAAGACAACTCATTAGCCCCGAGTCATATAAAAGATTTCTTCAAAATTAAAAAAAAAAAAAAAACCCTCTCTCTGAGATAACTATTCAGTCTCGAGTCATATAAAAGATGTAATTTTAATGCACAAATCGCTCTCTGGGGCAGCTCATTAGCCTTTGGTCATATGAAAGATTGTAAATGAATGAATTTTTTATGAATGACCCAAACTCCATATATATATAGTTATATTCTTCCATATCATCTTGTCACGCTGTACACTACAAACTACCTCAGGTTTAAAGTAACTGCATTCCATGACCATGAAATCAATCATAAATACTATTCTTAATAGTCCCTAAGAACCTTTATATTGTCCCAAATCCCTCTTGTATCATTTCCGTAAAAGAGTCACACCAACTATAAGCGTTTGCTATTAATCAGCAGAGTAATGTTCTCTGATGGGACTAGGTTCCGTCTTTGCTACTGTTACGTGAAGACTCTATTTGTCCGGGTTTACATCTTCTCGCAGTAATTACATCTTTTTACTGGAATTCAAAAGCACCTTGTTTGCTCCAAAAGGTATCAAACGAAATAGTCAGCTTTATTTTTCTGAACCTTCTACCGCATTAGCCTCAGGTTTCACAGGTTCCCACCCACACAGCAAGTCACATCAAAGCTCAGTAGGCGGTATGTCAAGGTTTGCCATTGATTGTCTGCGACTCAGATGCTATACAGAAGTAAAAAAAAAAAAAACTGGTCGTAACTCAATTGAACCACCGTATTGTGCCGGCAGCAGCCATAACTGGCTACAATCTTCACATAAAGTGCATTATGACCAACATCGGTCGTAAACTACAGATAATCCCGGACCCTGGTGAGACTCCTGTTAGACACCTACTGATAAAAACGATCGCGTTTTTTTTTTTTTTTGTCCCCAACTAGAACTTACATTATGTGGACAAAAGTTTGTGAATAAGCTGATATAATTCTGAACATCTCATTCCATATTTAATCCCCATTTCCTATTCTAATAGCCTCCACTGTTCTGGGAAGATGTTCCACTATAGTGCTTGAGGAGATTTGTGATCATTCATATACGAGGGTTAGTAAAGGCAGGCAGTGATGAAGGTGAGGTGAGGAGGCCTGGGGTTCAGTCAGGGTTCACATTTTTCCCAAATGTGTTCAATTGGGTTGCAACTCTTTAACAGGAGAACTTCCACTTCAACCCATGTAATGCTGGAACAGGTTTGGATCCCCTAGTAAGGGAAATGTAAAAGGAAAATGTAATGTTACCAAATCCAAAAACATATACAGTTGAAAGAAAAAAAAAAAACAGTGTTTTAATACTTTGTTCCATATAGTGTATTTAGCGATTTTCCGAATGAATTGAAGACTTCAGAAGTAATCATGCTCAGCGTGCATTGTATAAGCACAAATCCCCAAAACTCAATGAGTGAGCTGATTGGTTACCTCGTACCACTGCCCCAGCCTATCAGGCACACTTCTAGATTTAATTAACCCATCATATTCTGCCACTCAAGATCTTGCACTCCAACCCATCTAAAGCATATCTTCATGGAGCTGGCTTTGTGCACAGGGGCAGTGTCATACCGAAAAAGGTTTGAGGTCTCCTATTGAGGGGAAAATAAAGGGGAAATGCAATGCTACTACTTTAAAAGACATCCTATACAACACTGTGGGGAAAAACCACATATGGCTGGAATTCCCATATAGTGTATCTAGCATTTATTTCAATTTATTAAAGACTTTAGAAGTAATTATGGCCAATTTGCATTGTACAAACATCTAGTTTATCCATAAAAATGCTATCTGTGAGCTGATTGGTTGCCTCATACCGGTGCTCCAGCCTATCAGCCGCACTTCTAGATTTATTTGTCCAGTTATATTCTCCCATGCAAGATCTTCCACTACAACCCATGTAAAGCAGTGGTCCCCAAACCCTGGTACCGGGCCGCACAGAAAGAATACTTACATTATTTCCATTTTATTTATTATCTGCTTCTGAACGATGTTTATTTTGGAAAATTACCGAATTCTTTCCACCACATCTGTCTATGACTCACTCTTGATGTAGAGGTGATAGGCGGAGGAGGAGGGAAAACTCGTTTTTTACTAGCAGTACTGTATACTACGTATTCCTAAACTTTTCATTCTTTTACTTTTTTTTCTTAGCTTATCTCAATTTTCATTACAATCTTCGCTTTCTGGCTTCGCTTCGCCATCTAGCAGCTCCTACCTCACTTTTTTGCTCGCGTAACAAAGCAAATAATCCACCCGAGTGACCGCTCGTACCTCGGAAAACTCGTACATTAAGGTCAAGGTACCACTGTATAAAAAAAAATAAAATACCAGTTTTTATGCCGGTCGTATCATTTTATTTAGTTGTATTTATCCGCCACACCTTAAAGGCCGGTCCGTGAAAATATTGTCTGACATTAATCCAGTCCTTGGCGCAAAAAAGATTGGGGACCACTGATCATATCTTCATGAAGCTGCTAGGGGTATTGTCATGCTGGAACCATTTTTGGGTCTCTTAGTTCAAGGGAATGGGAACTTCGTGCCTATACAATTGTGTGCCTCAAACAATTTGGGGAAGAACCACATATGGCTGGCAAACTCAGATGTTCCAATAGTTTTGGAAATACAGTGTATATTCGATATATATTGCTAATATGAGGTTCATATTGCCATTACTATAAAGGGTATTGTATTTTGTGTGGCTAAACATAGACTCTTGACAAACAGTGGTCCAGACGGTTTTAACTGTCATTGTCTAGTCTATTCAAAGCAGTCTAATTATTTCACAGATGTCACCCTGAAGAACTGAGAAGTCAATTAATCAATTATTGAGTCAAAAGGACAGGGTCGGTGTCTGGTTTGTAAAGCTCTCTCATTACCCAAGGTTAATGTGTGTTTAATAATTATGCAATAATTAGTTTCACCCGAGCTTAATTGTATTTTATTTCCCCTTGATGTGTTATCGATGCGACGTCCCGATAGCGAGCCTCGTCTTTTGACAGATTCGCTTCGGTTAAACCGTTCCTCGGAGACGCGCATACTTGTAAAGAGAGGAAAAGAAAAAAAATCATAGGTTTGAAGATTTCTTCCCTAGGCTGTGCTTGGCAAACACAAATCTATAGTGAAATAATAGCTGCTGTAAGTGTATCGAGCGATAGTGTTGACACAGTGTACGGATGGCAGAATCGGCCATTCAGCCTCATTGGTACCCAGAGGGGTTCGGAACACAAGTACAAATAGATGGCTGGTCTATTCACAGGGTTGTAAAGAGTGAGTGGAAATCGGTGACGAGATCGTTTGATAAACAGTCATTTATATTTTATGGCCGCGCAGGCTTCCATCCATATTAAACCTCCATACGTACGGGAGAAGTTCGGAGCACTAGGGTGCGATCAAACTTTTATGATTTCACAGCCTTATTGCAATGTCGCCAAAACATGTTGATGTCCCTCACGGACGAAGACGACCAGGGAATATGTAAAAGTTTAAAAGGACATGTGATGGTGTGATATTGTCTGAATTCCATTTCTGTTTCAAGTAAGAAAGTTTTCCCATATATTTTATAGACAAACGTTTGTGGACACCTGACTATAGGATTGCATTTAAACATCCTATTCCACTAGAATAAGCTCCACTTTTCTGAAAAGATGTTCCTCTAGACTTTGAAGTGTAAATTTGCAATCATTCAGACACAACAGTGTTGACTTTGACAAGGGAAAGTAGAATGCTACAGTACCACATCCAGAGACGTCCTGTATCCAATTGTGTGTCGTCAAGTTTGTGGTAACAGTTTTGGACAAGAATCCATTTACATTTTTGAATTCGTATGGCACTTTTTTGGGACATTGTCTCAAAGCAGCTTTACAGAGCTAAAACAAAGAATCACGATTAAAAAAAAAAAAAACGTATCTATTTGGACTTTTTTTCTCAAAAATTCGCGCGATTCGTTTTATATTTAAGAGTTTCAAAGTTTAAGGGAGGAGTTAAGACAGAGATTCATGCTGTATGACGAATCATAGGGCATGTCCACACTAATACTTTTTGCATATTTTTCTCTCCATTTTGGTCTTCCGTCCACACTGAGACTTTAGTTACAGGCAAAGAAAATGTAGAAAATAATAATAATAGCAAACTACCACCCTTATAATATAATTACAATTGTACTACTATTGTTTAATTAATGAATCCTTAAAAAAGAAAAAATTATAATTAATTATTTGGGTTTTTTGGAGTTTTTATATTAGAATTATACTCATATCAAGACTTATCTTTCTTTGACCTACTGTACGGTTGCCAATCAAAGGTTTTCATAAACTTCTAACCTGTTGTACATCAGCCTCACCTAAACTAACGACACCATCCATCGTTCTGAGGACATGAGTGTTTTTGTGGGTCCTTGATGCGAAAACTGACAGACATTTGTACACGTTTTAGTAACATCGTCATCCTGTTCTCTGTGAGATCGCTATTGAAAAGTCGTAAAAGCGTTCCCATCTTCCCGCCTGCATTTCCTCCACGTCTCTTCCACGCTACTTCTGGATTGCATCTGTATCCCAATCTCTGAACTCCAGCCGGCATAATGTGATGTGTAGCAAGTGATTTCGGGTTCATCCATCACAGCCATTTTTATCAGTGGGTGTCCTGTCTTAAGCTGTTCTCTGATATCTTATCCCTGCCGCAAAGCCCGGTGATACATCCTCAAGCCCTCCAGGATGAGATTTAGAGTGCGCCTCTGCTACACGCTTTCTCTCCCTGTGCTCTCTGTTCTTCTTGAGTAATGTCAGGACATGAGATGTCGGGAGGGGAAAAGAGGAGAGATGAGAGGGGACTGAAGATAGAATCTGGTCTGTTTCTTTGAAAAAAGGCTCAGGCAAAGATGTAAATAAGCTTAGAATAAAGCCCTATTCGGACTGGATTAGATTTACACAGGGTGAGGGTAATATAATTATTAATGGTGTATGGTGGATTCGATCCTGCGGATGCAAAGTTTGTTTGTTTTTTTGGTTTTTTTTACCTCATATATATCTCATCTTATCAGACATGTTGGTAAAGATTCCATACATCCTGTATAAATAGAGCTTTATATTCTGGATCCTTTACAAAGTTCTTTTTATTTCTACCACAAAATGCTTTGTTCACAATTTATATCACAGAATAAAAAATGCAGACAGGTATACTAAATAGAAATCTGAATATAATATATAAATATATCTAATATATATAACCCAGGCATTAGGGTTGCACAAGCCAGTGCACTCTTAGTGCCGGTCCCAAGCCCAAGCCCAAGCAGTCTGTAACGGGCATGTAGGTGAAATGAACAGAGGTGATGAGGAGGTGATGGGTAGGTATGGCTTTAAGGAGAGGAATGTGGAAGGGAAGATGGTAGATTTTGCTAAAAGGATGGAAATGGCAGTGGTGAATACATATTTGTTGGAACAACTACTACCTGGACTTCTCTCTCCATCTCACTTTTCTTTCACAGCACAATTATTTTTGCACTATGTATATGTCACCTCAACTCTGAGCTGTGACTTTAACTCTGGACTGGTGCAGTACCGTGTCACTTTGTCACCTTACACTGCATATGGACACTTTTAGGACAAATCATCCATTTTATTTGTTGTTCAAGATCAATGAAGATTTAAAAGCTTTATTATTTTGTCTTTTTTTTTCAGTTTTGAGGTGTACAATTTGATTTGTATTTTAGGAAATAAAACCTCACAAATCAACTGTTTTTGGCTTTACACTAACATGTCTTGGAGATGAGGACTAGTGCACCTTTGATCCTAAGTTCAATATGAGTCAGATAGTCAAATACTCAAGTACTGCTCAAATCAGATACTCAAACTTTTACTTAAGTCTTAGAATTAGTGACTTTTGAACGGTTTTGCAGTAAGGTGCTTGTACTCACTTTTAACACATCTGTTTATTTGATAATAAGTTTTTACACATTTTCTGTGTCCAAGTACAAATGGCAGTAAGTCCTAATCAATACAAAAAATAACAAAGACTTGAGACAACCATAGTACAACATAATCATTAAAACAGAAATCTCTACAAAATCTAGTAGAACATCTTACCAGAAGAGTAGCGGTGATTATAACAGCAAATAGGGCCTACATGTAGGAAGCACATACCAATCTTATGGTCAGGTATCCACAAACCTTTGTCTATACAGTGTATTTCTAACTTAGCCTGACTAAATGAGATGTTATGTGGATGCAGTGTGTTAAAAGCATCTATGTAAAAATGTGCATAAACTTTGTTTCATTGGCTACAACTACAGTCAGGTTGGCTTGTTAAAAAAGTAGAATTTAATGCATCATTCATCAACGGGATCCTCTGCAATGCTAATAGCAGGCATGCAAACACATTAGCAGCGTAATTTACTGACCTGCATTTACTCTCGCATTAACATTAAGGCCTAACAAAGTCTTCATTTTAACAGCTGTTGAGGAGCGTGAAGTGTAGAGATCTTTTTTTTTTCTTTTTCTTTTGTTTTGATTGAGTGGCTATTAGCAGACCTTAGCTTGTTATCTCAATAATTGAAGCGAATGAAGAGAAGGCCTTGTGCTAATGAAGTGCATCCCTGGTAATTAATTACAAAGAGAGAGAGAGAGAGAAACAAGCGAGACGGATGCAGAGAGTCGGCGGAATCATTGAAATATGCCACGAGTTGTATTTTTTTTACCCGACTGAATCGCGTGTATGCGGCGGCTCGGGAAGCAGACGATGAGTTTGACTTGTCAAGAGAATTATGTTTTGAAATTATTAGTTTTCAAAACTACGAGTTTTTAGATATGGAAAGAGAAGATATAAAGTTTGGCTTTTGGGGGGAAAAAACAATATGGTTATTGAAAAAAAAAAAATACATTTTTACAATCTAGAAAGTCTGCTTAAATATACAGATTCTGTTAAAAGTGTGAAAACACACTTCATTTCTTCAAACATTTGTGAAAGTTGCCAGAGAAGTCCTTCACTAGTAGGAGATTTCTTTCTGACTTTGTGATTCGGTTCATCCCAGAGCAGTTCGGGAGGATTTAGCTGCGGTGACTGGGCAGGCTGCTCTATAATAGATAACACTCCAGACGACTGGTTGCTCTCTAGAGAACTTGAACGTATGTTTCAGGTCATCGTCTTATTGTATGGTGAAGCTTGCAATGAGCCGCAGTCCAAACGGAATTGCATGGTTTTGAAGTATGGAATGGTTGCCATGTTGGTTCCTTTTACCTCTAATAAGTCTCCAACCTTCCCTGCTCTAAAACATCCCCAAACCATTAAGCTTCCACCACCATGTTTCAATGTGGGGGTGAGGGAGTCTGATCACATCTTTCCCTCCTGCTTTCTGTCTTCCAGACGTTCTTTTGTTAGAGACAAAAATGTTTAATTTAGTTTCATCTGCCCACTTTCTTCCAGTCATTCACTGTCCAATACTGTTTTTATTTTACTGTTTTTATTTTTTTTTATTTTTTCATTTTTTTCATTTTCTGAGTTTGTTGCATATACAATAAAATACTAGGTGTTCCCCAAATTTTGACAGGGACATATCACATATAACATGTATATTCTAATGTGGTTTTCTTTGATAAATTCTTTTTTATAATTTTTTTTATATTTTCATTTGAAGGTGCGATATAAGCCTGCAGTCCAACTCTTTGTTTTTCCCAGTAGCCCAGATGTGACAGCTGGCCGTTCCTCTTGGAGTGGTCCTATTTCCCACTAGATATTATTCAAAATATCCATAACGGTATTTCAAGCATGAACAAAGCTTTGCTGTGCTTTTTTGTTCTTGTAATATATTTATATAACGATATATGCCTTTCTTTAAACATCACCGATGCAAATAAATGTATAAACCACGACTTAACATTATCAAAGATTCCATTTTCACACTGGTGCTAATGCACTGGGGATAGAATGCTACGTTTAAAGCTTTAGCAAAGATCAGAGTGAAAAAAAGGTCCTTTATGATTCCAAAGAAAGATAACAGCAAGAAAGTCTTTAAGCTCCTGTGATGGCATAATGACCAATCCTTCCACTCAGTGACGTGTAAAGCTATTACTGTTCACACAGTCTCACATTTTAAACGACATCTCGGAATTCGGAGATAACCACGGGCGCATGATGTAAGGCCTGTGAAAATGATAGTAAGCAGCTCCAGAGAATCAGAGTGTGATCTGATGATGTTACTAACAGGAAAGGTGTTTTTCAAGAGCATGATAAGTCAATGTACTCTATGTGTCATATAGATCGAGTAGGTCTGCTGCATATTTTCCTGACTGCTCATGCTGCAGCTGAAAGCAGGAGCCAATAAATTAGATCACCGCTTGTGCGATTGCGTTCCGCAAATCCATACGGACCTACCAGGATCCGAGTGATTCATTCACTTGTTTAAAGCCTTGAAGCGATCTTGATTAGGGATGCAAAGGGGCGGATATTTTCTGGTAAATTTATGCAAACTTTTCACAAACTTCAAACCTCATCTGGAAAATTGTGAAAATATACCAAGTTGAAAAGTTATCAGGATTTTACAGGAATGAATTCGAAATTTGAAGAAATCTATATAAACTGTATCGAATACACATAAATATAAACATTTTGTTTGGTCATATGCTGCCACACATGCAATCTAATACAGTTTTGTTTTTTTAAATGACATTTCAGCTGGATTTAATAGTAATTACAACAATTATAGATATTTTAAGTCGTCAAAGTGAACTTTATTGTCAGTCAGCCATGCAGAAAGGTGCTCCAATGTGCAGATTAACATATAACAGTCAGTAGTCAAGACAGAACAAAAGACAGTGGACAAAACACATAAATAACACAATTATTGCAAAAATTATTGCAAAATTTTCATCAGTACAGGCGTTGAGGCTTATTGTACGATGACTGTTCACACTGTAGGGATTAGTGCACACGTGGCAAGAATGTAAAACTGTCTGTGACAAATATAAAGATCTCAAGGGATGAGAAAGAATAAATAACAAATGACTAGTCTGGATAATGCACAAGACAAGACTGAAAAAGTGTGCGAAGTGTCGCGAAAGGTCATGAGCATAATAATAGACTCTTTTCAAAAACATTACAAATTGTAATGGGTCGAAACTTTTGACCAGTACTGTACTTTTTTTGTATGAAAACAGAAAACTGGCTAGCAGATTTTATAAGAAAGAGCATCACAGTTTGAGCTAGCTAGCTTAAAATTGTCAATGTAAATTGTAAATTGTCAATGAAATAGTGCTAGCTTATCTGATGTACATTTATGTTCTAATTCCCTAGCGGTCTGCTTTAAGACTTTCAGTAGCCCAGTCGAGCTCTGTGGGATCAGGCGGTGATCGAATTAATGTTGATAATATTATTAATAACTTTTGATAAAACTTGCTGCGTTAGTTGATGTGAGTGTATGTGTAACACGGTGACGGGGCGAGGTAATTATGCTATGAGTAAGGCAGATTTTAAAAGAGATAAGGAAGTGATCTGGAATAGCTTCAGACTGTCAAGAGTGTGTCCACCAATATAAGGGGGTCCTATGACATTCCGAATAATCCCTACATAATCTAAAATGGATACAACTGCTGTTTTTAAAGGGTCTTCCTGGGTATCAAAATAAATATTAAAGTCACTGGCAATTAATGCTTTGTCCGAGGAAGTAGCTGGATTTGAAATGAAATCACAGATTCTACAAAAGTTTCCGAACTTGAAAATTCCCGGAATTTTGCGACCCGGCTCTTCATCAAGTTGAACAACCTCGATCATATGGAGAGTACCCTGTATCTCCAGACATCACTAATCTTTACCTTCTCTGCCTTTCCCTGCAGTGGGACGCCATCACGGAGATGGACGAGCAGAACCGGCCCATTCACACCTTCCAGGTGTGCCACGTAATGGAGCCGAACCAAAACAACTGGCTTCGCTCAAGCTGGATCGCACGTCAGGAGGCGCAAAGGATCTACGTCGAGCTGCGCTTTACCCTGCGTGACTGCAACAGCATCCCGTGGGTATCAGGAACGTGCAAAGAGACCTTTAACCTGCACTACCTGGAGACCGACGAGCCTCACAGCCACTTCCGGCCCTCCGACTACGCCAAGATAGACACCATCGCCGCCGACGAAAGCTTCACGCAGACAGACGTTGGCGAACGAGTTCTCCGACTGAACACGGAGGTGCGCGAACTAGGGCCTGTGCACACCAAAGGTTTCTACCTGGCCTTCCAGGACGTCGGCGCGTGCATCGCCCTGCTCTCGGTGCGCGTCTACTACAAGAAATGTCCGTCTACGCTGAGGAACCTGGCTGCCTTCCCGGACACGGTGCCACGTGTCCACTCATCTGCTCTGGTCGAGGTCAGGGGGGCGTGCGTGCTAAACGCCGAAGAGCGAGACACACCACGACTGTACTGCAGTGCCGACGGGGACTGGCTCGTCCCACTGGGCAAGTGCGTGTGCAGCGTTGGCTACGAAGAGACTGACGGCCTCTGTCTGGGTAAGTCATTAACCCTAACCCTGTAGCTTGGCTTTTTAGTTTTAGTATTAAGTAATCCTTTTTGATGATTTAAGTTGTTTCTAGTGAGAGATCTAAATATCAGTGTCTATTAGGGATGGTAAAATTTATTAACAATGTGGTGCAGCGATTAAAAAACCTGTGCATCGGATACAAGTTTGCATTTTTTTTATAATTATTAGTATATGTGCTATATTTTATTATTTAGAATGTGACTAACAGTTTGTGAGCAATATTTTATCGATTTCTTGTCTCTAAACTGTCTCTCAAACTTGTTCTCTCAGCACCGATGCTGCTATGTAAATATGACGCATCACAACACTGTGGAGACCGAGGCGTGTTCTGAGAGTCACATAGAATGCAGATTGACATGGCAGAGGTAGAGCTGCATCCTCCTGGAGACAGAACAGGAAAAGGCCTGTTTTTTGCACTGCACTGTTTTTTAAAGGCCTGTTTTTTAAAGGGCCACAGAAGTGCTTTAGAAGTTAAAAGGCACTTTAGTCAATTTATGATTTGCTGTGATGATTTGATTTGCACTGAGTCGCATTGTCAATGAATCAAATCGAAATTTGTTCGCACTGCATCGCAATGGGGTGAATCGTATTGCGTTGGTAGCTGCTTCTTATGTATCTTTAATGTTTTGTATCGTTGACTAATGCTTCAAGATGTGAATCGAATCGCCTCAGTTATGGAGCTGTACATCCCTAGTGCCTAAATATTTTGAAGAATCCTAAGTATCTATCATTTGTGAAGAGCATTTCCATAAAACACGTACTGCAGCGCAATCAAAGGTTATTGCAGCCAAATCAGTTCAGCTGTTACTCAATGTTGTAAATTCCCATATCAGTATTCAGTGAAGTTGAAGTCTCTGTGAAGTTTGAATCCTTCAAATTTGAATTTTGAATCCTCCAAATGTGGCAAATTGTCGTGGAATTACTGCGGTTTGCTTCAGCTTAGTTCTTTTCAAACGCTCTTTGATTACCATGATTGCTCCCCACCCCTGCAGTATTTCTAGGGCAACTCGAAGGTAACAAAACAGTTCCCCAACAATAATGATCCATTTCAAACTACCATCTTGTAAACACAAACAACAAAACTGTAATATATTCAGAAGCACTTCCTCTTTGTAGGCGAGCATGTCGCAGTGTTTCCTGTAATTATACCCCTTCGCTCTTTCTCTTGCACTCTTGTCTGACTGAGCACATCATCCCAACATCTGTTCGCCACCACATTCCGCAGAAGCGTCGAGCTAGAGAGGCTTCATTAGTGCACAGAAGCGTAGAGAAGTCCCAGGTTTGGGCCGACTCGACAGCAGAAAAGTCTGGAGACGAGTGCAGAGATGGAACGCTCCAGCCGAATTTGTCTTTACGGATTAGGACAGTGGTGATTAAGACATCACTGGCTGTGGCCTGTTTTTTTTTGTTTTTGTTTTTTTTCTTCAGCCTGTGGGGAAGCTTTTCCGTGAACGTTTGAGAGAATACGAAATTGAAAGGCGGAAATATCCGCCATGGTTACAGCTTCCTCGTCATCATCATAACGGAGCTATTCCGTGATTAGGGACTTACTTTAGAGGTTCTCCAGCATGAGAGCTGCACCTCTTTCGACTTTTACTCTCGCACTCTCTGTCTTTTCTTTTCCGCCGCGCGCCGATATCGACCTCTTTCTCTCCATTACCCTTTCTTTCTCACAAACACTTTTGTGAAGGCGGTCTATGCTGGTAGATCAACTCCGATATGATTCACGCTTACAGACAGCGAGCGTATGCATAATGTAAAACCGGTGGCAAGAGGCAGGGCCGCCTCTCATCCTCGCTGTCTTTCTCCTTCTATTCTTTCACCGTCTCTCTGCCTGCACTGCGCTGCGATCTCTGGGAGCAGATCACGCCTCCGATTAGGACTGCAGTCCTGCCCGTGCCTGTCAAAGCCCTCGTCAAAAAGGCCGGGATCGGGGAGGCTCCTGCTGCAAAGTGAATCTTTAAGTAGCTCTATCTCTCTTGCCCTTCAGAGACCAGCCTTGCACTCAGCCTTAACCCGATGCACTTCTTCCCTGTTTGTCCTTTCTCTTTTCTTACCCTCCTGATCTTCTAACATAATGTTTAACTGCTTAACCTCTGTTACATATCTGGTGCCTGGGCCAAAGATAGAAAGTCAGGCTTAGTTAGTGAAATCTACTGATCTTCCAGTTTCCTTCTATTCCTACAGTTAGCCAGTTTGACCTCTAAACAGTGGTGGACAGTAATAAAGTAAATGTAATTGTTTACTGTACCTAAGTAGCTTTTTCGCATATTTCTTTTTACTTCACTAAAATACAGATGCTCTCAACTTTAAGAACATTCACTTTACGGACTTTCGCGGATACGAATAAACCTGTCCTCAAAGGAAAATTTGTGCGAAGTCGAAAAAATTTTAAACGGAGGAAACGGCGCCAGCTAGTCGTCGACTCGGGCAAATCTATTTTTTACGTTAATTTTATTTAATTATTTTTCATTACTTAATACAAAATATTGTATGCAGTATTTTAATTAGTTTAAATTGTTTTAGTATATTGTATTTTTTATTTGATAGTATTTATAACTCTTACAGCATTAGGATATATTCTTAGTTAGTAACGAACACAGTAACAACTTACGAACAAATCTCTGCTGCAAACGGTCATTTGGGGAGAGGTTTACTTTGACTTCACTACATTCGCATTCACACATCTTTCTTTTTGCGGAATCAGTCATTCCTTTTTATTTGAGTGGATAAAAACTTAACTGGTCTAGAATGCAGCGAGACACCAATCAGGGTCGAGCGTGCGCTCTGTTTTAAACTTGTTTAAATTTCCGCTTGCAGTATCTATTTCTCACCAACATATATTCCAATAATGAAAATATGACGATGCAGCTGAGGACAAATTATGATCAACAGAATGAGTAGCTTCACCTCTCATATCTTCTGCGCCGTGTATTTCGTTCTTTTGTCATGTGACTCCCGTAATTATTGTAGCAATAAGGAAAACCTGATCTAAACCATTGTGTAGCATCTACGGGAGCCACATGACAAAAGAATTAAGATAATTTTTGAGGCTTTGCTCGTGTGCGTCCAGTAGAAAATGAACGAATAGCCCTTTGAGACGACTCGTTCTTCTGAGTCACATTAAAGACTCGTTGAAAATGAACGCAGCGTTTATGAATGGCCATCACTATAACATACAGTTAGCATGAGTTCAGTTCAACAGCAAGCAGAACAATTAGAGAGGAATAAATGATGGAAGAAACTCCTGAGTCGAACTCACCACAACACACGTGACATAATTTGTGTGTTTTATTATTTTAAATAGTTAAGAAGAAGGTGGTAATAGATATCAATCAGTGTTTGACTTATTAATATAATTCTATTAAAAGATCGGTGTGCTGAGAGTAACAGAGTCTTTTCACATAAACTGATTTGATTCAGCAAAGAGTCTTGTGACAAAAATGATAAAAGGCCATAATTAATTATAGGCTAAATAAATCATAGTACTTGGGATACTTAAATACATTGTTCCAGTTTCAACTTTCAAGTTTTTAATGGTAAGAAATTGTGTATATCCATTTTTTACCTCATACTAACTGACTAGGTGAGCTAACATTGGCCAGAGCTTGTCAGCCAATAAGACACAAGCATTTCCATGTATGTTCCTGTAATCCAAACGGATCTTTTTTTATTCTGATATTTTACAACACTGCTAGCTTCCTTTCCATTATGACAAACTGCTCCAAAAGGAGTATTATATGGAAATTAGGAAAAAGTCTCCGGGGAAGTTACACCTTCATTTATTAGATACAATTTAATGTATAGCAGCTCTACATTTCCACCAATTATTCCAAAGATGGGGAAAAACATCCTATCCACAAAGTTACACATAAATTTCACTACTAGTCAGCATTCGGCCGTCGTCTACGACCGAATGCAGATTTGCTTGAGTACACAGGCACTCGAGGAAGCCCTGCCATATATTCTCCAGGGTTTGATTCCAATCGTAGAAGACGCGACCCAGGTACTTCACCCAAAAACGATGTCGACTATCCTTCAGTCTGACAAAATCCACTAGAACAGGAAGGTCTTGATCTTTTGTCGTTGCTGCGACACTGTCACCCTGTACAAGAATGTGCCGGAAGGCTCGCTCGGCCCGTCAATACTAAAGATATTGCAGAAATATTTAGCAGGCTTCTTGGCAGACGGCCCTCGGATCTCATTATAAGTGGCACCGTGGTGTCCTCACCCTTTGCATTTCGTTTTCTCGATGTATGCTTCTACTGTTCCCTCTCTTGCTCTTCTCACTCTCTCTCTTCCTCTCTTTTTTTCTTTTACACTTACAATTTGCCGAGTCACCTTTCGTTTTCTTTTCATTGCCCAAAACTACAATCGAAACACAAAATCACACAGCGACAGATTTGTTATATAGAAACACTAACACCAATTTCTACCAGACAAAAGAGTTTTTATTTCTTTTTTTTTTCCCATGTTTGTTTAGAGCATTTTCGATACAGCAAATCTGAGCAACCTGCCTTAAAATGAACACTTTTAAAGCTTAAAGCTTTGTCTGTTCGTAATTTGTTTTTTCGGCATTTTCCCTTCAGTGGGACGCAAAACCAAACAGAGGCGCAATCAGGAGTCATTTTCTAAAGTCGTTTTTGACGAGCTAATCTACTATTGCAAAATACTAATCAGTCACTTATGTGTGTGTGTGTGTGTGTGTGTGTGTGTGTGTGTGTGTGTGTGTGTGTTTTACTGACCTGCTCCCAGTCTGTAAGGACACATTAAATTGTCATAGCATTGCCCTGTAAACATATATTTCATTGATTGCTCGTTCGTTGTCTATAACAGCAGCTCGGGGATACTGTAGGACGAAGCCCAGGATTGTAGTAATGCATCTGCTTTTCTCCAGATCACTTATAGTTTTCATACCAGCATGCTGAAGATGTCATATAAACAGATATAGAAAAGAAATATGGTGAAATTGTTTATACAGTGAAAGTAAAACCTGTAAACAGATGGATGGAAGGACGGACGGACGGACGGATGGACGGATAAATAGATATATAGATATATAGATAGATAGATAGATAGATAGATAGATAGATAGATAGATAGATAGATAGATAGATAGATATGGCTTTTTCTGAGTTTTAGACCACTGGAAAAGACATGGTGGCGTATTTAATCACAAACGAATACACTATATGGACAAAAGCTTGTGTATGTGCTTTTTTGTATTTTTTTTTTTCCATTTGCTGTTTTTGAATAACCTCCATTCTTCTGTGAAGAGTTCCAACGGAGGTCTATAGCAGAAGATCTTCCACTCCAACCCATGTAAAGCAAATCTAAATGGATCTGGCCATGTGCACAGGAGCATTATTATAGCACAGCTTTGGGTCTCCTAGATTAAGTGAAGTATCCAATTGTGTGTCCAAGTCTAGAGAAGACCCACATACGGCTGGAAAAAGTCAGGTGTCTCATTACCTTTGTCCATGTAGTGTATTTATCTGGTTCTTAAATTCTGTATACACCAGCTGGTGAATTGTACTGATTAAATGAAGCACAGTGTTTTCTTTCAGTGTTTGTTGATCTGACACCTCGCTCTGAAATCTCCCACAATTCTCATTTAGGTTGAGATTTGGTGAGTGTGAAGATCGTAGCATATCATTTACGCCATGTTTATCCTCAGTAAACCATTCAATGTGCCCCGGTGTCCTGTGGACGGGGGGCGAACGAGAGCACCAGGATAGTAACATTAGATCAGACGATAAGCAGGATCAGTCAGAATCACTTAATTTGTCACCTGGCCGTACATACGATAGTGTAGATCAAGTCTTTTAATCTGTCACCCATTCCAACGTTTTATCTCTCTCTCTCTTTCTCTCTTTTGCTTTCTCTTTCTCTTACTCCTGAGTGATGCCTTTTCTTGCCGATTTGGTCCTTAAGGGGACAAAAGCCCCCTAACTCTCCCACCACACACACAAATATACACTTTAAAGCACTCTTCTGTTTCGCTTTGGTCCAGAATCTGTTTTCGATTCGTTCATATGAAAAGACACGATAGATGAAGCTGTCACGATTCTTCATAGGCGCGTCGTCTCACAAGGCTGGCTGGTCATCTTTCTGTGTCTGTCACTAAATCCAGATTTTACACTGAGTTTCATAGCTGTCCAATGCGACACAGAAGATCCAGAGCACAACGATATAAATTTTTTTTTTGAACAAAGGTAGATAGATTTTTTGCGATTACGGGGTGCCATTAATATTGGAGTTGGACTCTCAATGATTGGTCGATTTCCACGTTTGAAGGTATAAGTGATCCGGGGGCAAGTCTTCGAGTTGATATACTGGGTATACATGCTGATTTTTTTCCAATAACCATTGCTTTTATCAATTTATACTTACACTTAGTCTTGTACTGGAGACTCCTTACATGCATTTATAATTACTTTGTGTTCTACTGTCACTGGAGACTCCGTTCATATATTAAACCTACGCTGAAAACCTCACAATATAAACATTTGTAGTTGCTAAATAACATTATTTTCCTGCTTTTCTGTTTGCACTATTTGTGTCTATGTGGATGAGCAGCTACTATAGTTATGATAACGTGTTGCTACAAGCGGATTTATTATGCATTATAACCTGTGATTTGAATTAGAACCGAAACTAGTGTCAAGGTGCTGTTATAGAAAATCAATCATGATTCTCAGACCAATCAGAATTTAGAGCTTTGCAGCACAAAAATATTGAAAGTAAAAACCGACCCCGGAATATTGTATTAAAACCTTATTATTTGTTTTTCCACAATTTGCAGGTCGCTGTACGTGTCAGTTTGTCTAATAGTTGATCTCTATAATTTGAAAGATCGACTTTAACACTTATACTTTATACCTCCTGTTCTATAAATATCTCATTAGCCTGATTCAGAGCAGCCTTTATTCAGTTCAGTTTAAACTGCCAGTGTATCATTTGTGAACAAATCGCACTCGTTCGCTTCTGTTTAAAATTCTGGGTTTTGGCAGGTGCTTTTTGGTGCTTTTATCCAGACCGACTTACTATTTTATACAAACAAGCAGTTAAGAGTAAGGGCTTTGCTCAGCGATCCAGCAGGGGCAGCTTGGTGCTGCTGGGATTTGAGCTCACAACCTTCCGATAGTTCCAGGATTCATTTAGTTTTTTTATTTACAGCATTTGGAAGATGCTTTTTATCGACTTACAATGATCTCATTTTTAGAACTGAGCAGTTGAGGGTTAATCCAGTGATACCTTTATTAAATACTAGAGGTGTTTGAGATGCCTTGAATATTGTTCTGATTCCAGTTACCTGTAGCTTAATAAATCTTGAATTACACGATATTCCGTCATCTACAAATTCACATCTTGAGAACGACAAAAGATGTTTTTATTTTTTGTTTTTAAAAATATATGGTGGTGTTTAAAAAAAAATTATCCAAGAAGTCCCAGCTGCATTTACATATATACGTAGGGGTTTAGGGCCTTGCTTTAACGGCCCAGCAGGGAAAGATGGATGCTGCAGGGATTTGAACTCATGATCTTCTGATCAGTCCTAAGGCTTAATCTTTTTCATTCACCTAAACCAGGCCCAGTCTTTTGGTAGCTGTGAAGGTCTTAACATGTGATCGGTTGAAGCGATTGAAGGCGTAATTGAAGATTGGAGAGCGCTACTGGTTCTGTTCATACTGATCCGTGTGGTTCAGTACAAACCGGATCGATCTGGTACGAACTGACTGGTCATTCATTCATTCATCGACGTTTAAAAGTAACCATGTCGAAAACCCTCACGTCTGACTGACAGAAAGCCGCACTACTTGCACAGCGTGAGAGGAGCGTGTCTGGTTTATAGAGCACACAGTCGCTTATTTGCTGCAGTCTGGAGCTTTTTTTCCTCATCGTCGCCTCGGCTCTACCTGCAGCCTAATCTGGAAGGAGCTCAGACAGACTGAAGCAAATATTGTTTTTACTGTATTGTATTTTTTACAGCACGGCTGAAGCTTAAGCACAAACAAGTCGAAGGCGTGCGGTGAATAAGAAATTTTCTTTTTTTGGTGATGTTTCGGTTTTGTTTTCTGTTTCCGTTTTCCTGCTGTGACCAGCTGCACACACACACACACACACACACACACACACACACACACACACACACACACACACACTATTCATTCATTATTTCCCATTTAAAGAATAAAAAACTAAAAAAGCAGTGTGTAAAGTGTGTATTTAAATGTATTTGGATGCATTTGTATATGGTAAACATGTGTAAATGCCTCTGCATGCTCTATAAAGAAAACAGAGAGACTCATCCAAGAGTTTGACAGGGAATGTAAATCGCCCATCTGGAGCAGAGAGATTTATTCAGACTGCAGTGACACCGCTGCCCTCGGTGTAGTTTTCCCAGCAGCCATTTGGCATCCGTACGGGTCACAGTTCAATCGTCCAAAGTGGGTTGCTATATATATATATATACACAGAGAAAAGTATTGTGGCCTTAGACTTTCTACCCATATGTGGTTCTTCTTTTAACTGTTCACAAAAATATAGTGGCACACAACTGTATATGTTTGCAACAGGATTTTTTTATAACACAGTAACCGACTCAAAATCATATCTTAAAGCATTGGGACCTATAAAAACTGACCACATTATAATCAAATTATAATTTATTTATTATAATACCTGTTTTCCTGCTCAGGAATTTCTGCTAATGCAAAAAAAAATATCTATAGATCCAGTAAAATGCCTTATACCTTTCACAGATCTGAGACCAACATTAATCCAACATTCATCTTCCTGTTATTTATTGTAAATAGGCCACTTATGCACTTCTGGTTAGATGTTAACAGCATTTCATTGGCTCTGTACATGTTCCTTGCACAATGACAATAAAGTTAAATCTAATCTAAATGCATACACCAAAAATAAATGAACGGAATGGGATTATTGCTTGAAGACAAATTGCACAAAATGAATCTTGATGTTTTTTTTGTTTTTTTTTTACAAAACTTATAAACGCATTTTTATTATCAGGAGAAAATTCCCAAAATGTCAGAATCCAATGTCAATTACCCATATTTTGCTGGGCTGTAATACTTCTACTCTTTTCAGAAACTTTTTATTTTGTTGAAATAAAATTTCTTGTAAAGGTTTTTTATTAAATTAATCCAAATTTAGTCCCAAGGTTTTTGGATAAAAAAATGAATCTTAAACATCTTATTTACTTTAGTATAACTAAACCTGGCTCTCCCCATGAAGATAACCAAAGAATCTGCCATGGCGTTAAGAAAAAATAAATAAAAATGGTATAGGACGTCTTTGTAAGTGGTAGAATGACAAATTCCCCTTTACTTGAACTAGAAAACCCAAACCTGTTCCAACATGACAATGTGCCTGTGCACAAAGCCAGCTGCATGAAGATATGCTTTACATGGGTTGGATGTGTGAGGAAGATCTAATCTAATAAGATCAGAATGAGCACAAATCACCCCGAAATCTAGTGCAACATAGAATGGAGGTCATTTTAGCAGCAAATGAGGAATGTGGAAATGGGATGTTCAAAAAAAGCGTACAAATCTTATGCCCAGGTGTCCACAAACTTTTGCACAAATAGTGTATGCGACAGAAAAGATTTCTTTGACGAGAGAGAAAGTTCTTTGTTGATTTTTTTCCATCTGGATGCTTCCAGAAATGTGTGTTGTGTTGTGCTCCAGTTAAACTTGCAGCTGTATTTGGCCTCGTTTCTGCAGCTCCCAACACAGGCTACCACTCTAATTACTGTCATTTGTTAGATTCACAGCTAATTTACTTCGGATTGTTTCCCCAACTCTCGCTCGTACCCCCTGCTCTCGTTCCCTCTTATGCGTACACACTCGCACAGTCATCGGGCTTTTTAATTAAACAGTATGCTAAATGAAGCCGTCTTTATCAGAGACTCCTGCCATTAAGCCTGCGTAAAAATGGCACCGGTTCCGTACAGCTGTATTCCGGCATTTACGTCACGGCTGGGTTTGAAAAACCTGTGCAAAGCAGACAACGTACTCGAAAATACAACGATCAGACATTATGACCACCTACCTAAAATTGTGTTCGTCCCCCTTTTGCTGCCAAAGCAGTCCTGAGCATTTACAGCATTAACTTCAGCAATTTGAGCTACAGTCTGTTGGACCGGCCCACACGGACCACACAGGTTCTCAGGGGACCAGGAGTGGTATATTACTGTGGCTGGGATTTGAACTCATGATTCAAAGTACAATGTTTTAACCACTAAACTACCATCTCATCATGCAAATCAGTTTAGTACTGAGTACCAATTCACTTAGTTGTCTAGGGTTCCTGGGTTTATATTTTTAGCATTTGGCAGATGCTTATCCAAAGTGACTTATGCTTACCTCATATATATTTCGCTCCCCACGTGCATCAGTGAGCCTCGCCTACCCACAACCTTGTCTTCGGTTCACCGCTGTTCCTACCTTGGACCTCTTTTAACAAATTTTGACCACAAGACATCTCACAAGAGCTGCAGTTTTGGAGATGCTCTGACCCAGTCGTCTAGACGTCACAATTTGTCAAATCCTTACGCTCGCCTATTTTTCCTTCTTTTAACACATCAACCTAGAGGACAAAATGTTCACTTGCTGGCTAATATATCCCACATGCTAACAGGTGCCATGATGAAGAGATAATCAGTGTTCTTCACTTTACTGCCCTGAAATTGTGAAACCACTGTATTATTTTCAACAGGAACAATAATTTTCACTGGAAAAATGCCCCTTTAGTATGAATAAAAGCTTTACCTACTCCAGCATCCAGACATTCAGCCGAAACACTTTGCTATGTCTCTTGTACAGCTTGCCAGAGGTGTCTCTAACTTCAGTAGTTAGAGATTTCTTTCTTGTGATCTAGTTCAACCCGGAGCAAGTTCAAGATTATTTCTATAGCGCTTTTCACAATGAACATAGTCTCAAAGCAGCCTGGGCGATTGTGGTAAGGAAAAACTCCCTTAGATAAATGTGGAAGAAACCTTCAGAGGAACCAGAATTGAAAAAAATGGAACCATCCTCAAGAGTGTGAATAAATAAAACACTTGAGAGTGAGAAATATTAGCACCGGACTGTGTGAGATTATGAGTGATGATCCTTTCTACAATCTTATACAGTCAGTTGATGTTGTAGAACCAGAAGCTACTGAGCAACTCATAAAATAGCTCAACATCTGAAATCATCATAGATCCAACACCAGCTTCTCCATGCCTGAGCCTTTAAAAAATTCAAAGAAATCCAATGTCCAAACTCTACATGAAGTGGAACCCAAATGGTGCTGGTAGGTTTTTAGATGTTCTAGATGTTTGCGGGGTCGGCATTTACTCTTCGAAGGTCCATAATCTTCGCAACTGGAGCTGGAGCAACCTCAGGATGCCTCGGGATGGGTAGAGAAAGAGAAGCAGTGGAGAGGAATTAGCGTAGCTGCTCTTCATGCAGGTCATTCTATGATGAATAACACTCCAGCCAAGTCAAATCCAATGAGTTAATGAGATAAGTCAAATCCAATGAGCTGCAGTCCAGATGGAATTGCATGGTGTTGAAGTATGGAATGGTTGCCATGTTGGCTCCTTTTACTTCTGGGAATAAGTTTAAAACCTTACCTGCTCCAAACCAACCCCAAATCATTATGCTTCCACCTCGATGTTTGACTGTGGGGGTGAGGGAGTCTGATCACATCTTTCTCTGTCTTGAAGAAGATCCTCTGTTTGAGAAAAAATGTCAAATTTGGACTCCATGTTCTTTCTGCCTTTTACTGTCCATTTCTTGTGTTTTTGTCGTTTTATTTAGTTTGGTACATAGAAACAAAAGAAAAATTAATGTACTTCAAAAACTATAAAAGACTAGATATTTCCAGCCTTGAATCCATTTCTCTAAACGTGTGAATGAGTTACAGTGCAATACAAAGTGAATCTTTACCCTCTGACCAATCAGAACAATCATACTCTTCACTCCCATGCTGGGTTTTTTTATTTTTTTATTTTCCAGTTGAGGTCAAATAGTGATATAAAGATGTTGAATTTGAGACAAGCTTTGATGTAAAGTTCTGACTGTCTACATCTTTTCCCTCTCTTGTCCTTTCTCCTTCTCTTTGCCTGCTTTCACTTCTCCCACCGGCTTATTTTCTCTCCTTTCTTTTGCCCTCCATCTTAAAACTTGGCTGTGTTGCGTTCCTTGGTTGAGTCCAGCTCAGCAGGAGATGTAGATGTGACACTTTTTTTTTCCCTCCCTCCTTTCTTCCCACCCCTCCTTCTCTTTTCTTCAGTTTTTTTTTTCTCTCGCTGAGTCATCACTTGCTTAAGGTTTCAAACTTTCCACGCAGTTTAAAGGTGCTGACGCGTTTTCTTCCTTTTCTTTTTTCTTTTTTTTTCTTTCCTACAGAGAAAAAAGAATGGAAACTAGCTCGGGAAAGCGTTTGAACCAGAAATAAACGGCGTGATTTTATTAGCACCTCGATCGCCCGCTCGTCTCTCGGCGCGCCGGTTGATAGCGTGAGAACCCGATCGCCGTGAGAGGGCTGTTTGCCAGGGGGCCGAGACGCGGCACAGACCTTTCGCTTCGGCGTCCATGGATAAAAGAGCAGGAGGCTAATGTAAGGGATCGATTTTCTATATGCAGGAGCAGAGAGAAAGAACTTCCTGCCTGAGTGGGAGATTGTGTACACCACTGAGACTGCGGCTCGAGTTAGAGGCGTAACGTAAGACCAGGAAAGCAGAATGTACAGCAGAATAATAAAAAAAAAACCCACACCACCAGCACCACAAAACAAAACATTATCACATTGACATTAACATGTTTTGATAAATCAATGAGGCTGGAGTTGTGTTTTATTTATAAGTGTTTTGGCTCCTGTATTTGCAGCATAGCACATAGCACAAGACAGAACAAGCTTTACATTCGACAGCATACGCTACATACATACACAGTCACACACATATTGCACACACACACCCCATTAACCCTCTAGTGGGCGTCGGTGCGCTCGCTGATATTAATCCATCACTTGAAGAGCGTATCAAGTCCATTACAGAGCAGCTCACCTAATATCCGTAATCCTCAGTCCGAGAGTGACAGACGATCGCCTACTTGTCACATGTATCTCCATTTATTATCGTCCCGTCACACAGCGATCGCGCTCAGCTTGTAGGTTAATGCGACAGCTACAGGAGAGTCATGAAGCAGCACTGTTTTTATTTACTACAAATCGTAAAGCCCATAGAAATAAGACAGCGGCGTCCAATCTTTTCCACAATGGGCCGGCATGGGTGCAGGTTTTCATTCCAACCAAGCCACACCAGATCCCACCTGTTTAGATCTTAATTTTAAATGGCCCTTGTTTGGCTGCAATGAAAATCTGCACTCATCTTTATTCTGTTCATGTGGAATCATCCTCTGCTGGACAGAATGGTCTCCAATTGAAGAGAACTCCAGCCAGAAGAAGAAGAAAGGTAGAGGCTCAGGAGGAGAAGAATATTAAGTATCATCCTAACAAGCATACCTTTGACATAACATTATAACAGGTAAAGTGAATAGGACTGATGATCTCTTTGTCATGGCACCTGTAAGTGGGTGGGATATATTAGACAGAAAGTGAACATTTTCTCCTTATATTTGATTTGTTAGAGGAAGGAAAAAATGTGAAAGCGTAAGGATTTGAGCAAATCTGACGAAGGGTAAATTGTGACGTCTAGGTGACTGGGTCAGAGCACCTCCAAAACTGCAGCTCTGGTGGGATGTCTTGTGGTCAGAATTTATTAAAAGAGGTCCAAGGTAGGAACAGTGGTGAACCGAAGACAAGGTTGTGGTTAGGCGAGGCTCACCAATGCACGTGGGGAGCGAAATATATATGAGGTAAGCATAAGTCACTTTGGATAAGCATCTGCCAAATGCTAAAAATATAAACCTAGGAACTTAGACAACTCAGTGAATTGGTACTCAGTACTAAACTGATTTGCATGGTGAGGTGGTAGTTTAGTGGTTAAAACATTGTACTTTGAATCATGAGTTCAAATCCCAGCCACAGTAATATACCACTCCTGGTCCCCTGAGAACCCCAGAGCTACTTAGTTGGATGAATTAGATAAATGTAAATCTTTCTGAATCAGGGCATCTGCTAAATGGCTTAAATGTAAAATGTAAATGATTTGATTGATAGATGCCTCTTTTCCTGTTTCGTTGACCCACAAAGTATGGTTACCGCAGAGAGCAGGGTTTCTCCTTTGAGCAGCATGTTCGATATAAAAAGTGTTTATATTATATAATATTACTATAGTGTTACTATTATATAACGGTGATTGATCAAACTCCAATACAGACTCAGCAAAGTGCAGATTATTTCAGTAGTCTGTTCTAAGTACTTAAAAAAGAAAACATTGTAGCGTAATTAGATCCTTTTTCATTGTACATAAAAACTATTTGTAGATCATTGAATCTAGTAGCATGACCTAGCTAGGATTTTGTAGGGGAGTCCCATGTTGTGGTTTATTTAATCACATTCAAGCATTTATGTAAATGATTTAGCCAATGGCAGCTCATTGGCCAGAGTCTAGCTACATGCATTCGGTTAGTCAGAAAAGAGAGAATATGTACAGTACGTGGTGGTATTAAAAAGTTTTGAGATATGCTCCGTTTACAAGGAAGTACTTTATTTATCCATGTTTACACACTATCACCTTTAAAATAGTCCCATTGCACAGCAATACAGCACCCCCAGCATTTCTGCCCTTCTGAAATGTGTCCTGAAAGTCTTCTTTTCATAGCGTGTCAAGTATTTTCTGCTATTTGCTCTGGATCTCCACAATGGTGTCAAAACAGCAACCTTTGAGCCGAATCTTCATCTTTAGAAAGAGAGAGAAGTCTGGGGGAAATCTGGGGATTAGGGTGGGTGCAAAAGTGAGACCATGTTGTTTCCGCCAAGAAACTCACGTGTGAAAAGCTCGGTGACAGGGTGCACACGTCGTCAGATTAGCGCGGCTCCCGATGTATACCAGATGATGTCTTTGGCACACTGACTTATGAAGGTCGGTGCTCCCTGTGACTGCGTGTGCAGCCAAACTTGTTTTTTAATCCTGTCCATTCACGTCACTTATGATGAAAATCACAGCAACTTCAACTCTGTCACCTCCAGCTGCACCACCTGTCTTCATGTCAATGCCTATAGCAGGAGTATCCACATCAAGTCAAGTCAAGTTTATTTCTGTTGCGCTTTTGACAACAGACAGTGTCTCAAAGCAGCTTTACAGAAATCAACAGTTAAGGTGAATGTTGTGCATTTATCTCTGATGAGCAGCCGTGGTGACTGTGGCAAGGAAAAACTCTCTTAGATGTGATGAGGAAAAAACCTTGAGAGGAACCAGACTCATTTGGGTGACATCAAGAGTGTGATCATGAATCTTTAAACAAACAGAAAACTGGAGGGTGTTCATCAAATTCTACCTTTTCAATGACTATCAGGTGTGGCCCTTGATTGTTTGGAATGAAAACCTGCACCCACACTGCCCCTTTCTGGGAAAGATTGGACACTTTTGGAAAAGTGGAAGCTCAGTCCTTAGGGTTTTGGGTTACTGATTAGAAGATCAGGGTCTCAAGCCCCGGTATTGCCAAGCTGACACTCTTGGGGCCCTTGAACAAGGCCCTTAACCCTCAACTGCTCACTTGTATAAATTAGATATCATCGCTATGGATAAATTCCAAGAATGTAAACCTAATTGTAAATTCTTACCTTGGGTCAATTTAGAAGTTGGATGGTTGGGGGTTCTAGCATAGGTATTGCCAAGCTGCCACTCTTGGGGTTATTGAGCAAGGCCTTTAACCCTGGGTGCTGTATCATGGCTGACCCTGTGCTCTGTCCTCGGCTTCCTAACATCACATGGATATGCGAAGATTGTGCTGTTTTTACTGTGCTGTAAAGTACATGCGACAAGTATAAAGCACTTTTCTTTTTCTTTCTTCATTCAGCCATGTCTGTTGCTTTTCCAGACTGTTTGAGCATGCAGTTTTTATCTACATAGCAGGATCTTGACAAAAACTCGTGATGCTGACCAGAATGACACAGAAGATGCTACATTCGTTGTGTCAAGGCTCCAAGATTTCATTTCACACAATTGCTAGCAAAACAAAAAGAAGTCCCCTCACTCTGGCGTTGCTTTTTCTTATGAAATCTAACAGCTGGGATTCTGAAGGTCCTGGTAAAGCTTTGTTTCATCTGGCGCTAAAGCACAGACTTAACTCTGTCCTTTTTCCCCACACAAACACACACACCAGTACAAAATGTGTACGATGAGCCCTGAGCTCCTTCGGTGCCTGTGCTGGACTCTTCGGTGTAGAGCGATCAATCAACACCAATGTTTCACTGCACACTCGCTCGCCCCCAGATCTGCTCCCTCCGGCCCCCGCACTCCGTTCAGTAATCTCTCCGTTTACCGCACACCTGCTTCCTTCCGGCACTCGCTCGCTAAACACTTCGGCTAAGCTCAAGAGAGAAAGAGAGCGCTTGTGCAGGGCAAGCTGGAGAGCCAGCGTGGGCCAGACGACCCTCGAAGCCTTCGAGTGGACTGAGGGCAAGACGAAGCTGTGAAGCAAACGGAGAGAAAGGGGCGCTGGATCGTTGTGAATCACAGTGTAGGTTAATACAAGCAGGTGGAGTTTCCTTGATGCTGTATGATGCGGCTTTTTTAGTATATGTGTTGATAAAACTCGATAATTATGATTGTATGCTTTGTCGCGTAACCACACAGATAAATATGCAAAAGTTTAATAATGTAAATGCAAAGCATTATGCTAATCATATACAGTATAATATCAAAAAATTCCAAGCATACTCCACCATAAACTTTGTAGGACTGCATTGTTGAGAATTTAATTCATTGGTTTTATTGGTCAGAATTCAAATTTTTAATAAGAAGGCGCTAAATTATAATCAATTCCACTTTTTTTTCTAAATTTATATTCAAATTAAAAATAAATGTAATTAACTACTCTTAAAAGACTTACACAGCAAGTTTAATGGCCCTTTGTTGCTATATTCCCCATGCAAATTTTACTCTAGGCTGTAAGTTTCTATTTATTTATCGATTATCATTCACCAGTTTATTAATTTGGTTGGTTGTAGGATTTTCTGCACTATATGGACGAAAGACTGTGGACAAAATTTTTGTGTTTTTTTTATCATCCCATTCCACATTTGCACATTAGCTGCTATAAAAATCTCCACTCTTCTGGGAAGAAGTTCCAATAGATTTTGGAGTGTGTTTGTGGAGATTGTGTGTGTGCAATCAGCGTTCCAATTCTCCCCAAAGGTGTTCAGTAGGGTTGAGCAAAACTTCCACTCCAACCAACCCATGCCAACCTATTGTGCGCAGGGGCATTGTCATGTTGGAACAGGTTTGGCTCTTCTATGAAAATATCTAGGAACATTGGGAGTATTACTAATATAAACTGATGGCATCATGGAAAAAACAATAGTCTATATTTGGATGCTGTAGCCTATTCTACTGGTTCCATGCTGGATCGACCTTCCTCCGTCTATTCAGCATGGAGGTGTTTAGCTTGGAAGCATGGAGATGTTTAGGAGAGATGGCAGTGGAGTTTTTAACCAGATTGTTCAACAAAATTTTGGAAGGTGAGAGGATGCCTGAGGAATGGAATTTGCTGATACCAATTTGCAGATGTGCAGGGGATTTGGAGATGTGCAGACCTGCAGGGGAATAAAGCTGATCAGTCACACCATGAACTTATGCGAAAGAGTAGTGGAAGCCAGGCTGAGGGAAGAGGTGACCATCTGTGGTGCGGATGCAGGGAGAAGAGGTAAAGGTGGAGGAGTTTAGGTACCTGGCCCCCAAGGTACAACTGAACAAAGTAATGGAGAGTAGTGTGTTAGAGAAGTGAAGAAAAGAGTGCAGGCAGGGAGTGGGTGGTGAAGAGTGGCAGGAGTGAAAGGGAAAGTTCATAGGACTGTGGTGAGACCTGCGATGTTGTATGGATTAGAGACAGTGTCAATGAGTAAAAGACAGGAGGTGGAGGTGGAGGTAGCAGAGCTGAAGATGTTGAGGTTTTCGTTGGGAGTGATAAGGATGGACAGGATTAGAAATGAGTTTATTAGAGGGACAGCGCATGTACGACATTTTGAAGACAAGGTGAGGGAGGCGAGATTGAGATGGTTCGGACATGTGCAGAGGAGGGGCATGGGGTATATCGGTAGGAGAATGCTGAAGATGGAGCCACCAGGAAGGAGGAAAAGAGGAAGACTAAAGAGGAGGTTTAGGGATGTGGTGAGGGAAGACAGCAAAGTAGCGGACAGGGGGGTATGGAGACGGATGATCTGTTGTGGCAAACGCTAATGGGAAAAGCTGAAAGAAGAAGCGGAAGATATATATATACATAAAAATGAATTATATTTCTCACACACACATTATAATTTAGCCATCAGTGTCTCAGAACCTCTGTGCTGCTCATTCATGTTTAGACCACATAGTGCATGACATCCACTGGATAGTGTACAGGTGAAGACATATGTACAGCTCTCTGTTCACATTCCCATTGTAGAAAAATGTAAGCGGGATGCCAAATCCTTTCAAATTCCACATCAATTCTAACTGTGTTTTCCTGTCTTTTGTTCAGCACCAG
>MU551540.1:1641568-1680992 GCA_024362625.1 Silurus asotus | reverse complement strand
AGGAGTGAAAGGGAAAGTTCATAGGACTGTGGTGAGACCTGCAATGTTGTATGGATTAGAGACAGTGTCATTGAGTAAAAGACAGGAGGTGGAGCTGGAGGTAGCAGAGCTGAAGATGTTGAGGTTTTCGTTGGGAGTGATGAGGATGGACAGGATTAGAAATGAGTTTATTAGAGGGACAGCGCATGTACGACATTTTGAAGACAACGTGAGGGAGGCGAGATTGAGATGGTTCGGACATGTGCAGAGGAGGGACATGGGGTATATCGGTAGGAGAATGCTGAAGATGGAGCCACCAGGAAGGAGGAAAAGAGGAAGACTAAAGAGGAGGTGTAGGGATGTGGTGAGGGAAGACAGCAAATAATAAATTTACTTAAGTACCTTCTAACTTCTAATGCATGGCCCTTTCACAACTAGGCCAAAAAATAAAAAAAGATGATATAAAACTAGATGTTCTTTACCGTTCTGTCTCCAGGAAGACACAGCTCTACTTCTACCATGTTAATCTTAGTCTGTGTGACTCTCAGGACACGCCTCACCTCTGTAGTGTTAGATTATGTCATATTTATGTAGTAGCATTAGTGCTGAGAGAATGCGCTTGAAACACTTTTAAGTGAGGAGAAATCAATCTACATATGAAATATTGGCCACGAATCATTCGAAATAGGAAAAGTGAAGCACATCTACTAATCATAAGAAATAAATCGTTTTTTACCGATGCAAATAGGTTTAAACTTATGCATCACGATACAAATGCCAGCGTGTATTTTTTTTTATTTGCTGCATCACATTGTTAACTTTCATGCCGATGCACAAAGTGTGCATAACTGCTTCATTAGAATAATAATTTTATGGGATGTTATAGGTGTAAACTGAATAGAATCTGTATTGGAAAAAAGAGCATATGTAACTCTAGTTTCTAAAAAAGTACATCTGCCAATGTTTTCAGTTCATTTGTGTCACTGTGCAAAACAAGAATATTGTTTATTGATCTCTTTGAGCGCCGGAACGCTGTTGACGCTTACGACCAAGGATATAACATTATTATATGGTGTTTAGTGTATGCAGTGGTTTACATTCTGACATCTGGCTGTTTATTGTGTTTTCTCGCTGATGTTTCTCTTCTTCAGGTATGTATTAAGGGTTTGGGAAAGGGGTGCCACATCAGCATAAAAATAAAAAGGAAATTTTACCTCAGGCATTTGTTAGCGTGTGAAAGAGTGAGGCAGGACTGTTCATACAGGCTTGTACCGCTTTGCATTGTTGTGGAGGACCTGAGGGTTTGTTGTAAGCTTATTGGGGAAACATATATAGCGAAGTCAACTCTTTGCTATTGTTTTTCAGGGGGCCGTGAAAGTTTTCGCTTTGACTGTAATAAAAAAAGGAGACGAGAGCCCTGTTGTTGGCCGATGTAGGTAGTACGGCCACTTTAAAATGACAATAGGTTGCATAACGTGTTTGTTTGTGGCCCAGGAACAGGTGTGTGTATGTGTGTGTGTTTTCTCCTCTCCATATAAACTATGCAAAAATATTCCTCTTATGCAGATTTACAGTTTGCCAGCAGTTGCGTCGCGCCAAGTTGAGGCGTGAACTTGCGATGACTTCTGCTTCCTCCTTTTTCAGTTTTTTTTTTTTTTTTTCCCGAGCACTGCTTCAAAGACCGGGGTGATCAAAGCAGTCTGAGAGAGAGAGGGAGAGAGAGACAGAGGGAGAGAGGGAGAGGAGAACTGAGGAAAACTCCCATATGAATAGAAATATTCGCAAACAGCACCAACAACGCTGCCTGCCCAAACAAAAAAACAAGATTCAATCACCCCTTCTTTCCCTTCTGCCCCCACCCCCCCTTTCCCTCTTTCTTTTTCTTTGCGTCTATCCATCCGTCTTACTTTGGCAGTAAAAAGGAGCTAAATTCGTGTCAGACAGTCAGTTTTCGACGTCTCAATCGAGGGTCTTTTTTTTTTTTAAGTTCCGGAGTGCAGCTGCATGTGAAAACAGTTCTGTCGTGCCCCAAATAAGACGTCATGAATATGATAAGAGATCATGGCAGCTGGTTGAAAATTGGTGGAGCATTTTTTTTTTTTCATCTGAAAGAGCTACTGGATTGATGAAAGGCCTGAAGTCGTCAAACAGAATGGCGGATCGTGTTACAGCTTCATGAATCTGCTTGATGGTGGGGATAGAGTCTTATGTAAGGAATAAATCAAAGCTGGGTGAACTGTTAACGGAAAATAATCACCTGACAGTTGTTGGGCCGTGTATTTCACACCTAGGATTTCAGAGGTGTCCTACCCAAGTCCATCATTATTAATAACCATCATTTTGAAGCCATGGCTATAGAAACTATCACTATTATAGAGAAACGCGGTATAACGGAGCTCTGCATCACAGACAGGAATCTCATACATTGAGGATGAATGTCATTAATAAAGCAAGAAACCCAATGAACACAATTTAACACATCTTCTTTCATTGTAGCCGCAGCTGCACCACCGGAATACATCATATCTACAGTAGCACAGCCACTGATATTAACCTCAGGGTTTTCTGAGTAGTTTTCCTGGGGATTTGAAATGAAGGCAATTGGTATGTTTTTGTGCAAATTCTACTCGGAGTATAAAAGTTTCTCTTTGGAACTGTTTTGGCCGACCTTTTCTCACAATGTCCTGTTTTTCTTGCAAATCTGCAAATTGCGCAACCAAATCGATTCCTTCTCCTCAGCCGTTGCGGAATAAAAAACAGCTATTAATTCCCCAAATCTGATTGGGTAAAGCAGCAAGCTTCAAGCAACTCTTACTTCACAATACAGGAGTTACTTTTATCATTCTGGGGGTGATTGTTTTTCTGTACTGGTATATTCCTGTGTGTTTTATCAGTCTAAACAGGAATGAACCATTTACGAATCAAACAATTTTATCCATTTATATTTACATTTATAATTGACTTCCTGCTATTAGAAGTGCTCTAGCAAATGTAGATCAAAGGTCCACTTACCAGGTCACAACCTAGAAGAATGTTTTGGATAAATGTAACACTGTATTAATAATTGTGGGGCAGGACTAGTTAAAAAACAAAACTAGTTCATTGTGTACTAAAGCTTTGGAGACCCCCTGTGATAGACATTCAGTTTCCTGTTAGTCTATTCAGTTTTATCACATAAAATTGAAACTTGGAGAGTATAAGAACTTGTTTCGGGAAAAAAAGTGCTGAACCTAGAGACTCCCTCTTGAGCATAAATGTCTAATAAACAAACAGAAAACGTCACTTACTCCTACATATATAACTGCATACGGCGTTGCTATAGTAACGGCATCACCTCAACATATACTTTGCAGCAGGAGCTACTTTCCGAGTTGCCGTCCAAGATTAATACAGTGGTGTACAGTAAAAAAGTCAATGTCATTCGTTACTGTACCTAAGTAGCCTGTAGCTGCACTTTTCTAAAGTATTTGGGGAGACTTTTACTTTAACTTCACTACATTTCGTAATTTTTACTCAGCTGCATTTGGCGAAATCAGTCGTTCCTTTTTATTTAAGTGGATAAAAACGTAACTAGTCAAACACGCAACAATCCACCAATCACGGTCCAGCGCATGCTCTGTTTTTAACTTGTTCTGTTTGGCGCTTGGTGGCATCTACTTCTTACCAACATACAGTTCAGCATCAGTTTAACAGCAAGCAGAACATTTAGAGAGGAATAATACAAATAAACCTTAACCTGAAACTGCTTGCTTTCAAATCCTATCATTTCATTTGGTTTTAAAGGAAATAGTTTTTTTCCCTTCAAGGTTTTGGGCTTATTGTAATAAATATCAATCAGTGTTTGACTCATTAAAATCATTCTATTAATAGATCAGTGTGCTGAGAGTCACATTAGAGTTTGAATTCTTTGGATACTTAAGTACATCTGAAGGCAAAAACCTTTGTACTTTCATTGACGTGAAAGTTGAAAGGAAGCACATTTACTGTAGTAATATTTGATCTAGTGTATTTCTACTTTTATTCAAGTACACGGTTTGTGTACTTCGTCCATCACTGCATTAATAACGAATCGCCACCTTCTGAATTCCTCGAGCATCTGTGCGGCCGTAAATCTGTGTGACTAAGACACAGAGGGTTCCAAGTTTTCTCTCCATCGTGCTCTTCTGCATCTTCAGCGCTGGTTATTTTGAGCCCCGTGCGAGCGTGCACGGCCAAGTGGCGAGCAGTCACGACGTCTCCGCTTCTTCTCATCTTGGAAGAGTGCGAACGAGCGAAGAAGCCGCCAACCGCAAGGCACTAATGTGCGAACGTCGCACAGGCGCCGTCCGTGACGAGACGCCGGCGTGCTAAATTAACAACTTTCCCTCGCTGTTCTGCAGCTGCGCTCTCTTTAAGGCCTGCAATCAGGAGAAAATTGCCGCTTCGAGTGGAAAGCGCATGCTTTGCTTTTTTTCTTATCAACTGCTCCTTTGAGTCACACGATCACCGTCTATTTTTATTTACCGACACGCCGCGAGAACAAGCAGGACGTTTTACGTGCTTTGGTACCGCGGAATGTGAAGCCTCGCTGTCTATACACGTCAGAAACGTCTATAAAATCAACTTCTCTGTAAAAGTGTACATACTGACGTTTGCACTTATGTGAAACACTTTCCTCATTAGAACACTATTATTTGACCAGTTTGTGAATGCCAGCTGTGTTGGTGCGAGTACAACTCTTTCACATCCGACTTTAGAATTATTGGCACCCTTCAATTGATGAGTGGAAAAGAAACTCTCACTTAAACAACTTGGAGGAGGGTTGTAGGGGGCAGAAAATGGACTGCAAGGAGGAGAGGTCTAAGGAGAAAAGCAACGGTGAAATAAGCAACTTTGGTCTGTATTCGACTTGGAAGTGGGAATTTGTATTGATTTCTGCTAGCGTACTCATTAGGGAGCCTAGAAGTGTGTTGTATGATGTATTGCATTACAGCTAATGTGTCTATGATGATACACATCCAGTAAAAACAACTGTATACAGTAACGTTTTATTTTAATACACTAGACAGTTCTCAGTTTATTTTTTTCAGAATAAACAGGAATAGAAAACACACTTTCTATTTTTGCATTTTGTAATTTGAATATGTTAAATATATATAGAATATTTCATTTATTTTTCAATTATTTTTTATGAATACATTTTTTTCTAGGTTTAAAATTTCACATTTAGTTCAAATGTTCTGTTATAATAACCTTCACTCTTCTGGGAACTTCTAGAGTTCTAGATACAACCAAATCTGTGGTAAACAAGTTTAACAAATAACTTTAGCCTTTTGGCTATTAGTCGACAGATAAATCGGTTATGCCGATTAATCTACATGACAGTTGATTGCTGAAACTATTGGCTATTGGCAAAAATCCATACTGATAGTTTTTCCGGTTTTTGGTCTGCTGTCATTACAACAGCGGCCTCTAGAGGCGAATACAGACATCATGTGCTGTTTATATATATATATATATATATATATATATATAAATAAATAAATAAACAGTCAACAGTCTGCTACATTGACTCAGGAGAACTGATTGCTTCTGATCACCATCACTGTACACCGCAACATCGTATATCAGCAAAAAATAAACAATTCCTTCTTGAGTCTGGTTCCTCTCAAGGTTTCTTCCTAATGCCATCAAACTCACACTTATAAAGAACATCTTATTCATTTTCATTACCACATTATCTGTGTAAAGCTGCTTTGAGACAATGTTATTGTTAAAAGCGCAATACAAATAAAAAATAATTGAATTGAATATATTTCTTATTTATAATTTATAAGTTATCTGATTATATTTATTAATCAATATATTTACATTTAGCACATTTAGCACATTACATGATTTAGTAGTTTTAAATTTTGTTATTAACTTATGTTTGCTTGTTTGTTAATCCTGTTTCCATTTTTAAAACTATCGGGTGAATAATCAGTTCTGCAACATAACTATTTTTTATCGGCCGAACTCTACTTTTAATAATTGGATTAATTTTCAAGTTCATTTTTTTATTGAATGTCATTGAAACAATAAAAAAGCAAAGAAAATAGGAAAATAGGAATAAAAAGCAAGTGAAAATTGTAAAATATATCTTCAAAAATTCAAACAACATCTATATTTCAACTCTTAGTTTTACTAATTATTTTCCAATAAGCTCATTCATTCTGATGTTGAAGAGGTACCTTCAATTCTCCAACTTTAACTCCAATGTTCAGTCAGACTTTTTGACATTATGTTTAGGTTGTCTAATGAACTCAAACACTAGAAATAAAAAGGTACTCGGGAAGAATCCCGTCTCACTGGTGGAGGAATCTTCAGATTTACTGGAACATAAAGTCAAGGCTGATGTAGACGAACTAGACCTGTTTCCATCAAATATAAATAGACCTCCACAGCTCCTGGAGGATTCAGACATTTTTTTCCTTGCTCGTCACTCTGCTCTTTGTTCGGTCCCTTGAAATCTCTGAGATTTCTTGGACTTCCTGGCAGGATCTTCCCCTAAGTGCCATCAAACCCCCTTCAACTGATTCAGAAAGCATCTGAAAAGACTTGTCTTCAGTCTTCCGAAGTTCTCCCACATCACCGCGTTGTTGTGTTTCCTCTTTTGGCTTCCAGGAAAACATTGATGCTTGTCGGCAATGCCAGAAATGAACCCATGAAGACATGGATGGCATCAAGCAACATCTTTAGTAAAATTTGACATACATTCACTCACATGTAATTTATATTTATTCTGAAGGAGCTACTACAGTACAGTGTTCTTTAGTCCAGTGGTTGGCTTGCATTTATGTTCACAGCAATTAATCAAAGCACATCTAGATTGTGCCTTGGTCCAGATTGGTAGCTTTTGCAACAGATAAAGAGCAACAAATTGTATCACACTACTGTTAAGAGGTTTTGCCTAAAGGAAATAAGGTGTTGGACCATTTCTTCTGGTTGTTGATTGTCCATTAGACAGGTTCTCATGTCTAAGTAAATCGTACAAGGTGGTATCAAAAAGTTTAAAGACTAATGGTGCTAACTGGTGCTATTCGTTACCACGTCTGCGATTTCATTACGAACAGCAAGTTAGAATAAAGAGCAAACATTAAATTATGAGTGAAACTGGGAAAATCTGCTACAAGAAATTTGTCGTGACATACTTTGACATATGGCGAGGTGTTTTAATGGGCATGCATGCTCCAAGTGTGGAAGAACTTCACTGGAAGACGACAAGAGGTCCAGCAGACCTTCAACAAGCTTAAGCCCCAAAAATTATGAAATCATTCAGCAACTTGTGCATGATGATCGTCGGAGAACAATCAATCATGATCTCACTGCTGCACCCACCCTACTCGCCAGATTTGGCTCCTTTGGACTTTGCCCTCTTTCCGTAGATGAAGATTCGTTCTAGAGGTCGCCGTTTTGACATTGTTGCAAAGATCCAGCGTTAATAGCAGAAGGTGCATGAAGACTTCCAGGTCACATTCCAGAGGTGGCAAGAATGCTGGGAGCGCTGTATTACTGTGCAAGGCGAGTATTTTGGAGGTGATAGTATGCAAATGTATATAAATAAAGTATGTTCTTGTAAGCAGAACTCGTCTCAAAACTATTTGATACCACCTGTATCCTTATGTCAATGACCAAGGCGTCAGACTACTACTACAGGAATCTTGGTCCAATCTCAGGATTACCCAATTTCCCTGTTGAGTTCTTGTAGCAAGACCCTTAGCCCTCACCTGCTCAATTGTAAATCATTTGACATAAAAACCTATTCAAATTCTACATTGTAATGGTCAAAAGTTTTTGGGACGAGTTTTTTAGCTTTAAATGCTTCTTTCTCAAACGGTTACCAGCACATTTTATAGGATGTTTTTTGATGTAAGCTTTAGGAAAATAAGGTTTAGAAGGGTGGAAGAAGTGGAAGATCTTGCATGCCCTTCTTTAAAGCTCTTGTGCCTGAATAAACACAAATATCTCCACAAGTGCACAACAGAACATCTTCCCAAAACAGTGGATGTTATTATAATAGCAAATAGAGACATTGAATGGGGTTTTTAAAAAGCACATAAGAATCTTATGGGCTGGTGTTCACAAAAGTTTTCAAATTTTGCCCATTATATTGTATTTATATTGTAATTGTAGTTCTGTGGTGTAGTTATATGGTTCTCTGAATAATAAAACACAGAACCAAAGCATTGGGTCAGGATTTGGACTCCATTCTTGTCAGGATCTTTCCAGGATACTGCGCGCACTTCCGGTTCCGTGGTGAGGAACTTCCGGGACGGCGGCCATCTTGCCGTTTTTCCCGGTATTTAAGGACTACCAAGACTTTAGCTCGGATTATCTTACCGTCTCCCTAGCCCCTGAGATTACTCCTGCCCCCCTGCCTGCCCTGGTTTTTAATCCTGCTTTTGGTCCTGATTCTGACCATGATCCTGTTTCTGACCCCGATCCTTGTTCTTCTCTGCCTCCCTAGTTACCTGGTTTGGACTTCGGACTGTTTTTTGGTTTGTGTTTTGCTCTGCCCTGTATTGTCAGTTTGACGGTTAAAAGATTTTTGAGTTTTGGTTTTTCTTGTTTTGTTCTCTCCCTGCAATCCGCTGTTCGCCTGTGTTAAGATCCTAGACTGTTTTTTGGACTTTGTTTTTGCCTTTGCCCCATTGTTCAGTCTGATTACTTTTTATTGAAGCCTTTTTTTCCCTAACTTCTGTTTTTATCCTGCATTTGGGTCTTCTCATCCAGTCACCCAGCGCTCACCTAGCCCTGCACCCGTGATCCCTGACAATTCCATAGATTTGGCCCCTTTGCCTCTCTTGATTGCCTTGTCATGGACAAGAATCCCCAGCACCAAGCACATCTGTTATAATATTGATCTTCTGGTCTTCAGTAGTGCAGCAGGAGTTTCTTATACACTCCATCTCCAGATCTTTGTTCTTCATTCAGTGCATCAGTGTGTATTTCTTATATATGTTGCTCTCTTATTTTCACCGGGTGTACAGCTGCAGTCTGTTCATTGGCCGTTTTTTGAAATATCCATCTACCATTTTGGAGACTTTGCGGCTTTGCAATTACTGGCTGCATTGATTATTTATGCTAAAAATCTCCCCAGAAGTCTATGCACCATGTTGGTCCATCTTCTAAATGGACTTCTTGATCCTTTAGGCTCCTAACATTAGTGGAGGTTCTTTGCATTAATAAACTGTTCAGAAGAAAACCCTTAATTGCACACCTACAAAGCGACCCAAATAGTAGGTTTCTTGAATAGTCCAATGGAGGAAGATAAGATGAATCTTATTGTATATTTCCTGTTCATTTTCTGTGTCTATCTGGATCCATCTCTCTCATTGTGCCTATTGTCTCAGTGTAAAAAAGTGCACGAGAGAGACCCAGAGATTTATTTTTTTATTTTTTATAATGAGAGCTGTTATCATGGACAGTTTGCAGGCGTGTGAAAGAGTGGGAAAGTAGGACACAGAGAGGCAGCTTTTTGCTCTCCTTTGCTATATATTTTTTTTTCCCACACGGTTGTCAGAGAACGAAGATGCATAGAGTCATATAAAAGGTAGTGGACGACTAAGAGACAGTCCGAGACACTTTCTATAGTATAGTGACTTTTGAAAATGGAATTAAGCTGCAGGTTCATGACTTGTCCCGACTGACAGATTGATAGATTGATAGATTGGGATAATTTGTTCCATTGCATGTAGAGTACATACTGTATAATGACTACAATTGTTGATTAAAAAAAAAAAAAAAACCTCTGTCCACTAATACAGGATAGTGTGGGTGTTTTACAAAATATCACCCAGTGTAGGCAGGATCTGTTTTTGAGGGCCAGGAGTCTCAACAATAGCTTTTGTTTGCAGTGGCTTCAGCTATTAGGCAAAGTAAACAGACTAACATGGATCAATGTTAATGCTAACAATCTCAGTTTTGTAGCTTTTCTACCTAGCATGGCTTCACAGTGATTACTCTCAATATATGGGTTATTCAAATTCTTCAAACTCACTGTTCAATTAATTTGATTTGCTGTATTTCCTTTCAATGCTTCCCTTAATATCATTTGCTGTGATTAATCAGTTTTAAATGTTGATCTGATTTTTACTTAAAGATGGGGGAAAAGCCCTTCAGCTAATATAGTCATGAAAACACCTTTTTCTTATTCCAATGCTTAGATTTAGTTGTTGAAATATAGTATTTCGAAACAGACTTGTCGCTGTAAATGTATGTCTTATTATCTCTGTCATGTAATAAGAAGGAAAACAGATTCAAGTGCAGATAATTGTAATAGTGAGCGGTCTATAAAACACAAAACAAAGAAACGAATTGCAAAGAATTAAGGAAAACACAAACACAAGGTACCTTATCAATGTTAGAGCATTGGGAATGAATAATTGAATTAATAATTTATAGCACCTTTTAAATTTAACTTCCAACTTTCTGTAAAGCCTTCTCAGGGAGTGTTTCCTAACTATGTCACCTCTGCCTCACTCATAAGATATAAATAAACTTTCTTTCGGCTTCTCCCATTAGGGGTCGCCACAGTGGACCATCCGCTTGTTTGATTTGGCACATGTTTTTACGCTGGATGCCCTTCCTAACGCAACCCTCCCTATTTATCCAGGCTTGGACCGCCACTAAGGCTTGTGCAACCCTAATGGCTGGGGTTGGTTTCATGACTGGGGATCAAACCCGGGCCGCAGCGGTGAGAGCACCATGTCCTAACCACTAGACCACCAGGGAACCTGACTCATAAGATATAAATACTTACCTATATCTCTATATTTATATCTGTAAATTCAAAAGCAGTATAAAAATAAGGAATATTTAGTTTTGTTGCTTATTTAATATCATTTTAGCCATATTTTGACATTTTTTAGATATTTTGTTGAAATATGCAATTCGTATGCTATACAGGACGTTAAATAAAAGCAGGTTTAATTATTTTAATACTTTTTGTGTAGTGTTTTGGAAAACACCATTGTGGCTGAATTCTACCAAACAGCCAACATGACTAACTGCTTAACATGACTACTGCTTATAGTATACTCTGATTTATCTCATTTTAAAAGACAAAACAATCAAGAGAACATAGGAGGACCTCTGCTTGCTTTTAAAGAGACTTACTAAAGATTGTATTAAACCTCGCCCGCTAACTGTGCGCTCCATTACTGTGTTTTAATCACAGTTGTTAAATTCCTGTTTGATGATACTGTACAGTGAAATGGACAAAATCGCAAGCTGGCTGTCAGAATGTTCATAATATGATCATAATATTACTGTGCTGCAGTCAAAGAGTAAAAAGGGATTTTAAAAATGTTAGAATATTTTAGTGGAAGGTTTCGTTCAGGTACCGTTATTTCCAAACTATTAAGTGCACCCATATATAAGCCGCACTATATTTGACAAAGATTTTTTTTTTTAACATAAATAAGCCGCACCTGTCTATAAGCCATATGTCTACACTGAAAGTAATGAACTTCACACAGGCTTTAACGAAAGACAGTGTCTGTTACATGGAGTAATGGGTGAAATATGTTGTGACTCCTTTAAGAGCAGAGCAGCATTTTGGGAATTGCCTGCTGGCGCATTTTTCCGGTATTACTGCATGTGTGCAAGGCCGAGGAATATGTCCTTATTATTTTCTGATGCACATTTCTAAGTTTTTTTGACTAACCCTTAATGCTGTTGCCAAGAAAAAAAAAAGCACGAAAGTTAGTAAACTCTCCCTTAACCCTGATACAACGTGTTACAACGGCTTGTATCTAAACAGTAGCCTACCAAGGAAGTCATTGTTCACTGTCTTTCTTCTTTCTTTCACAACTAATTCTCACCATAGCTTTTTTTTTTGGCATCGTCGTGCATTTAAACTCGCCATTGGTGGAAGTTTTTCTCACGATGTCGTGCAGCTTAGAACACAGGTGAGGTGCATTTTTTTCGTTTCTGTTCGGAAATTTCATTGGTCTAATGTTTTGGTGCTCAGTTTTTTGGCTTGAAGCTTGTGATACCAGAAGAAAAACAAGGAAAAATCCATTAATTAGCCGCTTCGTTGTTTTAGCCGCGGGGTTCAAAACGTAGGAAAAAAAGTAGCGGCTTATAGTCCGAAAAATACGGTAATCATGAATATGATAGTAGGTTTCAAAAGTCACAGAGCTTTCAGTTTATAAATGTAAGGAAAGTGTAATTTACTGCTAACAATATAAAGTTTGTTTTCTAATTTTGATGTATACATGGTTTAGGTATTTTGTAGCTTTTCTATCGAGTGTAAAGTGATTTCACACATTCAATTGGTCCAAATTTTTCAAATTCACTGTTCAAATTTTTTCAAATTCAACTACTGTATTTCCTTCAAATGCTTTCCTGAATGTTAGTGTATGTGCTGTGATGAATTGATTTTAAATGTTGATCCAATTATTACTTAAACACACAGGGGAAAAAAATGCCCTACAGTTAAAACAGTCATGGGAACTGTCATCATCATTTTCTCCAGTCACATGCTTGGTTTTATTTTGTCCAGCCTGAAAGCAACTATTGATTCTGTCGCATGTTTTGTAGAATTTATCCGGCTTGAACTTCAGTTCTGTAGATTAGATCTTAATAAATATTTTACTTTATTATGATATGGGATGAGTCCTTCAATGTGTTTCCCATGCCATCTTATCTCTTGTCTGTCACACACACACACACACACACACACACACACACACGCACCCCAACACCAAAATGCACTAACCCATAATTGATATTTGTGAATTGTATTTTCTCCCCCTTGCAGTAGATTTAGTCGAATGAGCTTTTGAGTGATTGTGGCATTAAAACAGCTGAGACAGACGAAAAAGAGCGAAAGAAAAACAATTGGCTGTGTGCTTGCGCATAGAGCTGGAAGATTACCCATAATGCACTGTGGGTGGATGGCAGGCATTGAGGGACTAAGAGCTCACCTGTCTCTCTCTCTCTCTCTTTTTCTCTTTCTTGCTCTCTGTTTTTTTCTCTTATTTTCAGTCTTGCTGTTCTGTGGGTTGGTTCTGTGGGCTACTGGGACTGTGAACACGTGTAGGTTAAAGAGAATGCTGTAGAATATATATTTTCACCTTATCACTGTTTAGTGCTCAAACTTATGTATGTCAGGTACTGATGTAGGTGAGGTGAGGAGGCCTGGGGTGCAGTCACTGTTCACATTCTACCTAAAGGTGTGCAATAGGGTTGAGCTCAGAGCTCTATGGCAGGAGATCTTCAGCTCCAACCCATGTAAAGCTAGTGCACAGGGGCATTGTCATGCTGGAACAGGGTTCGGTCTCCTAGTTTAAGTTAAGCAAAAATGTCATGCTTTTGCATGCATAGATGTCCTATACATTTGACTGACTCAAACTTTGTTTGGGGAAGAACCACATATGGCTAAGAGAGTAAATTTTTCCAATACTTTTGCCCACACACACACATATATGTATATGCCCTGGTAAAAAGTGCCAAGAAAACTGTGTCTTGGTGTCAGTCAAGCATGGTAGTGGTAGCATCATGGTCTGGGGCTGCATGAGTGCTGCTGGTACTGCGTAGCTGCGGTTCTTTAAGGGAAACATGTCCGAATAGCAAACACACTGACTGCATTGCTGAGGAAGATGAAGATGAAGGTGATGAAGTGGCGAAGTATTTCTCCAGGTCTGAACCCTATTGAGCACACATGGAGCATCCTCATTGGGTATACCTACTTGTGTGTGTGTGTGTATGTATATATATATATATATATATATATATAGCTACAAACTTACTACAAATTCGGTACTTATTACGGTATGACTAAAAAATATTTCAGCACTCATCAAATGCTCGGGACTCGACATCGGCTCTCGCTATGAAATTCATAAGCACTTAGGTCTTATACTTCAGCATTAAGTTTTCTCAGAAAGTAAATTTTGTGAAAGTTGGTGTTTGATGAAACACTTTTCTTGGCCAAGTTTTTAATCAACTTGGGGCACTTCAATGCCAGAATGATCTCTAATGCTGTTCTTATACACCATCTGGCCTTCCTTTAATCCACCGCTTAGATGCGTCGTATGTCTCGGTGCTCATCAGTGCTGCTGGCGGTCAAGCACAGCTCGAGCATGCACAACAAACAATCTCGCCGCATCGGATAAAGTGGACGGGCGACTGAGAGAAGTCACAGCAGGAACATTTCCGGCAAAAAAAAGAGATTCTCTTTATTGGTAGCTAGTCAAGTTGGTCAGGTTTGTTCGATTTTGGTAACAGGGGTGTGGCCTGGTGTATGCCAAACAATATTGATCATAGTTTTGTAACCTTTGTTATTTTGACATGAAGTACTTTTTATGATTTTTCATCAAATCCAGCCTTTTATTTGGAGTTAAAAGATACAGACAGCCACCGAATTCCCAGTGCCAAATTCCTTTCACCTGAGTAACATACAGGGTGTAAATATGCTGGCCTACTTTTAGAGTCTGATACAGATCCCGCCTCCTCGCTTCTCGTCAGGAGATGCTTGGCCCCCCTCCACGTAGCGGTGCAGACCGAAGTGCTCTTAGCAGCTCAGAACGTGGGAAACAAACAGCTTTGGAAAGCTACAGCTCTCTCTCTCTCTCTCTCTCTCTCTCTTCTCTCTTTTTCTCTCAACTCCGCAATAAAGCACTGAGTCCAGCGAGAATGCCGAGGCCATGCTAGCATGCTTTATCGAGTCGATTCTTACAGTATACCTGCCCCTGTGGCAAAGTCATGTTGCTTTTTTACATCTGGCATAAAGGCTTGACGTAAGTGGTGTAATGCTGTTATGCATGGATTGTACTTGTCCTTCAGAGATGGGATTCTGTAATTTAGCACCATCGTTCCACTCAACAACGCAAAACTTAATGGCACGTATGATAAAAAAAAATTAGGGTTTCACCCATATTATCATACCTCAGTGCTCCGAAGGGGGTCGTGTCTGTGGAGCGGAAATGAAGGATGTGAGGATATTAAATCAAAGTGACAACAGAGATGTAAAAAAAAAAATCGCACTCTGAGGCACTCAGATCCATGCAGAGATAAAACGCTTTTTTACCTTCTCTTTTCTGCATTGGTTTAAACGGCTCCTGTCATTTCCGTACACAAATAAGAAATACTGAGCCACGGAGCTGAGCGTAATTGTTAGATTTTTCCTCGGTGAAGTGCCGAGTAAATTAATGGCGCTTTCAGGTGTGTGGTGTTTAGTCTTTTTTCTCCAAAAAGACGAAATGATAGAAGTTTAACGCTCAGCGATTTACGTCGACGGTGTGAACAAATGCTGCTTCGTGATGAGGGTTGTATTCAGGATTGCTTTATTATTATAAAATAAATGTCATGTTTTACACTGCTTTTAGCAGCTCCTATTATATATATTGTCTGGAGGAAGTGTGTAGAAAATGAAGAGCTGCATCATGCTGGCTTTGTTTTTGCACACAACGTGTCTGTATTAAAGCCTTAACATTGAAGCCACTGGCATGTCAAGTCAGGTTCCCTTTCAGGAACTCGAGCTGCGTCGAAACGCTTTGGGAACCCGCCCGAGTGTTCACGCCCTGAAATAATGTGTGTAATCAGTCAAATATTGGACGCTGGCCATGACCGACGGGGTGACGTCAATACAGGGACGTGTTAAACGCACATGGAGTGAAGCCAGCGCCAGCTTCTGTTTGTTCACAAAGCACTTTGTGTCTATGTGTTGAATTGTCTGTCAATTGTTCGTCATGAAAAAGAAAAAAAAAAGGAAAAAAATCCTGGGAGTCGGAAACAGGCAGTGGCATTGTAGTGGTACCTCCCTAGCCACTCTCATGGGGCTGCTCGGCGGGCCCCCTTCCATCGGGAGGTACAGAAACGGAGCGTCGTGTCTCACACTCCTTCCGAGGTGGTAGAGCAGAGCACGAGCACTGATTGGTGACTTGCTGCATGTTTGACCATTTATGTTTTTTCCACTCATGAATAAAAGGGAACGACAGAAATGTAGTTAAGTAAAAAGTATTTCACTTTAAAATGCAGTGAAGTAAAGTGAAAGTCTTTCAAAATAGAAATTATTCAGTAAAGTTCAGATATGTAAAAAGGCTACTTAAGTATAGTAACAAACTACATTTATTCATTACTGTCCACCACCGATTTTAATGTTGAGTGGCTCAATATAATGGACAAATTTGGTCCATTGAGATATATTTCAGGAGTTACCCTTCAATAACCGCTAAACTGTTACTACTTTAGACACTATAGTATACTTTAACATCTTCTGTTTCTTTATCGATTGTTTGATCAGTATATTACAGTCAAGTATCACTATATTACTTTCGCTTCACAGTGCTGTCACCACCCCGGTATTTCATTCAGGAAGCAGCTGTCTAGACAGACAGCATTTAGGCCTGCATTTGCACCCTTCTTAGATGAAGGATGTCCAATCTAAAAGGCAGCAAACGACAAACTGTCCTCTCAAGTACTTTATTTTGGTCGAACATAATGACAGTATTATATTTCTTGGCGTGATACTGGCATCTCATGACTCACAATTTTGTGCATAGGCCTAGCAGCTTTCACTTTTCCACATAGCAAGTGGTCCAAAAGTAATGCATCTGGTCTTCATTGTCTCCAATGGTTCTCTGGGGCTGTTCATGAGTTTTAGCACATTGAGTCTTATGCTTAAATGATCAAAATTTATCACAGAGAACCTGGTTATCAGGAAATATATGATTATATAAATATAGATTTTCTTGTATGATATGGAGGGTGGTATTGAGTTTTGAGACTAGCTTTGTTTACAGGAAAAGTACTTTATTTATCTACCGTAATTTCCGGACTATTAAGCGCACCCATATATAAGCCTGAAATGAACTGAACTTGACAAATATTTTTATTTTAAACAAATATAAGCCGTACCTGTCTATAAGCCGCATGTCTACACTGAAACTAATGAACTTTACACAGGCTTTAATGAAAGACAGTGTCTGTTACAGGGTGTAACTGGTAAAATATGTGGTAGCTCCTTTAAGAGCATAGCGGTATTTTGGGAATAGCCTGCTGCCCATTTTTCCGCTATTACTGCATGTGTGCAAGACCGAGGAATATGTCCTTAGTATTTTCTGATGCTGATTTCTAAGTTTCTTTGACTAACCCGCAATGCTGTTGCCAATAAAAATAAAAAAGCACGAGTTTTGGAAACCTGTCAGTGCTTATATGATTTCTAATGCAACTGGTTAAGAGCATAGCGGTATTTTGGGAATAGCCTGCTGCCGCATTTTTCCGCTATTACTGCATGTGTGCAAGACCGAGGAATATGTCCTTAGTATTTTCTGATGCTGATTTCTAAGTTTCTTTGACTAACCCGTAATGCTGTTGCCAATAAAAATAAAAAAGCACAAGTTTTGGAAACCTGTCTGAGCTTATATGATTTCTAATGCAACTGTAGTTAGTGAGCTCTCCCTTCACACAGACTTGTTCACTGTCTTCCTCCTTCCTTTCACAACTACAGTGGTAACTTGACCTACGAGTGTATTAATGTACGAGTTTTCCAAAGTACGAGCCGTCACTCGGTCGATTTTTTTGCTTTGTTACGCAAGCAAAAAATTGAGGTCGAGCTCGAGATGCCGCTGCTAAATGTCGAAACGAAGCCAGAAAGCGAAGATTGTGACAAATTAAGATAAGCAAAGAAAAAAAAAGTAAAAGTTTTAGGGATATGTAGTGTACAGGAGTGATAGTAAAAAAACGAGTTTTCCCCTTTCCCTCCGCTTATCGCCTCTACCCCTCCTTCACACACACACACACACACACACACACACACACACACACACACACACACCCCACCTGCGTTTTCGTTAGCTCAAGTCGTCTCATCTCCAAGGAAAATACACTGAATAAAACCTTAATTATATATTTACATTCTCTCTCTATTATGTTTTTATATGAGATTTGTTATTTAGAAATGTATTTTCCAATTTAATTACATGAAACATAAAAACATGGTCTCATTTTGAGGGTTGGAAGGGATTAATGCCATTTTAAGTATTTTTAATATGGAAAACTGATTTGATGTGCGAGCAAATTGAGATACGAGCTCGCCCACTGAACGTATGCCACGGTGGCATCGTCGTGCGTTTAAACAAAACGTTTTTTTTTCCCGATGCCGTTGCAGCTCAGAACACAGGTGAGGTGTTTTTTTTTGTTGTTTCTTTTCAGAAATTTAATTGGTCTAATGTTATGGGGATCAGTTTTTTGGCTTGAAGTTTGTGAAACCGGGAAAAACCCAGGAAAAAATCCATATATTAGCCGCTCCGTTGTTTAAGCCGCGGGGTACAAAACGTAGGAAAAAAGTTGCGGATTATAGTCCGAAAAATACGGTATATATACACAGTGGTGTGTATTTCTTATTACAGACTTGCCCTGATTTTTTTGTCACACTTTAATGTTTCAGATCATCAAACTAATTGAAATATTAGTAAAAAATTAAACAAGTGAACACAACATGCAGTTTTTAAATGAAGGTTTTTATTATTGAGGGAAAACAAAATCCAAAACTACATGGCAAGTGTTTGCCCCTAAACCTAATAACTGTTTGGGCCGCCCTTAGCAGCAACAACTGCAATCAAGCGTTTGTGATAACTTGCATTGAGTCTGTTACAGCGCTGTGGAGGGATTTTGCTCCACTCATCTAGCAGAATTGGTGTAGTTTCGCCATATTGGAGGGATTTCGACCATGAACCACCTTTTAAGGTCATGCCACAGCATCTCAATAGGATTTAGGTCAGGACTTTACTAGGCCACTCCAAAGTCTTCATTTTGGTTTTCTTTAGCCATTCAGAGGTGGACTTGCTGGTGTGTTCTGGCTCATTGTCCTGCTGCGGAACCTAATTTCGTTTCGGCTTGAGGTCACGAACAGATAGCCGGAGATTCTGGAAAATCAGGAAGGGGCAAACACTTTTTCACATATATATAAAAATGTAACACAAAGAAGTTGAGACAGTTGCTTTTCAGTGTAAAAAATGTAAAACAAGTGTGTAAAAAAAAAAAGTGTACAAGCCAAGTGGAGGGAAAAAAGTTCCCTTCAAATCCTGTTTGCTCTTCATTTATCTCTCTACAAATCAATTTCATGACTTTTAGTTAAAATGCGTGCTCATGCTCCTGCGCATTTGACACGTGATGCCGCCATTTTTTTTTCCGAAGGAGATCGAGCTCCAGCCATCGGGCAGTTGATAGATAGTCAACAAAATACATCTGGATTACTTGATGAATTGCTCGCTCTCCTTCGCCGTCCCATATGTTCCCCCTTTGTTTTACACGTGCGAAACTTTTGGCGTCGCTTCAACCGTCGCCGTCTGGCGCCGAGTCCGCGAAGACGAATTGCGAATTCGCTGGCGTGAACATCAAAACTTCAATTGCTTTTTAATACCTTTAAAATTAGACCAGGAGCTGTCATTACGTGGTGTCTTAACACCATATTCTCCAAAAAGCTGATGCATTTTTAAGTGTCCAGATTTGTAAAGGGGACGAAATACATTTTGGCTTGAATTTTCAAGTTTTTTTTTGTGTGAAACAGCCAGGAGGTAAACAAGATTTCCCATATGAATACAAAAAAGAAGCAAGTGATTTATTTTTCTCTCCAGGGCCTCCAATTTACATCTGGCAGTAAAATGTAATCTATATCCAGGCTTATTTCCTGCAAATGTAAGGAATACTAAAACATACACTGTATAGACAAAAGTTTGTGGACACCTGGTTATAGGGTTGTTATGCTTTGTGAACATTGTATTCCACATTTTGTCCCAACTTCCTGTTACAATAACTTCTAGTTCAATTCAGTTTTATTTGGGGAGCACTTTTAACAATGGACATTCTCTCAAAGAAGCTTTATAGAGATAAACAAGTTATACAATTTGAATGTATATGTTTGTTAAGTTGATCCCTAATGAGCGAGGTAAGAAAAAAACTCCCTGAGATGGTATAACGAAGGACCCTTGTGAGGTTGATACCGAATGTCATTTCCATTCATTATAGTTTCATCATTGTTGACGTGAACTGTTCAGTTAACTGTTCATTGATAGGCGCAGAACTGTTTATGCCATCCCTAGTCCTAAGCCACTGTCGCAGAGTTTCTATTAATTATAGTCTAAATCCATCCTCATAGTTCTTGGAATGTCCTCCATTGTTCTCCAAGATGTTCTACTAGATTTTGGAGTGTGTTTGTGAAGATTTGTGTGAGATTAAGCCACAGGGGTGTTAGTAAAGTCGGGTTCTGATGTAGTTGTTGTGAGGAGGTGAGGTGCAGTCAGCATTCACATTCATCCCAAAGGTCATCAGTAGGGTTTGGGCTCTATTGCAGACCACTCAAGATCTTCCACACACATCTAAGCCATGGAAAGCTTGTCATCATGAAGCTGGCGTTGTGCACAAGGGTATCGTCATGACAGGTTTGGGGCTGTTCCAGCATGTGAAGGGAAAATTTCATGATACCGCATCTAAAAACAGAATATACAATTGTGTGCCTCCGATTTTGAGGTTACAGTTTGGAGAAGAATCACATATGGCTAAAAAAAGTCAGGTGTCCAAATACCTTTGTCCATGCTGAAATTCATTAACAGTGTTTTTCTAATAAAATAGCATTTGTGTACGAGGAAGCAGGTGTCTGCTCTATGAAACAAAGAAGTCGGATAGATAAAAACATAAACAAATAGATCAGTAGATCACTTTATTCGTCCTGTGGGAAAAAGAAAATCACCTGTTATAGCAGCACACGGAAAGTAGTAGAGACATTGTGGTGCAAACATTTCCAGATTTCCCAAAATTCGAATGCGCTAAATGACTTGGCTCAGCTAAATAGCCAAATGGCATTGTGGGAAACTGTCCAACATCTTGCTGTTAAAAAAAGGAGTTATTTCTGAGGTGATGAAGCTGAGGTTAAGCTGTCAGAACCAGAATTTAATTATACATCTTTTTTTCCCCCTGTGTTTTTATTTATTTGTATTAATTAGTGTCAATAACTATGAAAATGGATAATAATGAAAATGATAATAATAATAATGATAATAATAATAATCCCTCTTCAGCCATGTACACTTGTCTTCTAGATACAGATACATACAGTAGAGTGTTGTTGGTTTACACCCATATTATTCAAATCCCCTTTTTTTTTCAGATCACCAAAAGCGTATCACATTAGAAATGCCCTCACACACTTTGAGGCAAAATGATTTTGTCCCATGGTCCTCCTTCTTTTTAAGTTAAACACACACACACACACACTGCATTTACACCTCGCTGACTATCAACAAGCAAGTCTACATATTGCACCTTTACACCTTAAATTATTATCTGCATTCATACAAGATATACACCTACTGATCACTTTATATAAGTCATGGGACGTTATAATCAAGAGAGATAATATGCAGATGGCAGCACAAGATGTGGCGGGAAAGAGTGATGCATATCCCTACATATAAACTTGTGGAGGGGTCTGTGGTGAGGGGGCAGGGGGGCCTCATGTTTGTTTATGGTGAAGTCCGGGAGAAAGGGTGTGCTTTTTTTTTATTATTCCTTCCTTCCCCTGCTTTTCTTAACATGGTCCAAGAAAAGCAGGTTTTACAGTTTATGGAATATATAACCTTTTAAAAACACCTCAGCGTGTCGGTTGTGTATTACTGATGCAAAATGACTTTCTTTTGTCTGTCCAGCTATTTCTCTCATACATCTGTCCATCTTTACACCTCCCATTCAACCTTAAATACATTCACTTAACCGTTTATCTATTTGATTACCTTTTTTTTTTATAACTAATCTTAGGAAGACTTGGCTGCTTTTCTTTTTACACTTACACGTATTCATTTACTAATTTATCTCTATATCTACTATATTTGTCCATCCATCCATCCATCCATGTAGCCATCCATTCACACCATCTAGCCATCCATCCACACCATCCAACCTTCATCCATTCTTAAAAGTTAATGAAATTGTGAATGCTCATTTCATTTATCTGAAGCATTTGTCAGTCTATCCATCCATCACTCATTCATCCATCCAACCATCCATCCAACTGTCCATCCATCCATCCAACTGTCCATCCATCCATCCATCTATCCATCACTCATTCATCCATCCAACCATCCATTCATCCATCCATCCATCCATCTATCCATCCATCCATCCATCCATCTATACTTTATCCATTCTTGATGGTTGATGGAACTGTGAAATCGGATTAAATTCATATAAAGAATTATATTAATCTGTCCAGAAATTAATTCTTTCATCCATCTATCCATCCATTAATCCATCCATTAATCCATCGATCAACCCTGCCAATTCCTAAATCATCCATATTTCCACCAGTTCAGTTACCCTTTTTTATCTATTTGAACGCACGCTACACTCGGAGGCCACGCGCTATGCAGAGACCCTCAGTTCCCAGCGCAGTCTTTAATTAATAGTGTGCTGCTGCTGCTTATCCTGAAGAGAGCAGCAGTTATGATTAAAGCTGCTCGAGTAAGTCTGAGAGCTTGGCTGGTTAGTGAAGTCCGGCGCTGAACAGAGTGTGAGAGGGAATACGTTATTATTTTGCTCACTGAACTGTAGCATGGCTGAGGGCTCTTCTTCTGCACTTTAGTGAACATGAAACACTGGGGCAGACATATGCGCATATGCATGGCACACACTCATACACACACACACACACACACACACACACACACGGCTAGACTACACGGCTGATTTAATGGCTAACATCTGCACACGCAGAGACAGAAATTAATGAGAAAATCTGTATCTATTTGAAACCATACATTTATATTCACTTAATTGCTTGCAAATGAAATCCCACTTCCCTCCTCTCTCTCTTTCTCTCTCTCTTCCACTCTCTCTGAATCTCTCTCTATCCCTTGTTTAAGTGGCATTTCATCATTTAATATGATTACACCTAGAGGAGCCTTTATCCGGCTGTCTACACTCTTTCCTCTTCTTTTTTTTCACTCATACCCCTGTTCAGGCTTTCCACAGGTTTTCTATACGTTCTATATGTTTTCTCTTCTTTGAAAAAAACATGGTGAAATCTGTTTTTCCACAAATATCACAAAGTCACTGCATTACTATAATAACAGATAAATTATAAATACCTTCAACGAAGATTTTGGAAAAAAGCTTGACACAATGGTGTCTCAGATTCAGTGCTCTGTCTGCCAGGAGGAAAGAAGTTCGTACACACCGTGACTGAAAATGTTCACATACCCCCGAGAGATTTATCGCTCCGATTTACATTTTTATACATAGTTGAAACTCAAGTAGTCCGAATCTCCGTTTACAAGGAATACAGTTGAATAAATCGCCAGCTACATGCAACCCGAAGCAAATTTATGCTCATGCATGTCAACATGTCAACAGTGTGTTGCAAGTAGCTCCAGTTACGTCAGCTTTGTTTGCCAAGTATTTACATTATTTCAGTCTCAGCAAAACTTCTTCCAAACCCCCTTCCTGACCAGAAAAATACTGTCATCCCGCAATCCCTCTGTTTTCAGGATAGTATGGTCTGAGAAAAAAACAGTACTTCCTATTTTCCCAGCAGCAGTTGTTTAGCTTTGTGTAATTTGTTAGTATATATATTTATCCATCCATCCATCCATCCATCCATCCATCACTTTACCTCTCTATCAGGCCAGTCATCTATACATTCAACTATCTATTTTTCTTTTTTTCCATTTCTCTTTCCATCCATTCATCTATTTACCTATCTATCTATCCATCCATCAATTTTTTCTATAATGCCATTTGTTTATTCAATCCTCTACTATTTTCCTTTTATCCATTTCTCTTTTCCATCCATTCATCTATCCATTCATCTATCTACCCGTCGACTTATCCGTCTAATAGTTTATCTCTCTATCCAGCCATTCATCAGTATATTCATCTATCCATTTCTCTTTCCATCCATTTTTCTTTCCATCTATACATTAAACCATCCATCCATTCATAATTTTTTCCTTTTTTCCATCCATAAAGCCTGTCACCTGGGAAGCTATTCATCCATTTGTCTATCAAGCCATCCATCTATCAAGACAACTAGAATGTATTCAATCGCCAACTGGTAATTAATCCATCCATCCATTGATCCATTAGTTCACCCCTCAATCCCTCTATATATCTTTTCAGTTCCATCCATCCATCCATTCATCCATTCATCGATCTCTCCACCCACCCACCCCCCTGCCCATCCATCCATCCATCCATCCATCCATCCAGCTCTCCACCCACCCACCCGCCCATCCATCCATCCATAAATTTAAGCATCCCCCCTCCATCCATCTTTCCATCCATCTATTTATTCATCGATCTGTGCAAACATCCATCCACCCATCCATCAATCCATAATTTTACCCATCCATCCATCCATACATCCATCCATCCATACATCTATTTAAATATCTACCACCTATCCGTCTGTCCGTCCAGCCATCTATAATTTTACACATCCATCCATGCATCCATCTATTCATCCATCTATTCATCCATCTATTCATCCATCAATTCATCCCTCCATCCACCCATCCATCCATCCATCTACCCCATCCATCATGTGTTGATTATTGTGTTATATTGATCAGAAACTAACCCTATCAGACTGCCCTGATAATCTAAACTTTCTTGTTTATTGTTATAAATTATCTAAAAGAAATCACTAGTTGCTTCTCCGTGAACTGCATCTTCAGTTATGCCCTTTCTGATCTAGATAGATAGATAGATAGATAGATAGATAGATAGATAGATAGATAGATAGATAGATAGATAGAATAGATAGATAGATAGATAGATACAACTTTATTGTCATTGCATTGTACAGGTACACAGCAATGAAATGCAGTTTGGCATCTACCAGTGCAAAATGTAGCAATCGTGCAATTGTGCAGATAAATATGTAGCAAAATAAGTGTAGAAATATAAAAACATCTTTTTAAGTTGAGGTCTTACTTTTTCAAAGCTTTGTAATCGTGCAAGTAATAAATGGATCGTTAGTCTGTGTGTGTGAATGTAACGAATAATTTTAGCACGAGGTGGTTATTCCTCACATGGTTTGACGTATCCGGCTGCGTATCTGAGCTTTCGAATTAGGAGTAATTCTGTTTTCAATTACGCTTCTTTGTAGCTGAGATGTCCTTAAAATTCAAAACCTCCCCTGAGGAAAACAGTATAAATCCCCCTTTCTCTCTCTCTCTCTCTCTCTCTCTCTCTCTCTCTCATTTCTCTTCCACACACAAACATGCACACAATATCCGTCTCTGTCTCTCACACTCTCTTTCTCTCTATGTCTTAGACCTGGTGGTCTCATGGGTAATATTTGCTGTGATGGAACTTTTATTTCTTTTCTTTTTTTTTTCTAGGAAAGGTAGGACAGTAATTCCCAGGATGGAAGATTGAAAGGACGACTTTAGATTTGCTTTTGTGCCAGTGTGTGTGTGTGTGTGTGTGTGTGTGTGTGTGTGTGTGTGTGTGTGTGTGTGTGTGTGTGCACGCTAGAATGTTTGAGACAGTATTTCTGTTTTTCTTTGCACTTTCAGAAAGAAAAATATGAGTGAGACGTGGCCTATCGAAGAGCAATCACGAAACGTTCTCACGAGGAGAACGACGAGGAAAAAGACAGCGTCGAGACACGTGTATCGCTCGTAGACGTCCCTCAGTGTCTGTCCTCATAAACACTCGCATTTTTCCCTTACAGATTTCTATATCTATCCTTCTATCAGCACTTCTCCCCTTCATTCTCTGCCTTGGTCCATATCCGTCTCTCATTCTCCTTATTTATGTGTCACTCTCTTCTTCTCCTCATACCCCCTCTATTCTAAATCTCTTTCCACATATCATCTCTCTCTCTCTCTCTCTCTCTCTCTTTCTCTCTCTCTCTCTCTCTCTCTCTCTCAGACCAGGTGATATCCCCTCGGGGGAATCACATCCCTCGTAAATCTCTCATGTGTGTGCCAGCATTTCCTATGTCCCTCTTTTACATCAACCTATTTTCTCTAATTCTCTCCATCTCCCTCTTTCCTGCTTTGAAGCTCCGGTCGAAATCTTTTCACGATTTGCCGTTTATTATTAGTTATAGATTTAATCGAACGCTATACAGACAAAGGTTTGGGGACACCTAAGCATTAGATTGCTATGTGCTAATTTCTAAACACCCTATTCCACATTTGCTGTTAAAACAACCTCCACTTTTCTGGGAAGATGTTCCACTAGATTCCATGTTCCACTAGAAAACCATAGTCAGCGATTTTACTAGGGATCATTTGTAAGGCTGTGAGAGTTCGTATACTCCTGCGAGTTCTCATGACCAATCAGAATCAAGACTTTAACAGCACTGTGTTATGAAATATAAACGTTTATACGAATACCAAACCGTTACATCTCAGATATGCAAAATATACACTATAGATTTATATATATCTTGATAAACACGTTTCACTCAGGGTTATTGACGTTCTCTTTTTACCCACGGTAAAAGTATACATACCATTTACTTGAGGTAAAGTAGACATACATTCTACTCTCTAGAGGATGGAAAAATTAAATTCTGATTGATTTCTTTTAAAATGATCATGAGCCCAAAACCAACTTGTCAACTACTTCCAAAAAATGGTGCAAATAAGGTCAGGAGATTCTCCCGTCATTTATTCTTCTCTAAATCTGCTTGCTGTTGAACCGATGCTGAATTGTATTTTGGTGATAAGTAGATGCACCAAGCAGCAATCAGAGCAAGTCTAAAACAGACCCCGATTGGTGAATTATTGTGTGATTGACCAGTTAAGTTTTTATCCGCTCATAGTAAAATTTCACAAAATGTAGTTGAGTAAAAAGATATTTGGCTTTGAAATGTAAGTTAAAGTCTCCTTATAAACAAAATTTAAACGTATTATAGTTCAAATGATGCGAATAAAATCAGTAACAAAGCTACAGGAAAATTCCAACATTTGGAAGAATAATAATATTGAACTCTTATTTATGCTTTTTATTTTGGTGACTATACAGAAAAGGCGTATTCCATGGTCTGGTCTAAACTTTAGTCATTGAGGCGATACGGCAGTACTGCTGTAAATCATGCACCCAATAACAGGTCCTGGCGAAGGTGACTTTTTGCAGTGATATTTATTGATGCGTTAAAGACAGTTTTTTTCTTGTCTCATGCCATGACTGGTGCTACCAAACTGGTGCCATCAGCTGTACAACTGTGCCAGACATGTTAGTCTTGAGCCCTGGATTCACTGTTTTGTTGTTGTTGTTTTTTTTTTCCTCAAACATAATCCACACGGTATAAAATATAAACCTATTTGTAATCTAAATAACAGCGAATGTGCTCATTGGATATTCTGCAATTTGTATTCATAAGAAAAAAGATCTGTCTTGTCACAATACGACACATTACCTAGGCAAAGCTGCTTTTATATTAGATTGAACATTGATATTAGCTATCCGTTGCCGACGGCATTTCAAAACAGAATTGTCCACACAGCCTTATTTCTTTTTGGTGGTTTTCAGATTGGTCGGGCTGTGGTCCGATTCCCAGTGTGGGTTGCTTTGGTTTTTAGACTCGCTTAATTCTATTGAACCCCTGTGCTTTTGTGCTCGGGGACTAAGGACTAAGTTTAGGTATAATAACTACGCTTTAAGATGCTTAGATTAGAGGAAAAATAAGGAAAGGAAAAATTATTTACATATTTTTACATACAGCTGTTACAGTACCCAATGAAACGATACAATGTTTCTCCAAGGCGCTACAAAACCCAACATATATATGAACATTAGATATCACAAAACTCAATAGGGCATACATACCAATATAGTGAACTACATTTAAAGTCCATCTGTCTACAAACCCAGTCTTCCATCTCTCAGTCAAATTGAGTGGCCTAGTCGAATTCTGGACTTAAATCTGTTTGAGATGCTGTGGCATGAACTTAAACAGGCCATTCATGTTCAGAAATCCTTTTAATGTGCATAAAGGGTGGGCCAAAATTCCTCCACAGCGACGTAAATGACTCATTGCAAGTCTTTGCAAATGCTTACTGCCAAGGGTGGCACAACCAGTTATTAGGTTTACAGGGCAATTACTTTTTCACATAGGGCTAAGTACAGTATGTTTGAAAAGTAATAGAATTCTTTTTTAAATGTAATAATTTTAAAGCTGCATTTTATACATACATTTATATATATATAAATATTATGAAAGTTACCCCAAGATGTACTTATTTAAATATTTAAATGAAGTCTTGATGGATTATATCATAGCCAGGTGATCAGCGCTCTTTTTTTTCGCTTCACTCTGCCAAGCAAAACCTACTCGCAGATCCGTCTACGTGCCGGAGATTGTTTTAACCGCTTTTCCTTTTCCTCCCTTTCTTTCTTTTTTTTTTTCTGTGTCCAATCTTTTACTCGCTACTTTTTAATCTGCAGAGTGCAGGCTCTGTAAATGTCCCTTTAAAAAAAAAAAGAAAAAAAAAAAAAGAAAGAAAAAATAGGGACTGAAAAAGGGCTATTGAACGAGGGTTAGGAGGGAGCAAGAGGAGGGCACATTTGATTTCCAGCTAAGACTTCAGATGCCTGTTATGCTTCTTTTCACACCGCCACATTCGCAGGTAATCTCCCTCCACCTGCCTCATGCCGCCTGTTTCTTACATTTTTTTTTCTTTGCTAGTTCTTGGGTATCTGGTAATTCTGCGCTGCTTTCTGTAAAGCAGTCGCTTTGAGATGGATAGCTGTAACACGAACTTGGCAAAGGGAGAATATTTACACAGTGCGTAAGTCAGAGGCTTTGTATACATAGAATTTTATTGTGACTTGATTACTAAGGATAAGACTAGTTTTACCTTAAAAGAGAGAATTAGTAATTATGATCTGCTGCTTTTTACTATACAGTTTTGTCAATGTAACATTTTATGTAATTATTGACGTACTTTGCAATTTCTTCCTGGGCATCAGGGTGGATTCTTCTTACCTGATAATCCCTAATTATAAAATGTCAGACAATTTGTGAAGCTAAAGCGATGCATTTTTTTCCCTTGAGAAAGCTATAGCCAGTATTTCTTTTCACTCCTTTCATTCTTTTCATTCTTTTCTCTCTTTTCGTCATGCAGTGTCACCGAGCACCTGGCTATAAATCGCTTTGGCATCCTGTAACCATCATGCGGTTTAAAAAAGCTCTTTTCATGGAGGGTGCTGTTGGCAGGTCTTCAACACACACCGCCGACACACACGATATTCTCAGTGAAGCCAATCAAAGTTTCTCAGAGTCTGCTACTCTAAATCTTAGGAGTGTGTGAAAAAACCAAAAACTTGGACCTCATAGCCCCTAATAAAAGGTTATAATATACACTTTTTAGACAAAAACTTTATAGACACATGACCATTTCTGAACATCCCATTCCACATTTAGTTCCGTTTCATCAACTCGAGCTGTGTCCACAATGCTTTGGGTACGCTTCCACGTTGTCCACACGTGAATCACGTGTGTAATCAGTCCAATGGAAAACTGGGCGTAACCAGTGGGGTGACCAGTAAGCTATGTACGCGTACGCTCCGTTCCCTACAAGCCCTCTTTGAGGTGGGTGCTTCCGCTCCTCGCAGTTCTGGCCTCACTCTCACTGAGGTGTAGCTGCGTTCAAGGACCTTGGGTTTGCAGGTAAACCTTGCAGAGGGATTTTCAACAGGCTTGCCCCTTTCTTCTTTCTCACTGGCTGGGCCAGCATCCTTTCAATCCCCGTTTTTTTCCCTTTGCGACCAGCAGGCACAGCTCCACCTCTCTTTCTCTAAGGTGGCGGAGGGGATGGATGTCGACAAGCCTTCAGATACAACCCTCGAGGACCTATTGGAGTTAGTGACTTATGCTGTTGCTAAGATTGATATAGATTGGCCAGCTGATCAGCAGGAAACTGGCCCATCCAGTAAACTCGATGAGCACTTTCTGCAACCTGCGTCACTGCCTCCATGCCATGTCTGATGTTTGCCAAGTCCCTTCAAACTCCCTCTGAGCTGGTGGGCAAGGCTTATGCCTCAGCAGGTCAAGTCGCAGGCTGTCTGCACACCATTGCTGTTTTGCAGGCCTATCGCTATGGGAGCTGATATGGAAGACACGTCGGGTAGTCAGGAAGCCATAGCTTCGCTGTGCCACAGACTTGGCTCTAAGAGTATCTAAAGATACTATTTGGGTCATTAGCCGGTTCATAGCCGCTCTTGTGTGTACTGAAAGGAATCTGGTAGCTCCAGCATCGATCTCGTGGGGCGCAGCCACAACCACAACCCTGCTGATGGGTCTGAGTATCATCTTTCTCAATATAGGAGCTTTGGCCAAAAGGTCCTAATACAGGACAATCTGGGGACTTCTCTGGGAAGGGGGCGCTGTGCACCTTAGTATACAGTGCCCTTATGTAGGTTGTTTGTTAACCCTGCCACTTTCAGTAATTCAGGGCACAGCCAGGTACTGTAGCGGACTTGGAGGGTTTGCCGCCTTGCAGCAGGCCCCTAGAGCTGCACCAGGGCCTATGCTCCGGTTTTAGGTATACCAGAGGTCAGACTGATCCCCTTAAGAGATGATCTAGCAGCCTGAAGGTTCTGCCAAATGGTTCTTGGGGTCCTGCGCACTGTAGACAGAGGCTAGTTGATTCAGTCCGGTTCTCGTTGGCCCCAGCTGGCTCTGGTCATGAAACAAAAAGTAGATACTTTCTTGAGAAAGGAGGCCATCGAGGTGGTCCCGTTGTCAGAAAATGAGGCCGGGTTCTACAGCAGGTACTTCATAGATCCCAAAAAGGACGTAGGGTTGCATAAAAAAAGGACAACAGAGGGACCCTTTTTAATCCTCCTATGAGTCCTCTGGTGTCCCTGCTCCCGAAGTGTTGTTGATGCAGCTCGAGTTCCTGATTGGTAACGATTCTAGGTTACGTATGTAACCCTGGTTCCATGAGGGAACGAGACGCTGGGTCTCCATGCCACACTGCCTGCATCCCTTCAGCGCTTCCTTCTATTTTCAGAAGTTAGTGCCGGTCTCACTCCATGTGTGTTTATAGCTTCCTGATTGTGAACTTACCAATGATGCCGCACATTCCATTGGACTAATTACACACATGATTCAGAGCATAGACAACCCGAAAGAGTTCCCAAAGTGTTGGTGACGCAGCGTCTTGTTATCTCAGGTACCACATATGTAACCTAGAGATGTTTCCAATTGCTACTTATTATAACTTTCACTAAAGTTTGGAGTGTGATTGTGGATTTTTGTGCTCATTTTGGGTGGGGTTGGTTTGGCAAGAGCACAGCCATCATTCACAATTATCTGTTCCACTCTATAAGTGAACCTTGATTTAATTGCACACCAAATACTAATTAAATCTAAACGACTGAAAGCCGGAGTACGTGTGTGTGTTTGTGTGGAGGGGTTCATTAGGGCCGATAGATGTTCATTAAGGTCAGCTATGCATACCGTAGTGCAGCGTCTCTGCGGGCCAGTGCTGTTAGCACCAGGCCAAGAATGGGCTAATTGGCGTTGATCTTTAAGGTTCAGGCTCAACTCGGCTTCTTGGCATAAGTCAGTGTAATCAGCAGAGCAAGTCAGCATGTAGAAGAACAGCAGAAAGCTTGGGGTTTGCACATTAGAATTAAAAGGCATATATATATATATATGTGTGTGTGTGTGTGATGTCAGCTTGTTCGATTATATGACGGCAAACATTGCAATTTAATTAAATAAATAAGTGCATTTGTGCGACACATACCTTCTTACAACAGTTTTTCCGCCCTGCTAAAAAAAGACAAAAGACCAGATATTAACAGTTTAGCCAATGTGCGTGTGGCATATGTGGTCATGTGACTTTCGGAGATCAGGTGAAGATGGAGGCTGAGCAGATCGAAACTGAACTTGTAGCCAAAAAAACTTTACCCCTGTTATATGGCGATATTGTAGATTTAAGATCAACAACACTGAGCAGAGAAATGTTGAAGATTTGCTAAATTAAAGTTGGTACATCACATAGCAATATGACAAACGTGTAACAGATCTTACTGGTTACAGCTTGAAAGAAAGAGATGACAACAGACAGAGCATTCTTTTATTTTTCATAAATTTTCACCTGCCGCATTTCCTTTTCCTCATACTCACGCATAACATGCACACACTCGCGGATTGGCGAATATGCAACTATTGGAATGGTGGAGTTTTGTATAAAGCTGTAACCTTTGCATTTCAGTCAATAATTTCGGAAATACTAAGATGCACGTTGCTTTGTGGAAATATATTTCTTCTTTAAGAAATGTTTTGGTTAAATATACATTTTTGCATAAAACTCTCTTTGTTTTTCTTTCTGTTGCCATTTTCCTGGGAAATCTCAGCTAAACACATTCAGACTTTTCCACCATCATCCCCAGAGCGTTAGTTTAATTTTGGAGGCACACAATCGTAGAGGATGTCATTTGATGTGGTAACGTGAAATTTTCCCATCACTTGCCTTCACTGGGAGACCCAAGTCATGTTCCAGAATGAAGCCAGCTCCATGAAGATGTGCTTTACATGGATTAGAGTCGAAGATCTCCTGCTATATAGCTTTGACTTCAACTCTCTTGAACATCTTTGGGAATGTGAATGCTGATTGCACCCCCAGGCCTCCTCACCTCACCTACATTAGTACCTAACTTCACTAACACCTTTGTAGTTCAATAAATTCTCCAGAAGCACACACCAAAGTCTAGTGGAACATCTTCTCAGTAGAGTGGAGTTCCCAATCTTATTCTCAGGTATCCACAACTTTTTGTGCATATAGCGTATATATTTTCAATTACTGTTATATAGTGCTGTTGTGCCCCTCCCCCACCTGAGAAAGATCCACTCTGATGCTACCTGAGACGAGGGTTTAAATTGCAGTGAAGAAAGCCCACAGGCCTGGATTATTTGAAAACACTCTAACGATCATCAATCAAGTGGAAGACAGTTTTGCACTTCTCTCTCTCTCTCTCTCTCTCTCTCTCTCTCTCTCTCTCTCTCTCCAGCGCTCATTAAGAATTCATTAACTTTGTTTTGCCTTTCTATAATTCTGCCGAGCGAGGAGGAGCAGCAAGCGTCCAGGGGAGCGCTGACAGCGACGGCTTTAAGTTTAATGACCAGGTGGAGGGATGAGGAAAAGAGAAACAGATGAAATTGGAGAGAGAGAACTGATGAATGTTAAATGGCCATTGGAGGAAAAACAGTACCGATGCAAAGGCTGTGCTTTGACACTAGTTAAAGAGCAAGACTTTGATGTTTTATATAGGAAATGCTTCGTGTAAATTAGAGTAAAAAGGAGAAAAGACAATGACGGTGTTAGAAATTCTAAACGTAAAATCATCGGTATGTACAAATTACGATGCGAGATACGAGAAGCTAAAACGCAATTTTTTATTCAGGCACTGAATCGATTTTATTTTGTATTTTTTTCCACCAAGGTCTGTTCATATTATTTTGGTGTAAAACAAAATAAATACGTTCTCTCGCATTTTCTTCCAGGGCCTACATGTGTTTCCTCAGGTTTCTTTAGGTTCCTTAGGTTTCCTATCAGAAAATTTCACTTACTTGTTGGTGCCAGATGAGCCAAATGGGATGTTCAGAGTGTTTGTTTTGATATGCAGATATTTTCACATGCACAAGTTTACACAAAATAGTGTAGAAGAAATCTGTTGCATGGTTATGCGGACGCAAACACCCCGTTGAGGTCAAAGGAGACTTGTTGAAGCTGACAGGGAGGCTGCAGTAAGTCAAATAATGACTCTTTACAAAAAAAAAAACATCTTAGAACACACAATATAGTAATATATCAGGTTGTGAACAGCAGCAGATTCGTATCTTGTCGGCCAAGAAGAGGAATTTGAGGCTGGAATGAACATAGAGTCTCTGGATGTGGACAGTTTTAAGACTAGGGAAAAAATCTCGAGGAGAGCAGATTATATTCGTTCTAAAAGCGAACACATTTTGCGGGTACTGAACACGATTTTAACAAATCTTTTGGCTTTGCAATTATAGATCTTCAGCCATCTAAAATCAATAGCAAAAATCTAAAAAAGATTCTGAGCAACTTGAAACTTTGAGGATGGATTTAGAGTGGAATTAATATCAACAGTCTACTACAATGGCTCAGGACCACAGGTTTCATTTAATCATCCATCAGTGCACACCTTAACAATGAACGGTCATTCGGTGCCACCCAGATGAGGATGAGGTTCCTTTTAGAGTCTGGTTCCTCTCAAGATTTCTTCCTCGTGCAATGTCAGGGAGATTTTCCTCACATTAAGGAAAAATTTTGAAATTTTTTATGTTCTTTCCATGCCCTAGTCGCCTGGTTTCCTCAAACAGCTTTGGCTCATGGTAGCTGGTAGATCAGATAAGATAAAATGCCCCAAGTAATAAGAAAAATTAAAGAATCCCGGTCCACTATATGAGAAGGCATCAAAAGGTTTGGAGACTTTTTTGTAACAGATATCACCCAAGGCTGCACGCACAGTCACAGGGAGCACTAACCTTAATAAGACAGTATGCCCAAAGACTGGTGCTATTCTGTCCACGTGTGCACTCAGTCACTGAGCTCTCCTCACACGTGAGTTTCTCGCTGTACACAACATGATCTCACTTTCACACACACCCTACTCGCCAGATGAAAATCTCAAAGATGAAAATCCGCCTCTCAAAGATGAAAATCCAACTCAAAGGTTGACGTTTTTGACACCATTGCAGAGATTCAGCGTGAATCGCAGAAGGTGCTAACACGCTTCTAACGCTTTGAGCGGTGTAATGTGCTGTGACTATTGAGAAGGTGCATAAAGGTAGACAAATAAAGTACTTTCTTTTAAAAAAAACCTAGTTTCGAAAGTCTTTGATACTACCTCATTTAAAGAAAACTTACAAAACAAAAAGGTTTTGTTCCTGTATATATATATATATATATATATATATATATAGTTAGTAAAGTCAGCTAGTGATGCAGGTGAGAAGGTGAGGAAGTCTAGGGTGCAGTCAGTGTTCACATTTACCCCAAAGGTGTTCAATAGGGTTGGGGGTCTATCCACATATTTCTGGAAAAAGTGGATGTCCCTTGTTTCTGAAGGAATGGAGTATAGATGATGTTTTATTCCAGTCTTTTCAGAGCTTCTTTGTTTTTATCTAATCTAGATTATGGAGAGATCAGAAATTCTTTTTTGTCAAACACTGACACACTGAAACACTGTGTGTGTTTTATTACAGTTGACCAGTTTTGCTACGGTTGCAGGAAAGTGGCTTCATTAGCCATCTGTAGATTAATGACACACTCACACTCGTATTCTGTGTATGAAGCTCCGCTGGGAAACCCGCCAGCGTATTTATCAGTGTTACTGAATTACAGAAATAACACACACCTCACTTAGATGATTAAAAAAGCATGCTACAGGCTCATCATCTCGAAGAACCTGTGGAGAAACAAATATATGGCCATATTTGCTCCCTGTCTGTATAATCAGATAAAGAATGTAGTGATCCCTAATGCTTATATTCCCTGTTTCTCCTGGTTTTCCTCAAGGATTTTCTGGTTTCATCCAAGATCCCAGAAAATGTGCTATGGATGAACTGATGGCTGTGATACAACGTGATTTGAGAATAAAAGTGTAAATAATGTACCCAATACCATCTTTTCCCAGTAGCCCCACATGTCACTCCCAGTAATCCCACATTATCCCACACCTAAAACCCAGTATCCCCACACCATTCCACATCTCACTCCCAGTATCCCTAAACCATTCCACACCTCAATACCACTATTACATACACACATTAACATTCAATAATATATTAATTTCTTTTAATATAATGTATTTTCTTATTATTTGTTTGTTTTTGTTTTGTTTTTCCCTCCTAAATGATATAAAATATAATTTAATATATAATTTTTCCATGCAGCTTTTTAGCACATAATGATATTGCACTATATATAAGCTCTATTTCTGCTGCTGGTGTACGGCATCCTGCAGGAGGCAATCTGGTGCGCTTATTTCCATATTCAGATGGACAGTCGACAGATTGAGAGAGAGAGAAAGAGAGAGAGAGAGAGAGAGAGAGAGAGATGGGGGCAGGTAAATGTTAAAAGTATAGAGTGAGAGAGAAGAAGGAGTGAGTGAGTGAGTGAGCAAAAAACAGGAGTGAGGAAAATGGGGTAAGAAGGATGAAAAGACGATGATGATGATGATGATGATGATGCCCGGGCTGCATTAGCACTGTTGGGTCAGTGACTCAGAGATGCTCTGTTAAAGGCGGATGAGAATTTAAACTGCATATGTGAACATAATTACTTTATGCACTCAGTCAGTCTCTCTCTCTATCTCTCTCCCTCTCTCTCTCTCTCTCTCTCTCTCTCTCTTTCTCTCTCTCTCCCTCTCTCTTACACACACATACTTTTTGTCAATGTCTCTCACCCTTTCTGCTTTTCACAAGTCGAGTCAAATGTAATAAATGTTTCTGACCTGTTTTTAGACATAAAACATTATCAGAACATTCAGGTATAAAGTATGAGGTGTCTAAGGAATGTTAAGGAGTTGTGTAAGGACTAAATATACATTGGTGTTGTAGAAGAATAAAAAGACCGATAAACCACTAGAGGGTGTGTAATTTTTTGAAAGAGAATCATTTGGAGTGGTGACACTAATACCACACTTTTTCTCCCTCTTCTTCTACTTCTTTTGACTGATCCTGTAAGTAGTCACCACAGTAGATCACCCGTCTTCATAACACTCTGTCCTCGACAGGAGGTGAGGAGGTCTCAGCGATTCATCCCAAAATATGTTCAATAGGTTTGGATTTCCAAAGCAGGAAATCTTCCACTCCAAATTATGTAAAGCATATTTTCATGGCGCTGGATTTGTGCACAGGGGCATTGTCATGCTGGAGAAGGTTTGGGTCTTTTAGTCGAAGTGAAGGAAATATTTTATGTTACTATATCCAAAGTTTGGGGAAGACCCACATATCTGTGGAAAAGTCTGGTGTCCCAATACTTTTGTCTATATAGAGTCAATATAGTGCATTCATTTGCACAGTATATAAAGCAGATTTATACCCAAGAGCTATTTAGAGTAAATACTGTACATGTTTTAATATTACATTGTATATTTTTGTAGATCTGGCAACCCTGGTCCATAACTATAATGATATCCTTCACTTATTTAATATTTATTACTATCAAAACCAGTTATGAATCTAACAGCATATCAGAGCTTCACATTATATCTTTATTAACATGTTGCACGTTGCACATCACAAGCAGGGTGTGTTCTATTAGGGTATCCCCTAATCAGGCCTTTCCCCCCTATTCTGCTCATTCTGCCCGGCTGTGTCTTCCAGCCCTGAAGCTGTCATTCGCCCAGACAGAAGAAAAAGAAGGCAGAGACATTCCTCCCTTGTCCTCCTGTCAAGGGACAGTCAAAAAAGAGGACAATGAGTGCAAAGAGACTGAAAAAAAAAGAACAGCGCTCTTAATCCACAGACTGTCACCAGAAGCATCTTGATGGTCTTGACACTTGCTTTTGAGTTAATTAGAGGGACAGCGCATGTAGGATGTTTTGGAGTTAAGGTGAGGGAGGTGTGATTGAGATGGTTTGGACATGTGCAGAGAAGGGACATGGGGTATATCGGTGGAAGAATGCTGAGGATGGAGTCGCCAGGAAGGAGGGAAAGATGACGACCAAGGAGGAGGTTTATGGATGTGGTGAGGGTTTGGTTGAAGGGGGCAGATGTGGAGGACAGGGGGGGTATGCAGACGGATGATCTGCTGTGGCGACCCCTAATGGGAGCAGCTGAAAGAAGATGTTTTTTTTCCCCTTCGATGTAAGTAATGCACAGAAAGAAAGTGGATATACACCTCTTGTAATGTATGTTAGTAGGCATTACCTTGTTTCTTATATCATTGCATAAAAGAGAAGAGGAAGAATCTTTATATTGAGTTACCTCTCTCTTTCTCTCGCTCTTTCACACTCACTCTCTCTCTCTCTATATGTCTTTCTCCTAATACACAAAGTCCATTAAACCGGGTTGTTTGATTGCCTTTTAAGAACTTCGAGCACTCAGTAGTACAGAACAAACTTTGATCAAGTGGTGTTGTCGTGGAATTAAACTTAGCGCTTAGTCAGTCCTAATTCCATCAGAGATTCCAGAGTGCGAAGTAAAACTATTAGGTTAGCATAGAAGTAGAAGGAAGCTACAGTATATATATATAGACATACACACAAAAAAAAAAAAACGTGTTGGTGGAATCCTGGCATTTCATTCCACATTTAGACCCCATTTGCTGTTAGAATAACCTCCACTCTTCTGGGAAGATGTTCCACTAGATCTTCAAGTGTGCTTGTGGACATTTGTGATTATTCAGCCATAAGAGTAATAGTAATGTCAGGTGTTGGTGTAGGTGAGATAAGAAGGACTGGGCTGCAGTCAGCATTCACAATTATCCCAAAGGTGTTCAATAGGGTTGGAGCTCTACAGCAGGAGATCTTCCACTCCAACCATGTAAAGCACATCTTTAAGAAGCTGGCTTTGTGCACAGGTTCTCCTAATTCAAAAGAAAGAAATTTTTATGACATATTCAATTGTGTGACCAAATACTAATACAAACCAATTATCCCAAAGGTGTTCAATAGGGTTGGAGCTCTACAGCAGGAGATCTTCCACTCCAACCATGTAAAGCACATCTTTAAGAAGCTGGCTTTGTGCACAGGTTCTCCTAATTCAAAAGAAAGAAATTTTTATGACATATTCAATTGTGTGACCAAATACTAATACAAACCAATATATATATATATATATATATATATATAGTGAGAAAAAGTATTTGAACACCCTGCTATTTTGCATGTTCTCCCACTTAGAAATCTGAAATGGTCATTGTAGGTGCATGTCCACTGTGAGAGACATATTCTAAAAAAGAAAATCCAGAAATCACAATGTATGATTTTTAAACTATTTATTTGTATGATACAGCTGCAAATAAGTATTTGAACACCTGAGAAAGTCAATGTTAATATTTGGTACAGTAGCCTTTGTTTGCAATTACAGAGGTCAAACGTTTCCTGTAGGTTTTCACCAGGTTTGCACACACTGCAGGAGGGATTTTGGCCCACTCCTCCACACAGATCTTCAGTCAGGTTTCTGGCCTGTCGCTGAGAAACACGGAGTTTGAGCTCCCTCCAAAGATTCTCTATTGGGTTTAGGTCTGGAGACTGGCTAGGCCACGCCAGAACCTTGATATGCTTCTTACAGAGCCACTCCTTGGTTATCCTGGCTGTGTGCTTCGGGTCATTGTCATGTTGGAAGACCCAGCCTCGACCCATCTTCAATGCTCTAACTGAGGGAAGGAGGTTGCTCCCCAAAATCTCACAATACATGACCCCGGTCATCCTCTCCTTAATACAGTGCAGTCGCCCTGTCCCATGTGCAAAAAAA
>MU551540.1:1623100-1637044 GCA_024362625.1 Silurus asotus | reverse complement strand
TATATATATATATATATATATATATATATATTACATAATAGTGATGATTTAGATGTAGTTTTTGTAGCTACTGATATAAAAGTAGTAGTTAGTGTTTATTGTTGCTATTGTTAGTGTTGTAGGTGTTGTTGTTGTTGCTCCTGTATTAGTTTGTATTAGTGTTGTTTTGGTGTATGATCTATATCTAGTTGTAGCTGGATATATATATATATATATTACATAATAGTGATGATTTAGATGTAGTTTTTGTAGCTACTGATATAAAAGTAGTAGTTATTGTTTATTGTTGCTATTGTTAGTGTTGTAGGTGTTGTTGTTGTTGCTCCTGTATTAGTTTGTATTAGTGTTGTTTTGGTGTATGATCTATATCTAGTTGTAGCTGGTGTAATAGTACAAGTAGTGATTGTAGCTGTGTAATTGTAGATGTGGTTGTAGTTAATGATATACAGTAATAGTAGTAGTAGTGATTGTAGTTGTGTAATTGTAGATGTGGTTGTAGTTAATGATATAAAGTAGTAGTTGTTGTTGTTGTTATTGTTGTAGTTGTTATATTTGTGGTTGTTTTGGGTGGAGTTGTCGTTTTCTTTGTTGGCTCTGACAGGATTCTCACAAACAAGTCGGCATTACATGAAAAAACAAATCTCATGACCTGGAAACGTGCGTGAGCTTTGTGTGTAGTTCTGATGGAGGGAAGTCAGTATTATCCCTCAGCTTTGATCTTCTAATAAGGATTTAAACACACACACACACACACACACACACACACACACACACAGAGAGAAAGCACTTAGAGATACTAAACATCCAGCCTTTCCTCATCATGTCAGAAGCTTGGGGCCAGGATTACACACAGATAATAAGTCTCAGAGGAAGCATTTAGGCATCAGTTCAAAGCATTTTTAAAAATGCATGCTTTAGTGTGTGTGTGTGCATTTGATCAAGCAACCCCTACAATTTGCTCGACTTGATTCGGATTATTGTTGGTTCTGGATTAATTGGTCAGCATCTGCTCAACACCACAAGTGCAGCATGAAGTTATTCTAAAAAAAAAACCTTTTCTCCCCTTTTTACTTTTAAATGAATAGATAAACCACACTGATGCTCACAGAGGAAAACAGCACCACAAAAGTGGCTGCAAAAGTTGTCCCGAACCATCTAGAGACGTACCAGTGCCAATTGGATCCCACTTCATGTGGAGTTTGGACACTGGACCGCCTGGAGTGTTGAAAGGCTCTGGCATGGAGAAGCTGGTGTTGGATCTGTGATGATCGCAAATGTTGAGCTGTTTTATGAGTTGCTCAGTAGCTCCTGGTTTTATAACTACAATGACTGTAAAAGACTGTAAAGACTCATAATCTTACACTCCAGTGCTCATGTTAGTTCTCACTCTCCAGTGTTCTGTATTGTTTATAGACTATAATCACACTCTTGATGTCACCCAAATGAGGATGGGTTTCCCTTTTGAGTCTGGTTCCTCTCAAGGTTTCTTCCTTATAACATCTAATGGAGTTTTTCCTTGTCACAGTCACTACGGCTGCTCATCAGGGACAAATACACATCGTTTACCTTGACTGTTGATTTCTGTAAAGCTGCTTTGAGACGATGTCTGTTGTGAAAATCGCTATAGAAATAAACTTGACTTGACTAGTTGTAGCTGATAAAGTACTAGTGGTTGTTATTGTTGTAGTTGTTCAGTAAAAGTTGTAGTTGTCGCTAATTTAGTAGATGTTTTTGTCTTGTGATTGTATTGTTGAAAGTTTAGCTTTTGTAGCCGATATAATAGTAGTTATATTGTACTTCAAGCACGAGGTTATGAAACTATTCTGAAAACCTTTTTCTCCTTTTTACTTTAAACTGAATTCTTAATAGTTAACATTGGTAATGTCCACAGAGAAAAACGGCACAAAACGAATACATTATAAGACTATAAGATCTTACTGAGGAAGAGCGTGCTTTGGGATTAATCTAATAATTTTCTGATTTCAGGCACCTAATAAATATAATGAACCAACTAATAGACTACATTTGTTTCATTTTACACTGTTAAGGTTCTTATTAAACTGCATTTGATGAGGAAAAGAAGCAAAGCGAATTGTTCTAGAATAAATTAAAAACACCTAAATTAGCATTTTGGGGGTTTGCTGCTTTTGGATAATAATCAGAATAAGATTAGTTGGAAATGGTGACAGAGTACTGTTGTCCTGTATGAATGAAATCATAGTATCTTCCCGACTTTTCCAAAAGCCCTGAAGAAAAAAATATATCCATTCATATTTCCTCTTCTTTCTTGATATAGTTTTTTACTCTGCATCAAGCTGCAAGCCCTCTGTTTAAAAAATCATTGGTGTGAACCTGAAACTTTCCAACCTCAGAGCTGTGAATTACACACAGGTCTTTTCTAGTCTAATACAAATAACTCACGTTGAACAGAAGTGACATGTTTGAGATATACAGTCATCTACATTGAAATTCTGTACGTCAGCAAAAGATCTCCAAACAGCTATTCATCAAAGCACCGTTGAGGTTTGGTGTCGCAGCAGCAGCAGCAGCAGGAGCAGCCAACGCTGTAACATAACTCATATACAAGCGTTTAGTATTTAATGAAGCACATCTTCTCAACTGTGTTTTTCTGTTGTTTTTTTTCTGCTCCCTGTGTGTTCGTAGCCTGCACCGCTGGATTCTACAAGGCCTTCGCCGGAAACATCAAGTGCTCAAAGTGCCCTCCACACAGTCTCAGTCACTCCGAGGGGGCGGCGCTGTGCCACTGCGAGAAAGGCTACTATAGAGCAAGCAAAGACCCGCCGAGCACCGCCTGCACACGTCAGTCCACCTCTCTTTATCTAATCATCCGTCTAGACTTTTTTCTAGACTGTTATTGCACTTTCCTATGCATAGGCTCATGCTAGTCAGACTTATATTTCTGGTCTTTATGGTAAAATCATCCTGTCTGTTTTCCATGCTGAACCCTGATTTTGCTTTTGTGATTCCTTTTTCTTTTCCCCCAAATGATTATTCAGACGTGTAAAGAGAAAAGTGTCTTCACACCAGAATGTTCAGGGTTTCTTGTGTTCTTAGTCTGAAAAAGTTTAAAGTTTTTAAATCTAAATTTTAGGCCTTCGAAGCCTCACATTCACTGTTCTAGGATTTAAATAGTTTAAAACAACTCTTTATTTCTTGATGTCCATTAAATTCTACCTCTAATGCTCATTGAAATGCTCCTGCTACACTTTAGAATTGTTTTGTTGTTGTTGTTGTTGTTGTTGTTGTTGTTGTTTCCGTGTTGTTGTAGTTCTTTCTTTTGCCAGTCCAAATATAATTCGCTGTATTACGACTTTAAATCAGACCAACATGCAACAGCCAATCAGCTTTCTGTTATTGGCGTAAATCTCTTTAAACTGTACCATAGATTAAAACATTTAGATTTTTCTTTTTATTTAGTATGAATTTGGGGCTTAGTTCTGGCCAATTGCTAACAGTGTATTTGTGTGTGTTTTTGTTGCCATGATATAAGTCTAAATGTACAATCAATTTCGATTTGGTTAAACTTGTAGAATCCCTGATGGATTAGCAGCGGTGTAAAATAAAAGGAAAATGACATGTTAATACATTTTTTAAACCAGTGTTTTGCACAAAATACTGCACTCTATTTAGTATTTGTTAATAGTTTTTTTATTTATTTTATTTAAATACAATATATAATATGTGTGTACTGATATATGCAATGTTATGTATTTGTTCCCCCCCCCCCACCCCCCAAACAAAGTGTACCAATACTTTTGGAAGGACGTCCATTAGGTTTTTAGAATTTGGTACTTAAAATATCACAGTATGAATTTCTTTTAGAAAATAAATATTTATTAGGAATGTACAGGTGTGAAATATATAAACATTAAATGTTTTAACACATACCTTTGTTTATCCATCATAAAATTGTACAAATCTATACACTATATATATTTAAAACGACAAATTATAATTTTTAACCAATTGTATAAATACAAAGATCAACGATTAATGTAAGTAAACGCAATTAATAAAATCCAAAAGTAAAAACAAGATTAAAAATATAAAAAAACATTTTATAAGAAAAAAAAAAACGTATATATTTTTAGCTGCAGTGCTTAAGAGCAAAATAATATACTTTCACAGTCATGTGAAGTGAGTTAACATCTCCCAGTATCCAAACCTCAGGATCGAATTCACTATACTTCTTTGATATTTCAGAAATTATTGCTATTAAATGTTTCCACACAGAATAAATTTTTTATTGGAATACTAAACCCACCCCTTTTTTTATGACTCAGGACCACCTTCACCTCCACGTAACGTGGTGTACATCATGAACGAGACGGCTTTGTTTCTTCAGTGGGCTCCACCCAGCGACACGGGTGGCCGCAAGGACGTAACCTATAACGTCCTGTGCCAGCGCTGCAGTGTGGAGGGCCAGGCCTGCCAGCCGTGCGACAGCGATGTGCGCTTCGTCCCTCCTCCCGTGGGCCTGACGCGCACCTCCGTAGCCGTGCAGGACTTTGTGGCCAATGCTAACTACACGTTCCAGATCGAGGCGGTTAACGGTGTGTCGGGAATTGGACGAGCGATGAGACAGATGGCCAACATTACCATCAGCACCGCGCAGGCTGGTGAGTTTGATCCTGGAATCAGTGGTTTAGCAGTTAAAGCTACAGAATGTTACTTTTTTAGCATTGGGGATTTGGAGCCCTCTGTGGTAGGAAGATGAAATTGCAAGCATTTTTTTTATAGGTGAATGAACTGCGATGTTGCATGGTTTAGAGACAGTCGCATTGAGTAAAAGACAGGAGGTGGAGCTGGAGGTAGCAGAGTTACAGATGCTGTGATTTTTATTGGAAGTGAGGATTATAAATTAGTTTATTAGATGGATCGGGGTGCAAGTAGGATGTTTTGGGGATCAGGAAGCTCTCGATTCATATTTCATTAGCAATTGAATACAGTAAGCCCCGCCTCCTCACAAGAGTTTATAGTGAACATGACCCCTTTTTTTTCTGTTTATTTTTCTTTGCTTGTGATGTATATTCTTGTTCATTTTCTCGCAATAATTTTGCCACAGATTTACTTTTATATGTTGTAACAGAATACTAAATTTGGAAGTAACTGTATATCCAGTTTTATTTTAATTCAAAGACAAAACCAAGAAACAAACATTGATGAAACAAAAATTCCTATTAGTTGTTTAAAAAACTGTCTCTGTGCTGATTGGGTGCATGATTTAAAAGTATTTATTATGATTTTAAGCAGATTAAAAATGTGAAAATGAACTTGGAGTGAACTCGAGCCTTATACCTGATATAGGGAAGTGGAAGCTCAGTGTTTGGCGTAACGTAATTAAATTGCGGGTATTTGACTATTTCCCTAAACCCCCTGCTTTTTTTTAACGTCTTCACGAATAAATATAATTGCATGTGCTCTATCCTTCCATCTCTATAATTCATTTGTCATAGGATCTGCTTCTGGCAAAAGACTCAGACAAACACTTTTATATCCAAGATGATTATTTCACCTTGTCACCGCTGGTTCATGAGATTCTTCACATATCAGCTTTCCTTTTTTTGTGTAATTCTGCCTAGAGTGTTTCATTCAAAGGTGGTAATAAAAAAAATGTTGTTTGTGCTTTCACCCCCAGATATGAACGTCAAACAGAAAGCTTATAATATACAGCAGAATACTTTTTTCTGCCTGGTTGGTAAGCAGTATGAAATCTTGTTCTTGTCTGCCACGCTTCCTCATAGCTCTCACACAGAGATTATCTAAAGCAATTCTGCCTGGAGGAATAAGGAGTGCTGTTTTGTGGCAGCTCACAGTACGGCCCTAAGATCTCACCTGCTGCCGTGCTAGAAATTATCTTGCTAGATCTCAGCATAAAGGTCATTTATTTACCCAAATTTCCATTTGAAAATTCTTTAGAAAATTCATGCTATGTGATGGAATATTGTCAGATGTTGCCTTTAATGCTTTACCATTAATGAATCATTCATAGATATATTCAAGAAATTAAAAAAGCCTGTCTGTAAATTTATTGGAAAATATCTTTCCAATGAAAGTAGCCAGTCGGTCAGGTGGTAGCTTAATGGTTAAGGCATTGGACTAAAATCCCATTTTCAGCGAAGAGCCACTCCCGGGCCCTTGGAAAAGGCCCTTAACCCTCAACTGCTCAGTTATGAGTCGCACTGGATAGGGGCATCTGCTAAAATGCTAGAAATGTAAGTCTCTGGATTGAAGAACAGGGACATGTTTAAAGTGTGAATTTGATACCAGTTGCCCTCTGCATCCTGAGACCTCGTTTTTAACATGATTTTATCGCCACTTTTATTATTTAGAAAGTGACCAATAATCTGCGATCAATATTTTATATGACGATCGATTTCACATCACTCTCAGCAGCGCTGCTGCTACGTGAATATGACGTGATCGCAACACTACGGAAACCGAGGCGTGTACTGACAAGTCACATAGAATTTAGATGAACAAGGCAGAGGTAGAGCTGCATCTTCTTAGAAACAGAAGAGGATTTGGTTTTATTTTAACTTTTATGTCAACAAAGTCCTGTTTGTTAAGTGTCATGCTATTCCCTTTACAATATTGAGTTGCATAGCATCAGATTTTTTCGATTGAATCGCATTGTGTTGAATCAAATGGAGATCGGATCGCACCACGTTGTAATCGAGGGGAATCGCATTGCATCAGGAGCTGCTTTACATGTATCTACAATGTATCGTTGGCTATGTATGTATCAAGATACGAATCAGATATGAATGGAGATGCACATCCGTAGTTGTAGAAACATTTTTTGGGCCACTGCATGTCCTACATGTTATAGTTTTTTTCCATATGGTTCGCATTTTTATCAAAACCAAAGTTCACCCGTTAGTGAAAACATAATTGACTAATAAGGTATACATGATTCTACCACACAAATGTATTGGGTCTATGCATGGCATAGTTTTGCAGCTCCCATCGATAGTAAAAATTGTCCTGCCGGATATAATCCACATGACACCAGTGCCACCATTCATCACTGGCATGAACATCATGCTGATGAGCTGCAGGGCCAGGAAGGCCATCACCTCTAGCACATGTACACTACAAGATGACTTTAAGGAACGAAGAGCGTAGAGACCTGGGTAAACTCAAAGAGATGTGACATTAAAATATACACACCATCAGCAACCAGATACTTGAGTTGTCTCACATTCAGGAACACACAGATTGGGCTTGAAAGCCAAGTTTATAGTTAGTTGGCCACTAGTTCCTGTATTTTCATTTGTCAATTCAGGTCAAGTCAGGTGGGGTTTTATTGCCATTCCTTTTTATAGTTTGGGAGAGAATGTAATTTCTCCTTGACTGTGGTAGGACACAAAAGAGTAGGCAAGACTACATAAAGTGCAAGAAACAAAAGACACAAAAGACTGTGGACTATTTTGTCGTGTGCAACAATATTGGCAGCAAAAAAAAAAAGAAAACGAGAAGAAAAAAGGTTGGTAATAAAAAGGTGTGACTGATGCAGTTTGTGCAGTGCAGGTGTGCAGTGGTATTTAGTCAAACTGGGTTAGGTCTTTGAATTGCCCATGAGAGCATCGGGAGGCAGCAGGAGTAGGTGTTCAATAATCGTACTGCCTCTGAAGAAACTGTTGTAGAGTCTGGTGGATGTGGTGGGGGCTCGGATGCTCCTGTATGTTCTGCTATTTGGATGGATGGCTGACAGACAATAAACATGGTGAAAGGGTTAATTTACAATATAGATGGATTTGCAGATGCAGCAGTTGTTCGGTAATATTTACTGAAGTCACATACTGGAATAATTTTGAAATTATTTTTGTGACGTATCCCAGCTTAGGATATAGGGTTCAGACTGCAGGGTAACACTTGGGAGCTGATCAGGGCCCAGGGCAGATCAAGGTCTTGCTTAAGTGCCCAAAATTGGCCTCTTAGTAAAATGTCAGGCCACTACAAGCTGTCCAGGTGTCACTGTAGAAACTTTTGTTCACTTTGTTAATTTATTGATTTTTGATTAGTACGGGTGTTACACAAAATTCACTGTTCGGTACGTACCTCGGTTTTTAAGTAAACATTTGTTTTAATTTTTGGTACAGTCAGAGGGAAAAATGCAATACATACAATTGCTTCTTCTTCCTTCTTTTTTTAAATTTTTTTTAATACAGTTTATTATTATTAATATTTGTGATCATCAACATTTAAACAGTTTACATTTGTAAAACAATTTTAAATAAAATACCTGCTTGGTTAAATAACATAAAATAATTTTGTATAATTTTTTTAAATAAAAAGTCAAATTAATGCAATAAATTTTTTGTATTGATTAAATTGAGGAGTCAATTACATTGGCACAAATTGAATTGAATAAACAGTTTACATTTGTAAGACCCTATTTAGGTAATACAGATGTGTATGTAAGTGTGTGTGTGTGTGTGTGTGTGTGTGTGTGTGTGTGTGTGTGTGTGTGTGTACATTGAATTTATTTTCAAAAGACTGTTCTACATATTTCAGCATACTTTAACAAATGTCTGTATTTAAGAAACACAATTTATAATTTTTTTTTTTATTTGTTCCATTATTTATTCATAAATGAATTCATTCCATCCATCCTCCTTTCATTTATTCACTCCTTTGTTACGAGAATTGTCTCTTTTTTAAGCAGGACATAAAATACTAAAGATTACAAATTGCTATACTGTCGTAAAAAAAAAGGTGGTGATGACAGGAAGTGACAGTGATTTCGCACGTGCACAGTACCAATCTTGTTTCTGGTACAGATTGAGTAGTGACTGACATTATGACGAGCAACCACAGTGACACTGCGCTCAAAGTGCGAGGCAGAGACGAAACAAACGTGCGGTTCCGCCGCTAAATATATTCGTGAGGCAACTCGGTGTGTTCCGCATGTAAAAACAAGGATTGCATTCGGTACACGTGTACGAATACGTGTACAGTTACACCCCTAATGAGTAGTAAATAATGCTTTGTGAATCGTTTAATTTGTTTGGTGAATATTATTATGTTTAATGTGTATTTATGGCTTTGCGTTTGGTTTGTTTGATATGGTTGAACTCACAAATTCGAACCTAATTACTATTCGGGTCGTTTTAATGGAAAGATTCTGGTCGTTCACTGTAGCATCAAAATGTATGTAACCAATTCCAAGCTTCAAAAGGTATGAGCAGTTCTCTCGCATAGAACTGCATCAGCACATGTATTTTCTTGCCTCCAGGCCCTTGAGTTTAGGAGTCAGTATTATACATTGGTACCCAGTTATTCTGGAGAGAGATATCTTTGTTTCTCTACGGACCCTGGCTCTGCGCTCCGTGGGGAAATGAGTGCACCACAGTCCACTCCGATGCTATTCTCAGTGTGCTGAGCAAACCCATTTCTGAGACAAGGGTCTTTCATTCAGAGTGTCATCGGAGAAGCTAGTGCTTCTTCTCACCCATACTCACTTTTACACTAATAAAGATATAGTGCTGTAGCTCAGGTCGGCATGTTCTAGTTTTTTTTATTTTTTTTTTCATTTGCCCCTGGCACTGTCAGCAGATAGAGCAAAGACCATTACAAGACTCCAGTTTAGCTGAATTAGTCTGCCCTGTAGGCTCCACTGCCCAGTTCTTGACCCTAACCTTTTCATTGACTTATTGCCACTATCCTTCACCGTGCTCATTTGCTGGCTTTCTTGTAGATGAATTGCTCCTCCGAATGCCCATTGGCTGATCTTGATTTGCTTTTCAAACCTCAGTGGCTGTTGTTCTGACAGAACCATTTTAGCTTGCTGTCTGTGTTAATGGAACAGATTAAGGGAGTAATAGACCCTGTTAGATGACTGTTAAAAGAAAGCTAAGCAGAAACCGGAGTTGGTGATGACTGTAAGTAGACTTTCATGATCCTTGCTTTGTTGTCATTTTACCAATTACTGTATACAATAGAAGCTGCATTTATAAAAAAAATAGCTCCAATTGGGGATCTACTGCAGAATGTGCAGTTATTCTTCAGTTTATTTTCACCATTTTTTGAGCAATTTGGCTAAGATTGGGCTCTCCCATAGCATGACGACTCTTACTAGGATCAAACAAAAAGCTAACCAACAGTTTAATTTTTAATCTGTTGTTCATGCTGCATTACAGGTTAGAGTAACACCATCAGAACAAGAGGATTTCTATCCTCTTCGGCATTTATGAGCTCACACATGCTGGTGGCTATCTCCATGGCTCCACCCCCCTCCATCGTTTCACCCTCCCAACGCAATGTCTCCACCCCTACACCATACAAATCATTCGCAACCTCGAATAAAAAAGAAGTAACGTTTTTTATATTTAATCATTGTACAATTGCCTGAATTCAATTAAATTACCTGAATTCAATGTAAAAATATACTGTATATTCAAATTCAGCAAAAATACAGGTACAAGTAATTTCATAGCAAAAACCCAAATTTACAAACAATTACAAGGACTTAAAACTAATAGATATTTGGATATTTCCTGCCACCCTCTACATCTCTATTTCTCTTCCTAACAAAATGCCTTTATCAGCAGATAGACTACTCAGATAATTGCAAGAAATCATAAAAATAATCAATAATCATAATCGAAATAGCAAAATAACGTGAAAAAAAAAAAAACTACTGCGGCACATTGGGCAGCAACTGCCTGATGGTTTACTTGCAGTTTTCGTATTGTTTTAATAATGATAATAATAATAATAATAATAATAATAATAATAATAATAATAATAATAATAGGGAAGGGAAATAGCGAGGTACTGGTCCCCGCCAGCTGGTTGCGCACTAGGTGAACACCAAGTTTTTCCTATGCCTAGAAACGGTGCTAAATAGAGAGTATGTCAGCCCCCCATTCCTCCCTCGGCCCTAGATGGTTGCTTCATTGTTGCTATTTTGATAAAAATGCAACACAACGCTTCTGTGTTTGTTTGTTTGTTGTGTCACCTGTGACAGTTTGGGTTATAAACAATCGAATTCTTTCAATTGCCTCTCAGCAAAGTTCGATCTAATGAAATATGTTGGGTGTGCATCCAGATGGTGATCCACCAACTGACGACGGCTAGCCAATACAATGATGTACTATCAGGTGGTAGGTTGCATGCTGTTTATGTGGGTGGACGACACTTGATGAACCTGGCTGTCTCAGGTAGAGACCAGGTCCTCAGTCTATTCTGGCAGTAATAGTCCGCAAACTCCAGCCTATGCTGCCCAGATGGCATTAGGTTACAGTGTATTGGGTGGATTGAAGGCGGAGTCATGAGCAATGCAGGTAGCTGTGTGACTGCAGGTCTCACTCCTTCACCTGTAATTCCAAATGTGATGTATGAGATGTCAGACGAAGCAGCGGGTGCAGGTTCTGTCCAACTTCGCCACTCTGCTTCTCTCTAGCTGTCTCGGTGTCTCGCTGACAAAGAGGCTCATCAGAATTGATGGCATTCGTGATGGTGGTGTGATTGGTGTGGCCTGTGTGCAGGGACAGATCCAACCACAGCTGAGAGCAACACAGGGGCACAAGACCCTAAGCATCCCCGCAATCTGCCACCCGCTGACACCGACAACGTCATTACAGAGACAGGCAGAGAGGGAGGAGGGAATTCCAGGTGTAAATGGTTGAGAAAGGTTAGACCTGCGTCTATATTTAACACGCACCTGATGGATCAGCATCTCCGCTGCATATTAATGGCATTATCTGAGCTCTGAATGGATAAGGACTGACCCAAAATGAGGAGCTGCACTTATCATTTTGTCACTTGGCTTAACCCTGGTGTCTCCAAAGTCCTGGAAAATAAATGAACTTCCAATACAAATGTAAAAGCTTTATGCTGCTAAAAAAAGAATTTTATTTCCACCGTTAGTCATTATCTCACATGGTATTGCCATAATTGTGACTAAAATAGATATAAATATCCATCATTGACTATCATTATCATGGGTCAGGTCAATCGTTGATAGCTCGCAGTGCACATTATGCCTTTTATTTGTTTAGATTTTTGTTTACGAACTCTTTCCAATATGTCCACATTTCTATAGTATTAAACACCAGGATCAAACATTAAGTCTAATAATAAACAAATAATGATTCTATTTAATTCAGCTTTATTTCTATATCGTTTTTAACCAGAAACCAAGGAGAAAAAATCATTACTGACCATGTGCCCCCTGGACACAACCTCTTCCAGCTCCTCTCTTCTAGGAGGCGCTACAGAACATTGTTTACCAAAACTGCCAGGCACTGAAACAGTTTCTTTCCCCAGGCAATCACCCTCGTTAACAGCTCACCCTAATAATATTCCCTGCTTCATATCTATAAGTACTGCATTATCAGAACTGAGTTCTAAAGTAACTCTTGATCGTACCTGACGCACAATACTGTTTTGTGCACTACTATGCACTCGCACTTTATGTACATTACTGATCCGTTATATAATCTGCATTCCTATTTAATACTCGTACTGTCTATATCAGGGGTCACCAACCTTTTTGAAACTGAGAGCTACTTCTTGGGTACTGATTAATGTGAACGGCTACCGGTTTGATACACACAGTTTTCAGTTTGATCTGAAATAACAATGATATTCATCTATGTGAAGACACTAATCATGTTAATGATTTCTCATAATTTTTAACAATCATTTAACAAAGTAGGAAACAGCTATTTTTAGAAAACACCCGCAGGCTACTCATGTGGTCCTTGCGGGCTACCTGGTGCCACCACATTGGTGACCCCTGGTCTATATTGTCTCACATTTTCTGTATTGTCTCATATAGTCCTTTTTGTCTTGTCTTGTCTGTTTTGTCTTGTATAGTCTAGGTTAAATGTATAGTGTTATTTATGTCTGTACTTATGTCTGTAACAGCTGGAACCAAATTCCTTATGTGTGTCAACACACTGGGCCTATAAACCTGATTCTGATTTTCACTATGGACATTGTCTCAGAGCAGCTTTGCAGAATGTAAGCATTATAGAACAGTAATGTAAATATAAGTGAGTGATGTGTATTTATCCCAGATGAGCAGCCTGGAGTGACTATGGAATGATGGAAGAAAGCTTTAGAGGAACCATATTTAAAACCCCTTCTCATCTGCGTGACACCAAGAGTGTGATTATAAATCCTTAAAACATTCCAACCAACGAAGAGTATGAAATATCATGAGCACCCAAGTGTGTGATTATGGTTAATGTCCTTTCTACAGTCTTCTACAGTCAGTTGGAGTTGTGGAACCACTCCAGATTCAACACCAACTCCTTCATGCCAGAGCCTGCAAATGTTCAATGATGGACTTTATTCAATATGGACATTATTCAATTCCAACATATTTTGTAGAGAAATGTTTATTTAATATTTACAGAAGGAGTCTTTAGTGTCAGGAAGTTTTCCTTCATGGGTAAGTCTTCAGAACAGAGGGAATAATAAGAAAGGCTGGTCAAGGAACGACGGTTTGTGTATTGCTGCTGTTACAAAATGATAAGAATGAACTAATGTTGTGTACGCCATTAAACATAACCCTAACTGGACAAAAATCATGAATATTAAATGGAATAGTCTGCAGTTGCATGAGGATTCAAACAGATCAGGATCTGGCGTCGGTCATGATGATGCCATATTGATGGAATTGTAACAAATGGACATTGGGTGTCACCCAGATGAGGATGGTTTCCCCTCTTACGAGTCTGGTTCCTCTCAAGGTTTCTTCCTCATATTATCTAAGGGAGTTTCCTTTCCACAATGTGGTGCATTGTTTTAAACAGCTGTATAATCTCTGTGTGTGTAAAGCTGCTTTGAGACAATGTCTATTGTTAAAAGTGCTTTACAAATCAAACTGAATTGATTCAAATTGAATCGAATTGAATAGGAAACAAGATTGAATTTTCTCTTTGTGTCACATTGAACCATCTCATC
>MU551540.1:1600600-1618100 GCA_024362625.1 Silurus asotus | reverse complement strand
TTGCGACTGCACTAAAGAAGGTTTGATATCATTATACAGTACAAGAGTGGCCTCTAGAGGTGAATCACTGCCACCACGTGCTGTTCGTTTGGACACGTGAGAGTGCTCCCAATACCTATTCAAGTTAGTTAAATCCAATGTCTTCACATTTGTCTTCACAATTGTCTTCACAAAGACTAGAGCATTACATCATTTTTTTTTTTTTAAATAAAGTCCGGTACTACTTTACGTTGAGTGTTTTTATCTAGTATCCCTTTTTTTGATTAGTTGATGGATCTGTTATCAGCATGTACAATCCAACCTAGCTATCGGTATCGGTAAAACCCACTGTCGGTCTACCTACTAGACTCAGTAAGAGAGTTACCAGTTCACACACTGGAGCAAGTTGCTGTGGAGAAATAAGCCGGCTTTGCCATTTACTGTACACGCTCGCAGTTGTCGTCTTTTTGCGAGGCATTATCCTGCTCCTCTCTTAGGCAGTAGACCCTTACTTTGTAATTACCTCGCTATTCAGACTTTTTGTCTAGTTCAGTAAGTCCGCATCCTCTGAAGCGCTATTACCTCCCATCTCTGCGCGGCCCATCCCCAGCGCTTTAGCCCTGAATCAATTCCAACTGGCGTCTGTAATTTTGATGAAAGCGTTTTTCTCGCTCCCGAGCTCCGGCAGCGTGAAACATTTCGGGCCTGCTGATATATGAAGGAAATTCAATAAAATAAAAAAAAACGAGCCTCTCTCATAAGAGCAAATGTGTGAAATTCCTAAATTATTCAAGCCATGTGCTTTAGCAATGAGCGAGCCGTGCTAATAAAATGCCAATCCCTGACATTAAGCAAACCAGCCAAAATCTCATTTTACAAAATTGAACAATCCACACACACACACACACACACACACACACACGCACGCACACACACACACACACACACGTGATGCGCAGTATGAATATGAATGGCTGGAAAATTGTCAGTATTATTTTCTCCCACTCTGAAGTCAGATTGTACAGTTTTAAAATTTTGTAAGGGACAAAAAACACCTCTGATATTTACAGTAAATGTCTCCTCAGTGTTCTCAGGGCAAACATGACATCCTGAGCGATCCGCAGTGACCACCTTCCCCCTTTCATCTTGAGCGGTTCGTTATTTACTCAACATTCGAACCCCGCTGTGGCTGAGTAACTGTGTGAGCCTAAATGGCCCCAGTAGAGCCGGACACTCTTTCTGAACACTCCGAGATTCAGACAGTGTGGGGAGGCTGGGATCTGCTGCCAACCATGACAACTGGGACATTTAAGTCTGTCTGTCTGTCTGACTATCTGTCTGTCTGTCTATTTTAATGTCTGAACATCTGTGTGACTGATGGTCTACCTGTCTGTCTGTCTGTCTGTCTGTCTGTCTGTCTGTCTGTCTGTCTGTCTGTTTGATTGAATGTCTGTCTGTCTTACTGTTTAACCGTCTGTCTGCCTGTCTGTCTGTCTGTGTGTCTGTCTAACCGTCTGTGTGACTGTCTGTCTGAGTCACTGTCTGTCTGTCTCTCTGCTTGTCTGATTGTCTGTCTGTCTGAATCTCTAACTTTCTGAGTCTCTGGCTGTCTGTCTGAGTCTCTGTTGATCAGAGCCTCTCTCTGATTGTCTCTCTGTCATACTGCCTGTCTGATTGTCTATCTGACTGTCTGTCTGACTGACTGACTGCCTGTCTATTTGTCTGTGTGCTTGAGATTGACTGACAATATCATGTTAACCCAATGGTCTATGAGAGCTAAGGCTCGGAACTACACATGAAGAGCACATGACAAAAAAGGAATATATAATGAATAATATAATACAATATTACAAACAAATATATTGTGCTATAGATTTGTTATATTTGTTAAGGGTTAAAATGGTACACTTTTTAATATTTAATCTGATATTTATCAGATATATCAGATTTAATATCTATGATTTGGAAGATCTGTGGCTAAAAATTTACAAAATAAAAAAATGTAAATATCTGTTAAAAATGTAAATAAAATGTCATAATCTTGAGTTTTTTAATTGTTTTATTGATTCTATTTATGTACTTTTTTACATATAGGTGATGAATTAGCTATGAACAAAAAGGGACTGAATTTGTAAGAATTGTTGATTGTGTAAATTATTATTATTATTTTTTTTTTTTAAACAAGTTTGACACAGAGACAGATTTTAATATATTTTCCCCATAGCCAGAGCATAAAAATTCCAATACCCTCTTCATGATTTCTACATTTTACATGACCACCGTCATTATTTTGAAGCTCTACGCAAATCGCAGGCTCGTTCCACTGCAGGTTTTTCCTCACAGCTTTTTACATTTCAAATGTCAGGCAGTGTGTTTAAAAGTGAGGCAAAAAAATGTAAATGACTAAATAAAAAATGAAAAAATAAAAAAAGCCAGGGCTGAATTGAGGCAATTCTTTGTGACAATTGATAACCAAAGCCTTGAAGGAGTCGGTGAAAGCGCTGAGGGAAAGGTCAGAATTGAGCAAAATAAACTTGGCGGCAGAGCCGGGGCCATGAATTATAAAATGATGGGAGGCTATTTTGTGGTAATCATGAGTAATATTTCTGTGTCTCAGGTCTTCATGCTGGCTGAAGTGACTCTACTAACAGTTTGTGCAATGTTCTCAGATTCAACTGCTCTGGGAATTCTGTGATGTTCGTATGTTTGTTTTGTTGCTATTCGAGAGATTTTAGGAGTTGTATACAAAAGACGACATGTGGGTTCACTGTGGGTGCGGCGTCTTGTCTGTAAAATAAATCGAATAAAATCAAGGTAGATACGACGGAAAGTTTATATCTGAAACCATTTTATTGTTCAGTTTACAAATTGTGTCTTTAACTGTGGTTTGGGGAAGAACCACATGTGGCTGAAATAGTGAAGTGTCCCAATACTTTTGTCTTTATAGAATAAATTTCTATATTTTAATAATTTTAATACACAGATTTATTATTTTTTGCATTCAGTTTACTTATTTATTTGCTTATTTATTCCCGTAGCCAAAATTTTTTTGTCAGCTGTACATTAACCTGTTTTTTTAAGAACTGCAATGAAAACAGGCTAAAAAAGTGAGATCCTGAATAATTGTAATTTATTTATTTTTTTGCCTAAAATAGGCAGTAGAAACCTATGGAAGACTTTTTCTGCCACATATTTTCTTTTACTTTTTTCTTGCAAACCCGGCTTTATTTCTCGTGATCCTGTCTTTATTTCTGCAATTTGACATTTTTCCTCACAATACTAACTTTATTAAGGCGGATTCTAAGTTGGGTTTTTTCTGAGTTCTCTCCACGCATCAGAGTTTTAGTTTGATACTATGCGATTCTTCCCGTAACAAGTAACAGTGCTCTAGGATTTAAAATCAGAATTGTGAGAAATAAGTTCAAAATTGTAAGAAAATTAGCAATTTCGAGAAATAAATGAATAATCTTTATGCTTCCATTGAAACCAAATTTTAGGGATCATCTATATTTGTCATGTCAGGATGAAAAATGTCACCAGGTTAAAAAGTGATATTTATTAATATTTAGTCCCGCTATAATAATTTATATTAGAGCAAAAGACATGTCTTAAAAATTTAAAATGCTTAATAACTTCTTAGAGAACAATAAGATGATCGACTAAATTTTGACCACAAGGCTGAACACTTTCCAGTCGCTCTTCTTTACACTGCTTTGTAATCTGCCTTCGCCGTCAGGAATGTAACTGTCGTTCGTGTATATAAGGTTGAGGGTGTGGGCTGCACACCGGTGATGTGGAGGGAGAACATAACTCTTGCTGTCATCTGGTAAAACATTTCCTTATTTTCGGAATTTGCAATTCCATAAATATGACCTCGTCCTCGTCTACATCATTCTCTGCTTCATCATCAGCTTGAAACATTTGAAACGCTTTTATAAAGTTTGCGCTATTATCAGTGACCGTGGCAGTTTATCTTCCCACAAAGAGCAAATGAGCTGTGAATTTACTCTCTTTCTCTGCTGTGATGGCATCGTACATGTGTCTCCCACAGAGAACTGTTATTCTGAGCAGTCCATAGAGCTGCAGTGGTGGAAACATATTTTAAGTTGGCAAAAGTTTTCTTTAGTTCTGTCTCCATTTCCATATATGCAACATTGCATAATGTTGCATATATTCAACATTATACACACACACACACACACACATACACACATACACACACACAAACACACACACACACACACACACAGCGTACATGTGGTACTCACATGCATGCTACAGTACAGACACAGTGCTACATTTAAGTGCGTTTGTGTGTGTGTGTCTGTGTATGTGTGTGTGTGTGTGTGTGTGTTTGTGTGTCCATTCATCAAAAGCTGTCCATATGAGCAGAGACGTGTGAGGTGAAGAGGAGAGAGGCTTGGACTGACACCTTACTGTCCATCCCAAAAAACACTGAGCCTCAGAGAGAGAGAGAGAGAGAGAGAGAGAGATTGATAAATAAATAGTGGGGGCTTAAGAGAAATAAAATGGAGGAAGGAAGCCGTAAGAGAAAGAGAATGATAGTCAGAGAGAGAAAGAGTGAGTGAGAGAGTGAGAGTGCAAGAAAAAGAGAAAAAAAAGAGAAAAAATGTGTGTATTAGAGAGAGAAAGTGAGAGACAGACAGAAGGAGAGAAAGAAAGCAGATGGGTTGGCAATTGCAATTTTTTGCCCGTCTTTTCCTCAGTTCTGTGTGAAAGGCCAGCTGAGCATTAGCATTCCATAACACACACAATATGTGCGCAATCAGCGGCAACCTACAAGCTGCCACTCACTGGAGGAGAAGCAAACACACACACACACACACACATACACACACACACACACACACACACACACACACACACACACACACACACAAACAAACACACACACTCCCTATAGAAGTCTGAGAGAGATCGCAGGAGGAGTACTGTATATAGTGGTGGTCTGTCCTTTTCTGTCCTTTCTCTATCTTTCTACCTGTTCATCTCTTTATCTTGCTGTCTTTCGTTTTAGCTCTTTCTTTCTTTCACTCTCACTTTATCTCTCTTTCTGCCTGTCCTTCTCTTCCTCTTGCTTCCACTATCTCTCTCTTTCTCTTGCTGCCTCCCTCTCTTGCTCTATGTCACTCTCTTGCTCTCTCTCTATCTATCAGTCTCTCACTCTCTTATTCACATACACATTTTCTCTCTGTTTTTTTCTCTCACTTCCTCTCTCCGCCTGTCCATCTCTCTTTCATGCTGCCTCTTTCTTTCTATCTCTTTCTTTCTTTCACTTTCACTTTGTCTCTTTCTGTCTATCATTCTCTTGATTCTTCCTTCTTTCTTGCTCTCTGTCCATCTCTCTCTTTATCTCTCTCTATCTATCTGTCTCTTACTCTGTGTATCCCTCTATTTTTTGCTGATCTTTATTTTCCATCTTATTTTTATCCACCTATCCCTCTCATACTTTTCCTTCTTTTTCTGACACTCTCTCTCTCTCTCTCTTTCTCTCTTTCTCTCTCTCTCTCTCTCTCTCTCTCTCTCTCTCTCTTTTTCTGCCTGTGTCCCATTTTTGTTTATACTTCTCTCTTTCTCTATCTCTCTATCTTCCTCTTGCCTATCCACCTTTATCTCTCGTGCACACCTTTACTCTCTCTTAGTTTGTCTATCTCTTTCTTTTTGCCTTTCACACTCTCTGTGTCTCTCTATTTCTCTTTCTCTCTCTTACACTGTCTCTTGTGGTCTCTTTCTTTCTCACGCTCTCTCTCTCTGTAATTTTTTCCTCAATCTGTGTCTCTCTTTTTTTGTTTCTTTCTCTTTTCTTCCATCCACAGATTCTTTTTAAACATCCTCTCCCTTTGTCTCTCTCCTGTCACTCTCTTTCTCTATATTCCTCTGTCTCTTGTGGTCTCTTTCATTCTCTCGCTTTTTTCTTTCTCCTCATCTCTATCTCATACAATATCAATCTCTCACACACATGCTCTCATTGTTTTTCTCTTTCTGTCTATCTCTCTCTGTCCTTGTCACTTGCTCTATCTGTATAGGGATTGTGTGGTCTGTCTATCAAATTCTCTCTTTTGTCTCTCTCTTCTTTTTTGTCCAACAAAGAGGCACTGCATTTTTCCACCTACATCCTGGCAGACTCGTCGTAGATGAATCTGCGGTTTCATTAGTGCGTACAAGTCCAAGCAAACAAACGTGTGTGTGTGTGTGTGTGTGTGTGTGTGTGTGTGTGTGTGTGTGTGTGTGTTGGGGGGTATATATTCACCCGTTTAAACCTCTAATGAAGATTTGTTTGCAAGTGGGCTAATATGGTTTGCAGAACGACACATTAATCTGTGATTATAGAGTTAATGAGGCCTGCTCAGTGCTTGTCAGAATTCCTAATCAATTCCAGCTTTGTGATTTCACTCGGACCAAAATTCAATGAGTGGAGCGTTACAGTTTTGGGCTGGACGATACTCATCGCCACGCTGCGCTCAGTAAGACTCTCGAGGAGAAGAAGACTACTTGAGGAGGAAAGAGTAATATACTGTATGTTATCACTGAACAGTACACAGGACAATGATGGATGTAATGAATGGACTTTCGGTGTTGCTCTCATTAGGATGAAGTTACAATCACAGGTAGTCCCAGAGTTATGATTGAGATGCCCTTTGATGTCCTGATCATAACTTGAGAATATTTTAAGTTGAAACATTTCCCAGCCTTCCCAGTAGTCTTAAAGAATGATGATCAGTATGAGGTAGTATTCTTCAATATATTAATAATGTAACAATTTATAGTAAAACAAATGTGCAATCACAGAGCAATTTTTAGTACCGTATTGTATAAACTTTGTGGCATGTGATATGTGGGAACGAGCGCCGGTTCACTGGGAGGACGGAGTCGAACGCACTCTGTTCCGGTGTCCTGTGACGGCGATAAAAAGCAGAGAGACAAGAGCTGAAACTGGGCTTTGACACCCCAACATAGCGAAAACTGAACTCTGACGACCCCTGGCGAGAGCAAGGCGCCTCACAATGCGAGAGATGCGCACGTCCTGGCAGCGTCCCAACGTATTTTACGTACGGAAATGTAAATGCAGTGTGAGAGTTTTAATATTTTTTATGTATGTTTTATTTATTTTGTCATCGTAGGATGGAAATATCGTAAGTCGGACCATTGTAACTTTGGGACTACCTGTACAAGGAACATATTGATGCATTCTTTATAACTTTAGAACCCCTTTTTGAATGTAGGTCCCTTGTTAAAAGCACTAAACAAATAAAAATGAATTGAATAGAATCAATAGATAAACATTTGTGAAGGTCTGACCATAGGATTCGTATGTGTTTTCTGAACATCCCATTCCACATTTAGTCCCTAATAACTTTCACTCTTCCGGGTAGAGGTTCCACTTAATTTTGTGCTCATTCAGCTCTAAGGGTGTTAGTAAAGTCAGGTGCTGATGTAGGTGAGATGAGGAGGCCTGGGGTTGAAGCTCCATAGCAGGAGATCTTCCTTTCCAACCCATGTTTGGGTTTGGGTCTCCTAGTTCAAGTGATGGGAAAATAAATGCAATTGTCTGCCTAAGTTTGTTGTAACAGTTTGGGGAAGAACCACAAATGGTCGAGTCAAGTTTATTTCTATAGCGCTTTTCACAACAGACATCGTCTCAAAGCAGCTTTACAGAAATCAACGGTCAAGGTGAATAGTGTGTATTTATCCCTGATGAGCAGCCTTGGTGACTGTGGCAAGGAAAAACTCCCTTAGATGTTATGAGAAAGAAACCTTGAGAGGAACCAGACTCAAAAGGGGAACCCATCCTCATTTTGGTTGGAAGTGGCTGGAAAAGTCAGCTGTCCCAATACATTCATCTATATAGTGTATATGAACATTGCTGGAGGAGGTGGCGCTTGAGTAAACCCTTAACTGTTCTGGAAATAAATGAACACTAGACTGTGACTATGGTAATATGGTGACTTTTTTTCTCCTCTCTTGCCTCAGGTCTGAGCATGGAGCTCACCTCTGATATGTGTGATTTTATTACTGCAATCTGTCCATACCTAAAGACCTGGAGAGCAGAGCTACCCTTCGTAATAACGTTTGTTTACCTTTCTTGTCATGTGACCCGTGCTTTTCTTCGCTTAAGCCGCATTAGAATTCAATAAACAGGGTTTTTAGCGCGGTTCACCACAGCGACGCACTTCCTACGGGATTCACTCGTACCTAAACAAGAGCACTTAATGTTTTCATCTCTACCTGAAATCCGGAGAGACGCCGAGGCGGGACAAAGAAAAAAAAACCAGCGAATCTATTACTGCTATTTTCATTTCTTTGTGTTTTTTTTGTGCAACCTCCTCATTATTTCTCTCGTTTTCTTTTTCCCCCTTATTGCTCATTCTGGCAGCAGGCAGCGCTCCAAAAGAAAAATTATGGATTATACAAATAGATCCCATGAGGCTTTGCTTTGGAACATAATGGCCCATATAGATATAGTAATTAAGATGGGCTACAGCGGCCCGGAGAGGGATGAGTCCACTTTTTTTTTTTACACCGCAAGACAAATTTATTGTATCAAGGAATGCAATTAGTGGCTGCAAATAACTTATTCCATTTTATTTTTCCACTCTAGCTGTCTGTCTCGCTCTCGTTTGTTTCGTTTTATTCCCATCTTTTTTTTGGAATGAAACGTGGTGTTTATGTCTCGTCCTCGTTCTAACGTTTCTTGTGTTAATAATGTACAGAAATTGTGCATTCCGGACGCTCGGTGCTCAGGAAAATCGGACCTGCTGTGACTCGTTAATTCTCTGTGTCTGGTTAATTACACCGCTGCCTATTAAAGGGTGAATTAATATTGATCGTCGTGGCCCTGCAGTCAGCTCCGCTGTGTGATAGTGTCCCGGTGCGTTTCGTGAAATGCTACCGAAGTGGAAACAAGGCCAGACACACTTACACACACAAACACACACACACATTACTCTCTATCCCACTCTCTTTTTTTTTTTCAGACACACAAACACACACACAGGTTTGTCGTATTACCCTTGTTAGGACCTTCCTGTGAAATACACAATATGGCACCTGCCAATTCCAGCCACATGTGGTTCCTTCCCAACACTACTAACACTTGAACTGGAACACTGACTGCACCCCAGGCCTCCTCACCTCACCCACATCAGTACACGACTTTACTAACACCCTTGTTGAGAATGAATCTCCACAGAAAAAGTACAGTCCAAGGGGTCCCAAATCTACGACCCCACACAATTAGAGCGTCCCTCTTAACAATGACAGAGACTTATTTTGAAAATGTAATTTTCAATATATGATTTAATCATATCTGTATTTGTTAGTAAAGGTTGGCTTTCAAAACTAAGATGTCTTTTAGTTATTATTAGAGGTAAAGGCACAAATAGTTGATTACTGGAACTATCAGCTATCGTCAAAAACCCATACCGATTGTTTTTCTGGCTTCTGTTTTCGCTTTCATTAAGAGAGCTGCTGTAGACACGTGAGACTGCGTGCTGCACGGAGAGCGCTATGTGTGTGTGGAGAGTGTTATGCTTGTTTTTTTATTTTATTTGTTGGACAATATCTCCACAATGATACTGGTAGTCACTCCGGTCCATGTCATTCTCTGTTAGTGACCGACACGGCCCCCCATTAAAGAATGAAGAGATTATATGGCCCTTACAGAAAATAATTTGGGTTCACCTGCTCTATTGTAACATCTTCCCAGAAGAGTGGAGGTTATTCTTACAGCACATGGGAACTAAAAGTGGAATGGGATGTTTAAAAAGCACATATGAATCCTACAGTCAGGTGTCCACAAACTTTTTATTCGTACTGTACGAGGTTCGTGCAGGTTGTTTGCGCTCAGAAGATGATACAAACGCATATCTTGTTACTTCAACATCGACTTTAAATGTAACCATAACAGGCTAAAAAAAATATCAGGAATTGTGGTTCTTTAGCTGCTAAAAAAAATATTGAATATTGAAAAAACATTTTCATACAAGAAATAAAAACACTTCAGGATAAGTGTTATTCCTTACACACACGGCAATATTTTTTTGTTTGCACTTGTATCCTCTGACAATCTACAGAATGAGATCCACATTGTCCATGGCAGTAAAGCTCAGTAGTACGCTATATAGTCATAGTGTGACAGTAGTAGGTAATTATTTTTGAGGAGTAGTGCTGTGTAACAGTATATCTAGGCTTTTGGCCTGCACTGATACACCTACCAGAGCTCATTAGGAAGCTGCGAAACACAGGTGTGTCTCAGTGGGGTTACAGCTAAAATCCCTCAGGACTGCAGTAAGCTGAGAGGCCAAACATCTTGCATGGTATTATTTACCTGGAATGTTTTCTGAACTCCCAAACTATTGTTTTCACTCTTTAATTAATTTGCTGATGAAAGCATTGCGTGTGAAACGGAGCCCCGGAAATCAAGGAGCTACCTTTTTTTTTGCTTTTCTTGCAAACTACGACGCGTGGGCCCAAAGCTGACACGAATTACCCTTGCAGTATTTCATCTCGGCATCACAATGAGGATTCCGGTCCATATTTTATTCCATTCACACGAGCAAAGGCGATCGATGCGCATAATGCGTTCGCTCGGAGGCCTGTAATGTTCCGGGGTGCTTTTGTTCTATCGACTACGCATTAGCACCCCTGCCGCGTTCATCAATTAAATGCTCGTTTCTGTTAATGTGAAATCATAAGGTGTGTACGCTGGGCTATTAGGCTGTCTTTTACACTTTTCGTTCATTCAAATGGAAATGATTTTTGTTTTGGACACACGGTTGGCCTGGAGTGAATAAACGCTAGAAAGGTTTTTACAGAGTTTACTTTTGGGCAGGTTTTTTTTCACCTTCTGTAGTTAGAGATATGTTGTGGGAATATAATGTAATAAATAATATATATCATGTAAAAAATTAATTTTAATGTGATATTTATAATTTGCAATAATTTGCAGATCTTATAATCTCATATTCTATTCAAAATAAAACAATAAATATCAAATCAAATATCAAATGTGTCAATTGAGAATATGTACCATCTTAAGGAAAGCTTTACAGAACAATGTAATTTTTTCTTCCCATATTCTAGTGATGTTAGAAAAATGGAGTCAGAGTGCAGCCTTAGCCATTATACAGCACCCCTATAGCACAGAGGGTTAAGGGCCTTGCTCATTGGTTTAAGTGTGGCAGCTTGGCAATATCTGTCTTCAACCACCAACCTTTCTATTCAGTAACCAAGAATTCAATAGGGTTGAATTTGGAGCTCTATAGCAGGAGATCCACATATGCCTGGAAAAGTTTTGTGTCCCAATACTTTTGTCCAAATAGTGTATATACAGTCGAGTGTTTTTGGTGTAGAGATAAGGAGTAGAGAGTAAAGGACATCGCTGGGGGCAAGTTTACAGAACAGGATCAGAAAAAAGATTGCTGAGGTTAAATTTCCCAATATTTTAATTTAAAACTAAAAGTTCTTTTGTAGTTTCTTTCTCACTGCTTGGAGGGAGTTACAACATGACTGCTGTAAAGAGATAGCCGAACAAGAGATGGCTGTGTCCAGCCCTCAAGTCCAGACAGGATGAGTACAGTTCCCTCAGAAGCAGAGAACACTTGGCGAGCGCCGTAACATTCACGGTTCACTGACTCTTGACTTTCTTCCCAAAGTGCACACGAGCCAGTTTGCCAAATTTGTCTATCAAAGAAAAAAAAGCTGGTGTACAGAAAACAAGAGCAGAAATACAGCAGGTTCTAAGTATCAGGATTAAAGAATGTGCTTCATGTGATTGTTTTTTTTTTTTTTTCCTGGCATATTTTTTACTTGCAGATGATTGCCCCTCAGCTGTGGGACATTTCATTCATTGCATTGTTCTAGCAATCTGAATCACCAACAAACCTCAAGCACGATTTCACACAGTAAACTGTCTTAATGAACTTTTTCCCAAATGGAGCGGTTTGAAGCTATTTTCTAGCTTTACCCGCATGATATTTAGGTTTGTTTTTCTAGGTGAGATGAACGAATCCCTGACAAACTTAACAATCAGGAGCTTGACTTTTTATTATGTGTTTGTCATTAATAACCTGCAACCCAATAATTTAATTTAATAGTGAATTCTTCTTAGTGAAAGTGGGATTCCCTGGTGGTCTAGTGGTTAGAATGCGGCACTCTCAACGATGTGGCCCGGGTTCGATCCCTGGTCAGGGAACTGACCCCAGCCATATCAGTTGCATAAGCCTTAGTGCCGGTCCCAAGCCCGGATAAATGGGGAGGGTTGCGTTAGGAAGGGCATCCAGCGTGAAAACATGTGCCAAATCAAAACATGCGGGTGGTCCGCTGTGGCGACCCTTAATAGGAGAAGCCGAAAGAAAGGGGTTTTTTTTATTATTCTTATTGAATGTGGGCTGTGTCTAATTTGGCCCAAAAACACAACCACTGACTTTACAATTACATTGCCTTTCACTGTACACCAGGTTAGCCCCACTTATTCACTTTATAGCGAGATAACCCCGCCCATTCACTTTACACCAGGTTAGCCCCACTTATTCACTCTATAGCGAGATAACCCCGCCCATTCACTTTGCACCAGGTTAGCCCCACTTATTCACTTTATAGCGAGATAACCCCGCCCATTCACTTTACACTAGGTTAACCCCACTTATTCACTTAATAGCAGGTTATGTCTTTTTTCTACAGTAAGTTAACCCATTTACTCCTTTTTTTAGACCATGACAAGCTTGGGCGGCAAGGGCCTGATGGCTTTCTTGCTGTTTCGACAGCAGTTCTGTTATGGGTTTGGGTTGCTAGCCCAACACCCACCTTCTTTCTCCTGCAGCCGGGCTTGGGACAACTGAGCACATATGGGGCCTTAAGGGCCTTGCTCAAGGGCCCAAGAGTGGCTGCCTGGTATGGCTGAGACTTGATTACCCTCGGATTGAAAAATTCCAATGCTTTAACCACTAGGCTTATCCCCCCTCCACTCCTGCCAATTTCCTTTACAGCACTTTATCTCTGCCTATTCACTTTACAGCAAATTAACCCCGCCCAGTTAATTTACAGCCCGATAACCCCGCCCATTCACATTTTACAGCAAGTTAACTTCTCCCATTCTCTTTTTAAAGTTTATTAATAAACCTGATTGATGCAAAAAAAATTATTTGTTGATAGTCAATTGTTGTTTTCCTATTATTTTAATTTGACAATCAATTGTGTTTCTTACAACAAGTTATAAAGACACATAAAGACACAGTAACTAAGAGCTAATGTTCATGGATGAAAGTGACGAGGGACCAATTAAACAATAAACTGCAACCTCCTGCTTCAGAAATCTTTATGTATAATATATCAACAATAATCCCAATAAATAAAGTGCGACTGCTTTCCATCGTGTGGCCTGAGCAATCTGGGATTCAGCTCTCAGACATGCATCGCCTAAGCCATTCTAAAGCAGCGCTCCATCAGAGAGTGGAGCAAGGTGAGACGGAGAACGCAGCGTGCATTTACCCGAGACGTTCGGATGAACAAAAAGGGGGAGGAAAGTTATTGTAGAGCGGAGGGAGTGAACAGGGAGAGACGGCGTGTTGTGAGGGAGCTTTGAAAGCAGGGTATAAAGAGTTCTGGATGTCCTCTATATAACAGCAGAGGTGAAACAGAGGTAGGGCTACGACTGTGCGCGCGTGTGTGTGTGTGTGTGTGTGTGTGTGTGTGTGTGTGTATATATCCTGCTACATAAACCGAGATTACATCTTTCGTGACAGTTATTTTACCACCGTCTTCTTTTTAAAAGTGCAACGTAAATGTACTCTTCAAAAAGAAAAAGAGAAACCCACTAGGAACACCTAATTATCCCCTCTCTGACTTCGCTGATTGCTTCGCTCATTGCGGCGTGATTGCGCATGATGGGCCAAACCTCGTCGTAGCATCTGTAAAAGAATCGGAATTGATTTCTTTGAAGGAGTCGATGCGAGAGCGCTTTAGGGGAGTGGGCTAGCTAATTAAAATTCAAATGCGGGTCAAATCCGACGTAATGACTTTCCATTAGCTCCTCGTTCCTCCTTGTTTCGCCTTGATGAAGGTGCACAAGTGGCTGCGTGTGAATCTGTGCGTGTCTGCGAGCGCATGTGTGTGTATACGTGTTAGGAGGGGGCGTGTGATGGCAGGCTTGCCCGATTACCTGCCGATAGCCCCGTGCTGGGCCAACACCTGTTTACTCGATGTGATTGTCGCACTTGCGCTGTAATTTCAGCTCAGCTGGTTGCGCTTCTGACACTTTGACATCAGCACAGGGGCTCTGCTGCATACCAACTTACACCAAACTTTTTCTGCTGTCATTTAAAAAAAAAGGATGGCATAAGAGATTCATAAGCTGTAGCACTTTTTTTGTAATATTTGTAATAGAAAGTTCTCCTCACATTCCCAGAGCTGCCACTGAAATGCACCCGGGAAATTCTCTAGTCAGACTTCGATTTTAATAACTGCTTCCCTCTGTCTAAACCCTGAATATTATATGCTATATGGACAAAAGTATTTGGACACCTGACTTTTCCACAATGACAATATGTGGTTCTACCACAGAGTCGCATCACACATTTGTTGTTTTTTTGTATTTGGTTTCTGTAGCATGAAATTTTCCCTTCACTTGTACTAGTAGACCCCAACATCCAATTATGGTTAAAAAGATTTATATATAGAATATACTTTTTTTGTCACATAAACATTACAGCACAGTGAAATTTGTTCTTCGCATATCCCAGCTTGCTCGGAAGCTGGGGTCAGCCATGATATGGCACCCGTGGAGCACAGAGAGTTAAGGGCATTTCTCAAAGCCCCAAGAGGGGCAGCTTGGCGATACCGGGACTTGAATCCCAGACCTTCTGATCAGTATTCCTGCACCTTCACCACTGAGCTACCACTCCCCCTAATAAAGCCAGGGCCTTGAAGAAATGCTTTACATGGGTTGGAGTGGAAGATCTACTGCTACAAAACTCCAACCCTACGGAACACCTTTGAGATCAAATGTGAACGCTGACTACACCCCAGGCCTCCTCATCTCACCTACTTCAGTACCCACTAAAGCTTAGCTTAAATTAGCATCTGCTGATGACGTCCTTGTCACCAAGGGACAGTAGCTGGACTGGTTCAATAAGTCATAACTTTTCAATATAAGGAAACATTAATTTATCATCGTCACACACCAGGATTTCCTTCCTAAACCAAACACCAAGCTCTGAGTGGTACGGAATGAGATTTCTCTGCTCAGGTATGCGCTCCTGTTCTCAGCAAGTCTGTACCCCAGCAAACGAGACACAAGGACTCTTCATTATTTATGAAGGCTCAGTCTGGCCCACAGCAGCTCTGAGTGGGAGATATTTCTGTGTAAATGTGAGCTTCCTTCTTCACACATGCCCGCCGGAGTCAAGGCGTGATGTACCACACTTACCTGCTGCCTCCAATAAATTATTAGCTGTATCTATTTTTTTTTTTTTCAGTACAGTAGGAAGATGTAGAGGAGCTCACACATTCAGGCTAAATCCCACAGGTTTTAACCGAAAAAAGTGATCTTAGTTGTTATATAACTAGTAAAGACTTATAACAAGGACTTTTTTTTACAGAGTTTTGAGAATATATAGCAATAAAGTAATAATATTAATATAGCGAGATCACTACATGCTACATATTGACTAGGTAAAGCATAATAAGGCACGTGTTTTACATGAACAATTTGCTGATAAATATAATACTTTTCCAGTCATATGTAGTTTTTACCCAAACTGTTGGTGTAGTTCTACCCAAACTTTCTTTGCATGTGGTAGCATTAAATTTTTCCTTAAATTTTAACTTGGGGAGCCAAACCTGTTCCGGCATGACAATGCCCCTGTGCACAAAGGCAGCTCTATAAAGATATGCTTTACATGGGTTGGAGCGAAAGATCTCCTGCTATAGCGCTCTGACCTTGACCCGTGTTTAAAAAGCGCGAAAACGGCCTCATAAATGTTAAATATATAGTGGCTGGGATGCAGCGCTCTCACCGCTGTGGCCTGGGAAATTACCCTAGCCATTAGGTTTGCACAAACCAGTGCACCCTTAGTGCTGGTCCCAAGCCCGGATTAATGGGAAGGGTTGCGTTAGGAAGGGCATCCAGGGTAAAAACATGCCAAATTAAACATGCGGATCATGAATACGGATGATCCGCTGTGGCGACCCCTAATGGGAGCCGAAAGAAAGAAAGAAATATATAGAAACAGAAAACTTAACAGAAGCATTTTTCAGTATATACTGTGTAGTTTATCAATTATGTTACTGTCGTTTGGTTTTGCTATATTATATCCTGTAAATAATTAGCAAATTGCAGTACACTACCTTATACTGATTACCATTCTTTAAGACTCCTGGGTAGACTAGGCCATGTCTCAACTAACGATATTTTCCAGCTACAATGGGGGTGTCATAACACATCATCGTAATTGGGAACTACCAATATATATATATATATATATATATATATATATATTGTATATATACAGTGCAGCTTTGATACTTGTGGGGGTTACGTTTTATGACCCCTCCTGAGTACCAAACAATGGCGAGGTTTTGACTCTCCTTTTAATGGTTCCTTTTTCAAGGGGAATTGTACATGTACTGTAAACTCAACAAAAAGTGTGAATTACTTCTCATTAATGTTTTATTTATTACTTCAAATGAATAATACAATAATAAAATAGTTTTAAACATTTTTTTATGTAATTTATTACTACAAACTCTTAAGATTTTTTGCGGGTTTCTCTCAGTCCGGTTCCAAATGAAAGTCACCAACTATTCTAATTCTAATTCTAAATTTTAATACAGAGAATATGAAGATTATATAGCAGTAAACATATTTTTTATGTTTTATTTACATCCAGGAACATTTTGGAAGTCCTCTTAGTGTCCTCAGGGTGGTGCTGCCTTTTGATTCAATTTGTCCTGACAACGCAGATGATCATAGATTTGCTGGCTAAGATTTGCCACACACACACACACACACACACACACACACACACACACACACACACACACACACACACAAATCGGTGAACTGAAAACAGAGGCCAGACTTACAGTATGTGAAATTAGACCACACACCCATCTTACTTGGTACTTACTTTGTTTGAGATTGAAAGAATGGCTGTGGTTCACTGTCTTGCTTACTAGCATCAGCTTTTGATTGAATAAATGACAGTAGCTAGCATTTATTTAGCATTAGAGACTGTAAGTGGAGTGTGTTAGCCAAAAAGAACTAAGCTCACAAGCTAACAGCTGCTGCAGATGTGTGTGTGTGTGTGTGTGTGTGTGTGTGTGTGTGTGTGTGTGTGTGTGTGTGTGTGTGTGTTTGAAGATTAAGAGCAAGCACAGGAGAGTTTGACAGGAGGTGACCTCTGTATTCAGTAAAAAAAGATATAGATCCCTGCTTGTTTTTTTTCTTTGTGTGTGTGTGTGTGTGTGTGTGTGTGTGTGTGTGTGTGTGTGTGTGTGTGTG
>MU551540.1:1498578-1600562 GCA_024362625.1 Silurus asotus | reverse complement strand
TTTTTTTTTTTTTTTTTTTTTTTTTTTTTTTTTTTTGTATTTTATGGTGTCTTACTTTCTCAAAGCTCCATTCAATCACACTCTCCAAATCAATTCCATTGATGCTGCAGGGAGCAGAGGCAGCAGGACAGACGTCTCTCTTTTTCTTTTCCTCACTCTCTCTCTCTCTTTCATTCTGTCCATCTCTCATTTGTCATCCTATTCTTAATTATTTTCCTTTTAACCTCTGCACATTTCCCCGTAGTCCGTTTTGTTTTTTTTTGTTTTTTTTAGTTATTTTATACACTCTCCTTTAACCTTTCAACTCTCTCTGTTTGTCTCTCATTCACTTTCTGTGGTTGGATCCTTTCCACCACTCTTTTACTCTGTCTGACTTTAAGTCTCTCTCTCTCTCTCTCTCTCTCTCTCTCTCTCTCTCTCTCTCTCTCTCTCTCTCTCTCTCGGTTTCTTTGTCACTTTTTCTTTTGCTCTGTCTGTATGTCTGCCTGTCTTTTACTCTATCTCTGTCTGTCTCTCCTCCTCTGTGTCTCTTTCTCTCTCTTTCTATGTCTTTCTTTCTATTTCATTCACTCTCTCTCTCTCTCTCTCTCTCTTGTTCTCTCCCTCCGGCTCCAGTTATAGTGCAAAGTGCATTAGAAAAGTAAAAAGTATTTTGTGTATATTTTCTTTCTTTCTGTCTCTCTGTCTCTTTCTCTCCCTTTCTCACTCGTTTAGTTTTTCCAGTTGTGTACCGCAGTATATGAGGCGTATGAGCTCAGTGTGCATCCTGTCATCCTGTCAGGTTCTTTACGGCCAGTGTAGGAGTTACAGAACCTTGGTCCCACCTCCCGATCAAGGGGCCAAAAGTAATTGGACAGTTGGCTGCCCAGCTCTTTTATGGCCATGTGTGTGTTCTTCGCTTATTATTCTTACAGGTGAACCTTTCTGGCATTTGCATTCAGAATCTCTTGCTGGTAACACTGTAATCGTCCTCTCTGTGCAATCTCTCTCTCTCTCTCTCTCTCTTTCTCTTTTTCCTTCTCTCTATTATCTGTCTTTTTCTCTTTCTCTCTGTGTTCTCTCTCTCCCCCTCTCTCTCTCTCTCTCTCTCTCTCTTTCTCTTTCTCCTTCTCGTTGTGCTCTGTCCACTCGGTGATATTGTAACAGTGAGAGATTGATCAGGATGACAGAGGCAGTGATTAGATGATGAGGTGATGAGGTGATTAGCGAGGCAGGCAGTCGCCGCTGGTCTTCACAGTGAATATTTACCTGAGAGAAATGTGATCCGGCCGTGCAAATGCCATTCGACCGCCACATTAATCTGCTGCACGATTGGGTTAGAGAAGCGCTTGGTCTCGGCCTGGGGGAGGGAAGCTGTATTTCCTCCAGTCTCATGCTGAAGCTGATGTAGTGTGTGCTTCTAGATCAACACTGGCCATAAATTTCAAGCATCCTGTATATGTGTATGTGTGTTGACATTTTTCTTGCCTGTAATACATGACACTGCATAAATATGAAATTTTAAAGCCAGTGTCAGAGCGGTGTTAATGTTTATGTCGCTTTTGAAACGCCACAAAGAACAATTTCACGCTTCAAGCCTTTTTTTTTTGCCGTCGTCGGAATAAGTGTGTCATTATATGAGTATACAAAACACACTCCTGAGATGTTTTAACCACAAAAGTATTCGAGTTTGCTGACTGCACAGCACTTCTAATATAATATATTCACCAATGTTGGGCCGTGTATTTCACACCTAGGCCTTCACTTGTAAATCAGTCCACCTTCTAATACCATCATTATGCCACCACTATAGAAAGCATCAATATAATAGAGAAATGCAGTATAACAGAGCTCTGCATCACAGACAGGAATCTCATACAGCAAGAATGAATGCCATTACTAAAACAGAAACCTGAAGAACACTATGTAAAAAGTCTCCTTTCACACAAATGCTACAGGGTTTGCACAAAGATACACAAAAATGTATTTTAAAATAAAATACCAAATACGTTAACTTTTAGTGTATCGAAATAAACTATAAAATACAGCAGCCACACCATGTATCAAAACAATCGGCTGTATTTTTACATTTAAAAAATGCTTTTTCAGGGAAGCATGAGATTTCTTTACAAGCCTTCCATCAACTGGCGTATTTGATCTGTTCCGTCACCATTACACCGACTCAGCTGATTAAGTAAACAATGATTGATAGCAACAGCTTTTCTCTGCTCGAGTCACGCAATAAATCTGACACATGCAACCAGAGCAAGTATTCACATATATAATCCCAGTGATCTTCCTGATGAAGGTTAGTTTTAAAGTAACCAACAGTTTAATGTTTAACGTTTTTTTTGCAAAAGACTCATAATTATATCTTAATTTAGTTGGTGTTTGGTAACGAAGGGCTGCTTTACATCAGCAACACTGACTCAAAAACAAATATGTCATTCATAGGAAGACAAATGATGGCACCTGTTTTCATAGCAACTAGTTTCTAACTAATTAATCATTTGATTGTTGATAATAAATATAATAATATATTATGTGTCAGTAGTCATTCATGCAGTGGTATGCAAAATTATAATCCTATCGAAAAGCTACTTTAATTACGGTACAATATCCGGCAATCATATATATATTTATATATATATATATATAAAAAAAAATATATACACGTCAAAATACATATAATAATATAATATATATATATATATATTAAAAGCTCAAAAAAGTATTTATATTCAAAATATGAAGCCATTTTCATCAACCCTCTCTAATACAGATGACAAAATCCTATTTTATATTTAAAATAGACGTATCATGAACACTGCGGATTCCCGATTGCACAGCCCCCAAACATCATCTTCAGCAGAAGCATCGATATTAGCCTCATTTGATAACCCCCAGGTTTTTGAAAATTTATGTGCATTTTTTCCATGCATTACGGTTTTCCCCGGGATTTGAATTTAAGGCAAATTGTGTGTTTTTCTGCAAATTGTACAGAAAAGCAAAAGCAAAAGTATAAATGTTTCATAAAAAAGCGTAACAACTGTTTTAAACTGAATACAAAAACAGCTATTAAAGCCACACAAATATATTTGAGCGAGTGTAGTTTGCAGCACAGAATGAAATGAAATGAAAACAATGTGAAAATGCTGACATATTTGAAAGTCCGCGAGCAGGCCTAGGAGTGGCCAAATCGCAGTCTTATTGGTTAAAGCAACAGATCTAGGCAGCATAGAGTTTACAGTTCTGGCCTTATATGTGATGTGACGGTTAAAATCGAATTGGATACAAACAAGATCGTAAACTTCACTCTGTGGTGCGGCAGCACACCCGAGAGAAATGCTATTAAATGAAAAGAAGAAACTATTGGGAGCAATTTTATACATATTCACGGACAAAAAAATATATTAAAACTTAAGTCAGTAATTCTTATAGACTTAAGGCCAGCAGAGAAGCCTTTACTGCTTAATGCTGCTTCTCTGCATCAGAAATACGCTTTTCAGCTTTAATATCTGCCGTCTTCCAGTTGATGAGCTCCTTATCCAGTCATTCCGCCGTACACTCTCTGTATTCCGACCTCTCGATATATCTGGAGTATCAGATCATTCCCGGACAGTCATTATCCACGTTAAAAACGGAGGTGGAAATGTATCCGGATCAGAAATCGGAGCATCCGAACCGCCTCAGGAGGAGATGTGTAACACATCTTTTTCTGACTTTATATAAGACAGATATAAATCCATCTGTTTCCTCAAGCCGCACGAAATAGACGAATAGTTATGCTAGTAAGAAAGTACACCATCTTTCAATTCTATCCTGACTGGGGAAAAAAAAAAACCTTTTCAACACGGTGTCATTTATATTCCCTGAATCCTTTACAATGTGTTACATCATAGACAGATTAGTCTTGAAATGTTTCTTCATAAGTCTGGAATTAAGAGAAAACACAAAGAGGAAGGTTAAATAACAGGAAGTTGTTGAGAAATTTGTACAATAAAAGTACAATCTACATCCCACATACATTCTGTACTCATGGGATGGAGAAAATACATACAAAAATATAAGATGTGGAATTAAAAACTAATCTCATTCTCAAATGGCTGATTTGTGTATGATGTTCATCTGACTAACCTTCAACTCTGACTGTAAACTCATGTAGGAGTTTTATAAACGTATAGTATTAATGCTGTATTGTCCTCTTTCTCACAGGCCCATCATTGGTGGCAGCGTTGAAGAAGGACTGGGCCACTCAGAGCACCATCGCTCTCTCGTGGCAGGAGGCCGAACAGCCTCACGCTACTATTCTCGACTATGAGATCAAATACTATGAAAAGGTACACGGGGTCATGGGAACAGAGTGTCAGCTTTCTTCATTGGTCTTTTACATCTTTCTTTTTATCTTTCATCTGTTATTACATGATATGAACAAAAGTGTCAGGGCAACTGACTTTTTCAGCCATATGTGGTTTTTCAACAAACTGTTACCACCTACGTTTAAGGCATACATTTGTATAGAATGTCTTTACATTCACTTAATCAACTAGGAGAACCAAACTGGTTCCAGCAAGACAGTTTTGATAGTAAACATCTGACCATAAAAACTAATTTTGCCACGTCCTTTGGAGATAGATCGTCCTTTGTGCTCATTCATCCCCAAGGGTGTTAGAAAGTCAGCTACTGATGTACATGAGGTGAGGATGCCTGGGGTGCAGTCAGCGTTCACATTCAGTGTTCTACATAGTTGAGGTCAGAGCTCTATAGTAGGAGATCTTCCACACACATCCATCCCTTGCAAACCATATCTTCATGGAGCTGGCTTTGTGTACAGGGGTGTTGTTGTGGTGGAACATGTTTGGGTCTCCTAGTACAATTGAATGTAATGAGCATCCTGCTACCACTACAAGACATCCTATACAATTGTGTACCTCCAACATGGTGAAAACAGTTTGGGGAAGAACCACATGTGGCTGAAAAAGGAAGTGTCCCAATACTTTGACTACTTTAAACTATGTCTAAGTTTCATATCTATAGTATTGTTGCTTTGGAAGATCTACTACACTGGTTGCTGAAATGTGAGGGGTGTACTCACTTTTGTGAGATACTGTAAATCATATATATATATTTATATATATTAGGAGCAGGAGCAGTTGAGCTACTCGTCTACTCGCACCAAAGTCCCGAGCGCGATCGTCACGGGCCTCAAGCCGTCTACAGTCTACGTTTTCCACATCCGAGCTCGCACCGCGACCGGCTACAGCAGCTACAGCTCCAAGTTTGAGATGACCACAGGGGACGATGGTACGAACATTTTACCTCGCTTATGTTTGCTACTCGTCCACTGTTTTCTCATCCTCTCAATGTTTTTTTCTGGTTCTTAGACTCGGAGGAAGCGTCTGATCAGGGCCAGGTGTTGGTGATCGTGACCGCGGCAGTCGGAGGGTTTTCTCTGCTCGTCATCCTCACGCTTTTCCTGCTCATCACCGGCAGGTACTGGCACCTAGACACCTTCCTGCTATCATTCACATCTATGGAGTCATTCTGTCTGGCATGTCACCTTTACATCGGGCTTGCTCGGGATTCTGTTCGGCTCCCAATAGGGTCGTTGAGCCGTGTGTGTTTGTTCCGAGTGGCTGCTCGCTGACACTGCCTAATTATTCACAATGTGCTCAAACAGGACCATGCTTGCTGTCAGACCTCTCACGTTTTCTAAGAGTGACACTCGTGCAGCTCGAGGGCTCTGCAAGATCTGCGCTGTATCGTTAAAGCCTGCAAATTTTGCGTGTGTGTGGGATAAAAACACAGCCTCGGCAAACCTCACGTCCTCGTGTCGGCCCCCTGAGGCTAATGGCTCTCTGTTTGTGATGTTGAGAAGAAGCGTGGCAGCAGAGAGGCAGTCGGAGGCAGATAACAGACCCTAGTCAACAGCTCACAAATAAATCAGCCCCGGCTCGCATGCACACGGAATAAATGATTACACCGCTTTAGATCCATGTCTGACACGCCGACTATCAGTTACATATACATCAATGCTGAAGACGAGTGTGCTGCAAAATATATTATAAGCCGTGCTGGCGCGCTGGAGGTTGGACGCCGGGTCATGGCCGTGCAAATGCAGCGAAACACCTGCTCTGAAACGAACCAATCAGTCACACCAGTCCCCTAATTTTAAAAAAGATTAATTTACATGAGCAAGCTATTTACCACTAGTGGAAAGCTACGTTTTGTTCGGGACAATGCAATTGTTCAGATGGTGGGGAGAAGAGAAGGATTGAAGGAGAGACTGTGTAAGTCTGTATTGGACTGTAGTATAAGGAAGCATGTATGTAAATGTATAAGGGGCTTTCATACTCACAGTAAGTCCAAAACTGTCCAGGATATGTGAGCCAGGTTTAGTTACACTTCAGCTGTGCTGCGATCCCTGTGAATGTGAACCTAACATGTAGTCGGGTCTGCGCTTGGTCAGGAAGAAAAGTAGCATTTACACGTGTTTTAGCACACGGTGACATCTTTAGTTTTCATCACACGGGTATACCATGAATTCTTGCAATCAGATGTTTCAATAACCTAAGCCAAAGTACTAGCTAGATACACTCGCATCCCCTCGCATCGCCTCGCATCGTCTACTTTAGGGCCAAAAAAGTTGAAATAGAACACACCAGACAAACTACAGCTGACGGCCAACTGGCATTTCCGTTCTGTGCTTGCATGACAGAACATAACTCTCCCATACCAGCAGGTGGCAGTAGCCTGTATTCGGCATCCAGGGAAAATTCAGAGCCTCACTTCAGAGCCGGAACTGTGAATATATAATGTAACAGCCTTTACACCTGCTGCAATCATTAGTAACACACTCATGTAGCTTTTTTTGATCATGTTTGCTAAGTTGCAATAAGAATTTACAAGAATGACAATAAGCGTCTGGCACTAGTGTGGAGGTACCAGGAACAATTGCAACAGCATTCCCAAAATAAAATTTCTAAATATCAACATAAAGACCTTATCCAGAATCGCTCATCCGATCATCTCGAGATTGCTAGATGGCATCCATAGCCATCTAGGAAAGTTAATTTAACCTACATTTTCTCTATCCAATCAGTGTTTGTGTGCTCATGTGTGTAAAATAGGGCAGAAAGCTCTTTTTTAAAAGTCTGATCTTGCACTGTGATGAAGTTTGTGCAGCTTCACTTGTCTTGGAGGAAGCACCTGTTTGCCTTGTTATTTACAGAAGAGGGCTAATTGGCTGGCTGGTGGCTTAGAATTGAATATACAGTAAAAGGTGCATCACAACAACCTGTTGGTGGTGGTATCCTGTAACAAGTCTATCAAATGCAGCAGTTTTTACAAAACTTTGCTGTCAGTTCATTTGAACAGAGAGCATCTTTACCTGCTGGTTACTGCCTCGGCCCCGCTGTTTGTTGGACAGCCTTCGGATATAAAAAGGTTCATAAAAAAATTACGAACGGCCTAAAGGTTATTTCAGGTTGCTTTCTGGAGCATCAACAATAAGCAGGATATAAACACAAACCAAAAAAGAAAAAAAGCAAGAAGCCATTTTCATTCAGTTTTTTCCATATTTTATGTTAATGCCACAGTGTTATTAAGGTCTTTCATGAGTTTTGTTATAAGTTCTTCAATAAGTTTTTTATTTATTTTTTGTTTTTTTGTAACACAGGTGCCAGTGGTACATCAAATCCAAGATGAAGCCACAGGACAAGAGAAGAACGCAGTACCAGAATGGACACGGTATACCCAAACACTCTCTCTTTCTTATTCACTTATATGGATGAGTACAGACACCAAAATTGCTGTCACCAAAAATTCTTCCGGGGTGGTACGTGGAGGGCAGCAGCCACCCTAAGAAAAAGAATTGCCCCATCACTGGTATCTCAATGTATAAAATATAATTAACTCTGAACTACTTTTTAAAGTATGTTGTTCAGTAACTTGCGTCTCAGGATTGTCCGAACTTTTGACAAGTAAAGTCACGTGACAACATATGTCCATCGATAAGCTGATTTAAATGTGACTTCTGTGTTTTTATGTGATTTTGACCAGTATTTGATACATTAATGCCTTGTATCTATATAATCTATATTGTTTGTCACGTATATTAAATTAAACTTGGCATAGACTTAAACTCGCTGAGGGTTTGCATAGAACTCAAGAAACACGAGTTAAATATAACATACCGCTCAGTTAATGTATGTCTTTCCAATCCAGATATCAGGTCCAAGTAAAGTCAGTCAGTCTTGAGTACATTTTTATAGACCATTCTAAAAATACACGGAATATGTATATCATTCTTGCATCCACAAGAACCATGCAAGATATTTTTTTAACATCCTTGCATGGTTCTTGTGGATAAAAGAATGATATACATATTCGGTGTATTTTTAGAATGGTCTATAAAAATGTACTAAAGACTGACTGACTTTACTTGGACCTGATATCTTCATTGTTGCCATCCCTCATAATGTTTATGTCGACCCCTTGCCACTATAAATCATTTCTTGATCCGCCCCTGTGTACGGCAGTAAGCATGAATATCTGTGGACAGAGGAAGAAAAACAATATAATAGTACGTTTATTGAATAGATCTTCTTCCTGGTGAAAAAAATGGATGTGAGTAAAAGTCTGAGATTATATCTAGAGGTTTTTTACTGTCATGTTTGTGGACAGGACATGGCTTAAATTACCTTATAATAATAATAATAATAATAATAATAATAATAATAATAATAATAATGATAGAGGTAAATTGTGTAGGCTTCATGCAAAAACCTTTTTAAATCCCATGTAAAATCTGAGAGTTGATGTTGGTGTACATTTTTATTATTCATATCACAAATGCATATGCTTTCATTTATGAAGCTCAAGGCAACACACAGGATATTAACCATCTATTTACCTCAGGAAGTTTTCAGGAGGAGGACAGGAAATACACTTCTCTGCACCTCCATTGTATTGCAAATGTCACTAATCACACATTTTTCAACAAAGTTCAAGTTGTTGTGTCACTTTATGATGTTTCTGTTGTCGGTTTGTTGCTTAGCCTTCCATAGTCTCGTTTCTAGGTCAGGGTTTTTGTTTTGGTTTGGATTTTATGTTTATTTTTTTCGACTAAAAATCATACAAATCTGCACTTACATTCACCTTTGGCTTCATTATACCAAAGTTAGGTTTTTTTTACTTTTAGACCAAGCAACATATTTTTTCACATTGGATATTGTATTTAGGTACATTTATTAATATGTGTACACAATAGAACTCATTATCTTTGCAAATCTTTACTGTGTATTCATGTTGGACCATCTATTTGAAGCAGATGTCATTGAATTTTCTTATGTAATGATACCTGGCTGCCATATTGACACCATTTACCGGATGCTCAAATGTCTTCAAAAACAACACCATAACCAAGCTACATTTTCTCCAGTGGTGGACAAAAGTACACAAACCATGTACTTGAGTTAAAGTAGAGATACAGTACACTCAGTAAAATATGACCCTAAAGGTAAAAGTATTTGCCTTTAAATGTACCTAAGTATCCAAAGTACTATAATTTGTTATGACAATAATGTTCCTATTATCATTTTTGTCACAAGACTCTTTACTTAATTAATTCAATTTATGTGAAGACTCTGTGACTTTTAGCACAATCTATTAATAGAATGATATTAATAAGTCAAACACTGATTTCTAAAAAATTATCATGAGTCCCAAATTAGGCCAGGTGTGTTGTGTTGAGTTCGAGTCAGGAAAATCTTCCATTATTTAATTCTGTCTAAAAGTTCTGCTTGCTGTTAAACTGATGCTGAACTGTATGTTGCTGATCATTGGTACATTAAGCACCAATCAAAACAAGTTTAAAACAGAGCTTGCGCTTGACCCTGATTGGTGCGTTGCTGGTGGTGCTTAAGTTTTTCCCTCATAAATAAAAAGGAACGACTGATTTCTCAAGATGTAGTTGTGTAAAATGACAGATATTTGACTTTGAAATGTTATAAAGTTAAAGTAAAAGTCTTCCCAAATGTAAATACGTCAGTAAAAAAATTACTTCAGTACAGTAACCAATTATTGAATTACTGTCCATGACTGATTCTCTCTGTGGTGTGTTTGGGATAAGCTGCTGGTATGATTGCTGCAGTAACTTCTGAAAATTTCACGACAATGTCTTCAGGAAGAAGAAGAATATAAATAAAGTTCATGTAAATAAGAACATTTTTTAAGCGTCTGGACTTTTTTTATGTTGGGAAATCACTACTTTTACTTTTTATACTTTAGGTCTTTTAAAAGTGAATACTTTTGTAATTTTTACTCAATTAGAAATAAATAAGGGGGGAATTTCTACTTTTACTTTCGAGTAAAAGAACGATGTCCTTCATCCATCACCGGTAATTATGCATCACTCGTTGTAGTCTCAGAGAGAGATGACTGATAATGCGTCAAATAGCTTTTTAAACTCAAGGTTGAGGATAACGAGTGGATTCCCACACTTTTTGTGTCAGTTTCCGACAGGAAAATGACCTATGTAAACTATTTAACTATGGAACTGTAATTAGAGGGTTATGACCTATTTAAGGACCAGATTAAGTTATTTTATATTCAATATAATGATACACCGACCAGGCATAGCATTATGACCACCTGCCTAATATTGTGTTGGTCCCTCTTTTGCTGGAAAAACAGTCTCGAGTAGTCTGTTGAATCAGACCACATGGGCCAGCATTCACTCAGTGAGCCTCGGCCCCCAATGACCCTGTCGCCGGTTCACCACTGTTGCCTCCTTGGAGTACTCTTTATAGATACTGAACAGCCCACAAGAGCTGCAGTTTTGAAGATGCTCTGACCCAGTCTTCCAGACGTCACAATCTGGCCCTCGTCAAACTCACTCAAATCTTACGCTTGCCCATTTTTCCTGCTTCCAACACGTCAACTTTAAGGACAAATTGCTGCCTGATAATATCTCACCCACTAACAGGTGCCTTGATAAAAAGATAATCAGTGTTATTCACTTCACCTGTTATAATATCAGAATATCATAATGGTATGCCTGATTGGTGTATTTGATTACAGAACTTGTAATTGGCTGAATAATGTGCAAGTCATGGGTACTACAAAAAAATTTGTTATTAATTAAAAGTCACCAGCTGTTGATTACAATTTGGTTCATTTTTATTAGAACGATTTGGGGGTGATTTTGACACAGAGTTAACTTTCAGTATGTTCCGGATACAGTTAAAAACACATTTTCTACACAGGAACATTGCAAGATTGCGCTCCATGATACCTTTTTTTTCCATTGGTGGGCGTACTTCTTTGGTTTTGGAGTCGTTTCAGTAGGTCCCTGTTAGATTCCGGATTGACTTTTTTAATTTTCATGCTGACTTTTAAGGCCCTACATGGTATTGCAACTTATTACTTGTCACAGCTCTTAAAAGCATTCATTCCAAGGTGTGAACTCCGCTCCTCTGATTCTAGTCTTTTAATTGTTTCTCCTACCGTTTACATTCTATGGATGATCATCATAGGTTTTTCCTTCCTGTGCACCAAACCTTTGGAAATCTTTTCCTGTTAAGATTAGACAAGCTGAATCTTTGTTTACAAATCTGCTCTTAAAACTTAAAACTTAAAACTTTTTCAGGATAGCTTTCAGGTGATTTTTATTGATTTTTTTGTGATGTACAATATTATTGATTTATTTGTATTATTATTATTATTTTATTAATGAAATGAAAGCGCTTTAAGATATAACTTTTAAAGGTGTTGTATAAAATAAAGATGATTATTATTCATATTAATATTATTATTACATTTAAACACTAAAAATCTTACAATAAACATGTTTATATAAAATATTAACAGTTCAGACCAGACAGAGTTTTATGTCGAGGTCAGGCTCAAAATGTCGGTAGAAAAACAGAAAATAAGTATGAAATAAGTCTGTTTGAAGCACAGAGCGCATGTGACAACAGGATACATGAACGTTTAGCGCCATTTCAGCACCTTCCAGTGCTGGACAGCGCAAGAACTCGATTGTTGAATGGAAGGTTTTTGGCTTCTTGCCATTTCCTTGGTTCTCTAGTTGTAGTAAATGTGATGAACAAACAAACAAATAGTGTAAAGATAGTGTAGGATAAAACTTAAATGTTGTATGATGTTGTAGAACAAAACCATTAAAACTCTTCAGAGTGCGTTTATTTTTTCTGCTTATTATGTCTGTGGCAGTATAAAATTATAGCCTCATTACTACTTGAATGCATTCGAACACTCAAGCTTTTAAGTAATTATAAATCTGGGGCAGTAATGAGTTGAAGCAATTACAATTAGAACGACTTAGCAATACACAGAAAAAGCAATTACTCCTCGTGTGACATGGCGATTACAGCCAGCAGGTGACAACACCGCACACTTAACATCCTGTCGAGAAAAAATAAAGAACACATTATATGGTTTAATAACAAAATTTGGTTTATTACAGCGGTGGAAAAAAAATCCCCAAATCGTTTCATCTAACCTACATCTAATACTCTTTATTATTATTCAATTAATAGCATGATTCTGCACAGTGAGCAGGGATCGGAATTGCGTAATGTGGGCAGTTCTTCCTTAATCCCTTCATGAGTTACTGATGAAGTCTGCTCAAGATCCTGTAGACTTCTTCCTAACTTTGTCTTCCTTCCGGCGTGTGTCTCCTTTGCAGTGCCGTTCCCGGGAATTAAGACCTACATCGATCCGGACACTTACGAGGATCCGACTCAGGCTGTTCATGACTTTGCAAAAGAGATCGACCCGTCTCGGATTCGTATAGAGAGAGTCATTGGAGCCGGTACGAGTCTTTATTTCATTTTCCTGTGTGTGTTTATTGCATCAGAGTGCATCCTGAACGCACGGATTTAAAAATGTTTTTATGCATTTCTGAAGAATGAAGTACCTCTTTTGTGACGTTGAAAAGTCAACAATTTTTTTTTAATATACTGTATATTTTTAGCAAAAAAAGTTATCTACTTTAAATGGGTTCTCAGTGGGTACAAACATTTGTACAACATGGGCCTCTTTTCTACAATTATGCTACTGCCATCTAGTGACGAGTAATAATATACAGGTAAATCACATTTGTACAATGTGTGTGTGTGTGTGTGTGTGTGTGTGTGTGTGTGTGTTTGCACAACAGGAGAGTTTGGGGAAGTGTGTAGTGGGCGTCTCCGCACTCCAGGGAAGAAAGAGTCTAGTGACGAGTAATAATATACAGGTAAATCACATTTGTACAATGTGTGTGTGTGTGTGTGTGTGTGTGTGTGTGTGTGTGTTTGCACAACAGGAGAGTTTGGGGAAGTGTGTAGTGGGCGTCTCCGCACCCCAGGGAAGAAAGAGATCCCCGTAGCCATAAAGACCTTGAAGGGCGGCTACACAGAGCGTCAAAGGCGAGACTTCCTGCGAGAGGCAAGCATCATGGGACAGTTCGACAACCCCAACATCATCAGGCTGGAGGGTGTGGTCACAAAGAGTAAGATAACACTCCTACTGCGTCCTCCATCATATAGGAACCGTCAGACACAGAGACTTATGTAAATTAACATGTTGCTGAATAAACTATGCAAAAACATTGATAACATTGAATAACATTTTTTCAATGTTCTTACACAGTTTTAGTTTCACAAATAATCGTATTTGCTTCAAAGACTGTCCTTCTTTCATGTTGGGCCTCAAAAAAAAATATTTTTTTAAATATATTATAAAAAAAAAAAGTGTGTTAATGTTTTACAGCATCGCTGCAATGTTGTTGGACTCACTTTCAATTATGTCACTTATGCTGTTTGTGTTTTTTGTTTTTTTTTTGTTAGTTTTTTTAACCGAAATGGGAGGTAGACTCAGGGTTGCCATGTTGTGCGTTTCCAAACAAGTCTCTAATCTCTAACAGACAAATATATTTTATTATTATCAAATTATCAAATGGTGTTTTTTTTTTAACTAGTGTTTACTTGAATTCTCAAATATGATTGGTCAGATTTTGGTGTTGGCTAATTCTCTCTATAATAACAGCATTTCCGGCTGTAATTCAGATCACAGCTTTAAATTCATATACGTTTAGAAACCTCTAATACATCATTGTTTCTATAGAAATTATTATATTCATGGACTAGCTCAGTGAACGAATATTTAGAGAAACTTTTAGAGTTTTTTGTTATGTAAGCGAATAATAGAATAATGTTTAATCCATTATATTAAAGTTTTATTGTAAGGAAACACATATAACATTTATAAAAGGAGTTTCCAGTGTCAGCACTTTAAACTACAAAACTCTAATGTTGGTTTCCAACAATGTAACTTTAGTTTTATGTGTTAATTGTTTTCCTGTGACATCGTGCCTTTATGACTTTAATTTCTTGTTTAAAACCAGTTACATTATTAATTACATTATATTACATTTATTAAAGAAGTTACATTATTATAAACAACTTTAAGTTCATATAACGTACAATATGATAATATAAAAAGTGCATTATTATTATTATGTAATTTCTATCATCACTATCTGAATGCAGCACTCGATAAAACAGCTGTAAAAAAAAATAGATACTACACTATAAATGTGATTTATAAAAGCTCCTCAGGTTGCCATTATATCAAATAATCTCCGATTTCTTTTCAGGAAAACAAACAGATCAGGCAGGAATTACAGGGTCACCAAAATTCTCATTTCATGTCCTTTCTCTCCATTTGTTTTTATTCTTATTTATTTATTTATTTTATTTTATTTATTGTCTCTCTCTCTCTCTCTTTTTTTTTCTCCTTAATGCCTCTCACACCAGGGGGGGAATCTGTTAATCAGTGTAATCGCTCAAGCGGTGTTGGGATAATTCGAGAAATCAAGGCGAGATGTTCAGGCCGTTTGGCTGAGGGGCAGAACAACGTGATATGAAGTGCTCCGATTACACGAGTTGTACTCGGGAGGTGTTATTGCGTAACTGCTTTTCAGTTGCTTTAAAAGTGTGTGTGTGTGTGTGTGTGTGTGTGTGTGTGTGTGTGTGTAGGAACTATTATATAAAATAGATTCAGATTATAAAGACTAAAGCTTGTGCACTATTATTATTATTATTTTTTTATTTTTTTATTTTGCTTTCAATCCCACAATGCATTGTGATAACTGGCATCCATTCTGATCTCCCATGCTGGAAATTTAATAGGGAAATATGCGTAACGTGCGCAGAGCAACAAAATGGCCACAGCCACACACGGCAGAAAACCATCGATATTTCAGACTACACAAAATATATATTTTCTTCTGAATAAATTATTTTTTTCCACATAACCGCTGCAGTGTCCATTTACTAATTATATAATATAACTCCATGCTGATGCTCCACAAGACAACGAACGTTTCTCACATTTCTGCGATTTTCTCAAAATATTACCGCTTTAATCTTGTATTGCTCTGACTTTATTCTCAAGATTTTTCGTTTATTCTCGCAATTTCGTAATTTCGACTTTATTCTCAAAATGTTTTGATTTTATTTTTGTCATTTCGACTTTATTCTCAAAATATTTTGACTCTTCTTGTATTTTTGACTTTATACTCAAAATATTTTGCTTTATTCTCATCATTTTGACTTAATTCTTGTAATTTTAACTTTATTCTCATAATTTTTTACTTTTTTCTCACGCAATTTCGTAATTTCGACTAAATTAAAATTAAAACTAAATTTCGACTACTATAAAATTCAATTGTAATTTTAACTTTATTCTCACAAATGTTGACTTTATTCTCAATAAAAATCGATTTTAGTCTTTCGGTTTTGACTTTTACTCTCGAAATATTTCGACTGTGTTCTAAAAAAAATTTCGACTCATATTTTTAAGACTTTAATCTCGTTATCTTATTTTATTTCTTTTAACATGGCAGTAAAACGGCTCCATAGAATAAAAACCGAGAGCATCTATAATTAAACTTAAAAACTGCTGAAAGTATTGTTTTGACTATTAAGTTGTTTAATGTGTGGTTTTTTTTTTCGTTGTTTTACTGTTTCGGTTCACACGCTATGGGAATAGAGATTTTTATACCCTGCTTGCAAATAAAAATCATGATAAATGGTTTAATTGTTCACATTTAATTGCCTCAAAAGATAAACCAGGAATAATGAGTATTTAAATAATAAAATGACCAGCTGTGATGGCAGGAGTTTGGCATACAGTATAATCAGGGAAAAAATGTTTTAATCACCATCAGCATTAAGATTATATGTGTTGGATTTGACACTGCATTGTAAATTTGCCTGTGGTATATAATAGGGATAAAAAAAAACCCGCAAAAGGTTGTGTTGTGTTATAAGAAAATAAGAAGCCTGTTGTGAAGTCGAGTCGCTGAAACTGATTATTCGGTGACTCCACTCCTAATAGGTTTAGGAATAGAGGGAATATGGTTTATTCCTCCGTTCTTGTTACTTCATCAATCTCTATTTACTGCCTGTTATATTGTTCATGGTTAATTTATGCTGTTTTTTGTTTGTGTGTGTGTGTGTGTGTGTGTGTGTGTGTGTGTGTGTGTGTGTGTAGGCCGTCCTGTGATGATCGTGGTGGAGTACATGGAGAATGGCTCATTGGACTCTTTTCTGAGGGTAATGGAAACATTTATTCCTGCTGATTTTTAACTGTTTACACATACTCTTGTTTATAGTCTTTATAGTCCTCTTTGCACAGTGTGTGTGTGTGTGTGTGTGTGTAGGCCGTCCTGTGATGATCGTGGTGGAGTACATGGAGAATGGCTCATTGGACTCTTTTCTGAGGGTAATGGAAACATTTATTCCTGCTGATTTTTAACTGTTTACACATACTCTTGTTTATAGTCTTTATAGTCCTCTTTGCACAGTACTGTATATTCGGAGTATACAGTAGGTTTACTGGTTGATGCTATCTTGTGTTATGTGTATTTGTCCCACACTGTCTTGTGTTGTCTGTCTGTCTGTGCTGTTTATCGCCTGCACTGTTTGCACTGGGTTGCACTCGCTGCACTTTAAGTTGCTTTATGTTGTGTTTTGGAGCTCTATGTTGTTTAGTGTAGCACCAGGGTTCTGGAGGAACATTGTCTCGTTTTTATTATGTACCACCGTGTATAGTAGAGATGACAAAAAAAGCCTCTTGATTTGACTTTTGACTTGCATGATGAAGCCTGGTATATTTACACACACACACCTCTAAGCCAGCACTTTTATATATACCTAATAGACTATAAGGCGAAATGTTTGTGGACCCCTGAGTAGGAGATTTGTATGTTCATTTTGAACATCTAATTCCAAATGTAGTCCCCATTTCCTGTTATAAAAATCTCCACTCTTCTGGGAAGATGTTCCACTAGATTTTGGAGTGTGGAGATTTTGTGCTCAGTAAATTCAGGTACTATTGTGGGTGAGGTCATGGGACTGTGACAGGAGATCTTTCACTTCAACCCAAGGAAAGCATATGCTATCATGGAGATGGCTTTGTGTACAGGGGCATTGTTGTGTAATTCAATTAAAATATTCGAGAGCCGCTTATCTTTCAAATGCAGTCGTGAGATAAAGACATTTTCTTTATCTGTCTGTCTGTCTTTCTGTCTGTCTATTTTCTTATAAGTCTATCTATCTATCTATCTGTCTGTCTGTCTGTCTGTCCGTCTGTCTGTTTGTCTGTCTGTCTGTCTGTCTGTCTGTCTGTCTGTCTGTCTGTCTGTCTGTCTGTCTGTCTCTTTGTCTGTCTGTCCGTCCAACTGTCTGTCTGTCTGACTGTTTTCTTCCTCATAAGTCTATCTGTCTATCTATCTATCTATCTATCTATCTATCTATCTATCTATCTATCTATCTATCTATCTATCTATCACTTCTCTCTTAATTTTCTGCCTATTCATTTAGTTAACGAATTAATATTATCAGATGGACTTGTTTCAACTATTTAGAATGTTCGACTGTTTCGAAATGTTTGTCAGACTCACAGTCAGAAATCCACATGCTTTTTTTTTTAGCCTTGTCTTACTTTCCTCACACGCTGCACTAGTAGGAGATTAGCGATAAAAATAAATCTGCTCCTCCATCCATCTTCCTCCGCTAGTGCTTTGAAAACATTTAACGTGAAAACGCGTGGTAGTATTTTCTTCAAGCGTGACTGTAAATAACTGGGAGAAGCTGAAATGCCTTCAGAGTTCTGATACATAGCAAAAAAAAAAAAAAAGAGTATGCAGATATTTTTTTGCATAATGACAATGGTTTAATGCCTAATACAGGCATTATGCATATATATGCATATCTAATGGTAAATTTATATAATGACAGATTTTGAATTATATACTGTACATTTATAAATATGCTAAAGTGCAGTACATTGTTTTGCCGTTCATTTAATGTAGAACATTTTTTATTTTATTATTTTTTTTTTTAAAGATAAGTAAATAATAATACTGGCATAAAGGCTGTTTTTTTCCAATAGAACCATACTAACATTGGGAAAGGTGGGCTGTTTTAAATTTGCATATCATGAATATGAATAGATTGTTGCATTTTTAAGAGGTTGAGGTGTAGATGCACATTACACCATTTTTAGCAGTTTCTTGGGCATTTAAACATAAAAACATTAAACATTATTTTAATATTTTATAGGTTAAAAATTCAGAGATGATCTGGAGGCAAATTGTTTACTGATCTGTTGGAAACAGATATGGGTGAGATTGTTACCAGCTGTATTTTCTTTAGCAATGGCTTTCTAACTCTTGTGTGTGTGTGTGTGTGTGTGTGTGTGTGTGTGTGTGTTTTGTCTCTTTTACTGTGAAGAAGCACGACGGACACTTCACCGTCATCCAGCTGGTCGGTATGCTGCGCGGCATCGCCTCCGGTATGATGTACCTGTCCGACATCGGATACGTCCACCGGGACCTGGCAGCACGGAACATTCTGGTGGATGACAACCTGGTGTGTAAGGTGTCGGACTTCGGCCTGTCCAGGGTCCTGGAGGACGACCCAGAGGCATCCTACACCACTACAGTGAGAGACACACACACACCTGCTCTACAAAAAATCTAGTATATAGACATATCTCTCTCTCTCTCTCTCTCTCTCTATCTCTCTATCTATCTATCTGTCTATCTGTTTGTCTATCTGTCTGTCTGTCTGTCTATCTATCTTATATTTTTCTCTCTGTCTGGCTTTGTTTCGACACTTGTGTTTTCCTGAATCACACTGGCGCTAAATCTCATGTAACACTGATTAAATAAAAAGTTTATGGTAAATAGAATTGGTAAAGATTGAACTTGAGAAACCCCAAAACGACATTCCACTTCTGTATTATTGGTCAGATGATCTCTGGCTCCATGCTGATACTGGCTCCAAAACAGTCTTTTGCTATCATTTTCTTTAATTTGTCTGGATTATGAGTCTGAGACCAGGCTATGCAGCTGGACTCAAAAAACCAAAAGCGGTTTATCCCAGGTCCAGGCTGTGTAACCGAGTTGAGTGTGTGGAGTATAAGTGGACTTTGAGAGCCATTTCTGTAGGATGATAGCGTGAGAAGATAATGGAGTGTCTGCAAAAATCTACTCTTAATACCGTATGAGAGAAAGTCTTTGGTCGGCTAACACAATCCTCACGTATTGAATTTTCAGGAGTAGTGAATTATGTGGAAATGGGATCTTCTCTGGATGACACGAAACCCTCTTACAACTAGACTGATCTTTTTTTTAAGAAAGATGAACTGACCTGAAGTGTACGAAGATGAAGTTGAAGATTGAAGCGAAAAGATATTGATACCTTTTTTTTTTTTCAGGGAGGGAAGATTCCCATCCGTTGGACAGCTCCGGAGGCCATCCAGTACAGGAAGTTCTCCTCAGCCAGCGATGTCTGGAGCTACGGCATTGTCATGTGGGAAGTGATGTCTTATGGAGAGCGGCCATACTGGGAGATGTCCAATCAGGATGTGAGCTCACTTTTAATTAATTTGTTACGGTGTTTTTTTTTTTTTTTGCATTCACAGTGCATGCTTTCCTGATGTAGATTTAGATCTTTAATAGCGAGAAAGACTTTATGAGAATGAAAACCAGACTCATAATAGAACACATTGTCTTTACAAATCACTACAGTCACTACAGTATATTCACGCTGGCCCATCTAATAGCACAATGCGACACGGTTAAATAAAATGAAACTTCACCACCATATCAGTCGTTCCTAGGGTTGCAAAGGGGTGGAAAATGTCCGTTAAATTTCCGGAAACTTTCTATTGAGACTTGGGAATTTTGGAAGATTTCCAAGTTGAAAACTTTTTAGGAATGTATAGGAATTCCCAGGAATTTATAGTATTTAATTATAAATTTGAACAAACTGTATCATATGCAAACATAAATATAAACATTATGTTTTGTTATATCAGAATTTTATACCGGATCGGTCGAGGCCCGGGTTACCAATGACCACCACAGGTATCTTTAGCCAACAGGGTCCCGGTGAAAATTGGGCTACTGTTGGCTGAAGAAGGGGAAGGAGGAAGACGTCTACAGAGACAACAGGGTGGAAGTGTAGGAGAGTGAAGGTTTGGGTTGGTACATTAAATGTTGGTACTATGACGGGTAAAGGGAGAGAGGTAGCTGATATGATGGAGAGGAGAAAGGTAGATATGTTGTGTGTTCAGGAGACCAAGTGGAAAGGGAGTAAGGCCAGGAACATTTGAGGTGTTTAAACTGTTCTATCATGGTGTAGCTGGAAAGAGAAATGGTATAGGGGTGATTCTGAAGGAAGAGTACAGTAAGAGTGTAGTGGAGGTGAAGAGAGTTTCTGATAGAGTGATGATCATGAAAGTGGAAGTTGAAGGGATGATGATAAATGTCATTAGTGCTTATGCTCCACAAGTTGGCTGTGAGATGGAGGAGAAGGAAAGATTCTGGATTGAATTATATGAAGTGGATGAAGGTGTACCAAGGAATGAACGATTGGTGATGCGGCAGACTTTAATAGGCATGTAGGTGAGGGGAACAGAGGTGATGAGAAGGTAATGGGTAGGTATGACCTAACGAAGAGGAATGTGGAAGGGCAGATGGTGGTAGATTTTGCTAAAAGAATGGAAATGGCAGTGGTGAACATTTATTTTAAGAAGAAGGTGGATCATAGGTTGACGTATAAGAGTGGAGGAAGGTGCACACAGGTGGATTATGTTTTATGCAGGAGACAGAACCACCTTTAACCTGAAGGAGATTGGAGACTGTAAGGTGTTGGCAGGGGACAGTGTAGCTGGACAGCATCGGGTGGTGGTCTGTAAGATGGTTTTGAAGGTGAAGAAGAAGAGGAGGAGAGTGAGGACTGAAAGAAGAATAAAATGGTTGAAACTAAAGGAGGAAGACTGTAGTGTGGGTATCGTTAACCAACAGGGTACCGGTGTAAATTGGGCTACTGTTGGCTAAAGCAGGAGAAGGAGAGGAGGAAGACGTCTACAGAGACAGCAGGGAAAGGAGAAGTGGAGGAGAGTGAAGGTTCGGGTTGGTACTTTAAATGTTGGTACTATGACTGGTAAAGGAAGGGAGATAGCTGATATGATGGAGAGGAGAAAGTTAAGTCAAGTCACGTTTATTTTTAAAGCACTTTTCACAACAGACTTTGTCTCAAATCAGCTTTACAGAATTTAACAGTTAAAGATGAGCGATGTGCATTTATCCCTGATGAGCAGCCGTGGCGACTGTGGCAAGGAAAAACTGCTGTAGATGTTATGAGGAAGAAACCCTGAGAGGAACCAGATTTAAAAGAGAAACCCATCCTCATTTGGGTGACATCAAGAGTTTGATCATAGTCTTTAAACACTACAGCACACTGAAGAGTGAGAAAGATATACATGTTGTGTGTTCAGGAGACCAAGTGGAAACTGTTAACCCTATTATGGTGTGGATGGAAAGAGAAATGGTGTAGGGGGATTCTGAAGGAAGAGTACAGTAAGAGTGTAGTGGAGGTGAAGAGAGTTTCTGATAGGGTGATGATCGTGAAGCTGGAAGTAGAAGGGGTGATGATAAGTCACAGTGTAGCTAGACAGCATCGGGTGGTGGTCTGTAGGATGGTTTTGGAGGTGAAGAAGAAGAGGAGGAGAGTGAGGACTGAAAGAAGAATAAGATGGTTGAAACTAAAGGAGGAAGACTGTAGTGTGAGGTTCAGGGAAGAGGTCAGACAGGGGCTCAGTGGTGGTGAAGAGGTGTTGGGTGATTGGGCAACTACTGCTGGAGTAATAAGGGAGACAGCTAGAAAAGTACTTGGTGTGACATCTGGAAATAGAAAGGAAGACAAAGAGACGTGGTGGTGGAATGAGAAAGTGCAGGAGAGCATAAGGAGAAAGAGGTTGGCAAAACAGAATTGGGATCAACAAAGTGATGAGATGCCTAATTTTACATAGAACTACCAGAGTGCCCACCAAATCTTTATATAATGTTCTGTAATTCGTGGCTTTAAACTGTTACATGGAATTGTTTTATAATGGTTTATTCGCATTGCCCTTAATCAGTTGACTATGAGCAAAAACTGACAATTCTGATTTGACATTGTAAATCCTTAGTCTGGTAGTCTGGTCAGGGGAGTGTTTTTACTTTATTATTGTATATAAGTGCATTTTGCAAGCATCAGGACGTTATTAAAGTATATGCATTTGTGAAACAGTTCCATTTCTACATTAGAATGTGTAATATGTTACTCCATCACATTTAAGGAAAAAAACCTGCTGTTCCTCACTACTTTGAAGTGAAAGCATAGTGTTAAATGGGAAACTGTAGCAAAAGCACAAGCATAACCCTGTGGTTCTGGTGAGCATGTAAACGTAATTGTTTACTGTACTTGAGTAGCTTTTCCACGTATCTGCCTGCTCTCAAATCCTGTTATTTCATTTGGTTGTAAAGGAAATTGTTTACAGTAGCTTCAAGGTTTTGGGCTCATGATCATTTTATTAGGTATCAATCAGTGTTTGATTTATTAATATCATTATATTAATAGACTGGTGTGCTAAGAGTAACATTAGAGTTGATGGTAATAGGAACATTATCGCCATAATAAATCATAGTACTTTCAATACTTAAGTAATATTTTACAGAGTGTATCTTTACTTGAACTCATATACATGGTATGTGTACTTCATCCACCTATAAGAAAACTCTATATAAAGGTCTGATGTGCAGGACAGTGGGATGCTAAACCATTAGTCACATAGAATTGTCAATGATCAATATTTTTACTTTTTTATACTTAATTCGATGTAATTTTTCTTGAATTGTTGATCCAAACAAAGACATTATTTAAGGCATTGCAATTCCATGCCATTGTTCACTGATAGTTGTATCCTTTCAAACTTTATTCAGATGCCAGATTGAAAGATGAGCCCGAGTGTGTAAATGTCTACTGTGTGTATCCTCCCTGCAGGTGATCCTGTCCATAGAGGAGGGTTACAGGCTTCCAGCGCCCATGGGCTGCCCCGTGGCTCTGCACCAGCTAATGGTTCATTGCTGGCAGAAGGAGCGCAGCAGGCGGCCTCGCTTCCATGACATCCTTAGCTTCCTGGACAAGCTCATCCGCAATCCCAGCAGCCTCCTCACACTGGTGGAGGATGTCCACAGGTAGGTGCAGTTCCAGCCAATACGCTACTACTTCTGTCATTCATCATTTTGTACGTGTCAACCCTAATCCCAGCTGCAAGTCAGTTATAGACACTGATCAGGCGTAATATTTTGACATTATAACCAGCAAGTGAAGGTTTTGTCCTCAAAGTTGATGTTAGAAGCAGGAAAAATGGGCAAGCGTAAGGATTTGAGCGAGTTTGACAAGGGACAAATTGTGATGTCTAGACGACTGGGGCAGAGCATCTCCAAAACTGCAGCTGTTATTACAGGGTGTTCCCGGTCTGCACTGGTCAGTATCTATCAAAAGTGGTCCAAGCAAGAAACAGTTGTGAACTGGGGACAGGGTCATGGGCGTTCGAGGCTCATTGATGCACGTGGGGAGCAAAGACTGGTCCGTGTGGTCCGATCTAACAGATGAGCTGCTGTAGCTGAAATTGCTGAACAAATTAATGCTGTTAATGTTTGACGTGTCGGGACTTTTGAGAGCAAAAGGGGACCAACATAATATTATGCCTAATCAGTGGCCATAACAGTGTGCCTGGTCTCTGTATAATGACAGCCATCGAAGGCTTTACTATTTGCACAATGTCTTGTAGCATACAGTCTTTACATCATTTACAGATTGGACAATTTGATGAAATGATAATGTACAATCTGCTCTGTAATTTTCCCACAGTAGCAACGATTGAGATTTAAGCGCTCATACAGAACTAACAGTGCAGAATGGTTGTAATAATTATAAATTATAGATGTCTGTAGATGACCCCAGTAATGTTAATGACGGACTTTATCGACTCGAGCTAATTATTCAGTCCTTCCCGGTGGGAGTGCCGTCCTTGCCGAGGTGATCTCGTGCTGCTTTCGTTAACACATGAGACCAATTTGCCACTTTCTATGGGTGAATTTGTCGTGCCATATGCAGAGGATTTTCTTTCGGCTCGATTTGTTTCCCACCGCAACCTGTCGACTTATAAGGCCGAGTTCTATCTCCCCCAGCTCTCTGTACACCTTTAAAACGTCTCCGTTTTTTTATCCTTTGTGTTTGCACAGTTTACCAGAATCCCCAGAAGACCTGCATGACTATCCTCTCTTTATTTCCATCGGCGACTGGCTGGACTCCATCAAAATGAGCCAGTACAAGAGCAACTTCATAGCTGCAGGGTACACGACTCTGGATTCCATCTCCAGCATGAGCATCGAGTGAGTACGACTGTGTTACAACTGCAAAACAAATTATAATAGGAGAAAGTGAGTAAAACGAATGAACCGTCCACACTGATATGCCGTTTTTAATCAACAGGAACGTAACTTTTTAAAAACGCTTGATTACATTTGAAAGGTCATCTCAGTGTGGACTTTGAAAACAGAGGCTTCTGTAAATTACATCCCAATTCAGCACAGATCAAGAAAAAAAAAATACATTTTGTCATATAAAATGTTCCGAAGCACTACCACTGTAGACTCCTTTCTATAAATATCTCCCTACCGTTCCTATCTAACATCTCTTATTATTATTTGTTTATTAGTTTTTGTGGATCATGTCTACAAGGTGGTATCCAAAAGTTTTCGAACTAGCGCCCCTCCTGGGCATGTTCAAATTACATGTGAGGATCGCCTGGACTTTTCCGTATGTCACACCAACAATGGCGGCAATTGTTTGTTGATTGTTATTGTTTGTCGAGTGTTGATTTTCAGATTGTTTTTTGATGATCATTATGCACAAGTTGCCGAATAGTTTAGACATTTACGGGGGTCGAACTCATTGAAGGTCTTCCAGTGATGTTCTTCTGCTCTTGAAGCGCATGTGCGACAAAATACCTCAAATGATTTATTGCAGAATTTTTTTAAACTTGCTGAATAATTCCATACGTCTCCGCTGCAGATTTGCCCATTTTCACACAGAATTTAACATTTTTTTCTTCTAACTTGCTGAAATCGCAGACATGGTAATACACGTGGCCAAAATAGCACCATCTCCAGATGTACATAGGACGATGTCTTTGGGCACACTGGTTAATGAAGGTCGGTGCTCCCTGTATAAGCAGCCTTGTGCTGCCATCTGTAGGCATGTTACAAAACTAGTCTCAAACCTTTTTGATACCTTGTACAGGGTGTAATGTAGAAGTTGAACGTACAGTCAGAGGTGTTGCAATTCAAAAGATCTCAATACTTTGGTGTATTGTAGATTTTTTTTAACCTGACCAAGTATTCGTGTCGTTTGTCTCCTCGGCAGCGACGTCAGGAGGATTGGCGTGTCTCTGATCGGCCACCAGAGGAGGATAGTGAGCAGCATACAGACACTGCGACTGCAAATCCTGCACATTCAACAGAGTGGCTTCCACGTATGAGACGGACCGGCCCACACCAACACACACAAACAAACATACACACACACACACACAAATACACACGAACACACACGCATACACAAATAGTCAGGCCTGGGCTGTTTCACTAACCGCGATGAGAGAACTTTCTCCAAACCTGGCCGTCGAAGGCTTCCAAACGAAAAAGCAATCAAAGGGAGGGGGGGATAACAAAGAGTCTCTGGGAGATGGACGAAAACCAATCAGGGTTGAAAAAAAAAACAAAAAAAACATGGCGCTGTCGCTGTGCTACGGTGATGTCATCTGTCAGTCATACACGAGTTCCGTGACTGGCTGGATTCACAGTCGGAGAACTTCGAAATAGTAGATTTGCTATTTTAATGTAACAAAGTACGTGTCCTAATAGATATTTATCATTTATTTACTTCCAGGAACCAGAGAAGACGCTGAATGTCGAGTGTGTCGATTTGTATACCGCTATTTAACATCGTTTATCATCTGATATTTATGCTGGTATTTATATGTACATGTGTATGTTGCATACAAAAAGCTTGATAAAAGAGGATTGGCTTCTTCTCCTTTTTTTTTTTTATGTATTTATTTATTTTTTTTTTTTTCCTAATTTTTTTCTTGCAGCAATATGTGCAGTCTTTTCAGAAGATTTTAAGGGAGGGGGAGTAGAGAATTGTAAAAAGGAGAAAGAAAAAAAATGCCACACGAAACCACGACCTCCTCAGGCAGTCATGTACGCCATGCCGCGCCGCACAAGAACGCTCTGGACCTGTTGAAAAGATTGAAAGCCATGGTCTCGCTCTTCAGCACTGGACCTCACACATTCAAATGTACATGCCGGCCTTCACCTTACAGACCTACATACTCTGCTGTGATGCACAAGATTAACAAAGCTCTTTTATTTTATCTTTATTTATCTATTTACTTATTTATTTAGTCGGATAGAGACGAGGTATTCCGAATTCACGGCGAGTTAGATTGGGCTCGGGTTATAGTATAAATAGGAATACGCTTATTGAATGTAGGATTGTGTGTAGCAGAGAAAGTCCTTGGTATCTTTCTCGCTCTCATTTACACACACACACACACACACACACACACACACACACACACCTTACAGGTTATCATGCTTACCTAGCAGTAATAAATCAGTAATGCCCTTTGTTGCTTACTTGACACACACTCTTTGCAGTCTAGTGTATTCTCCTATTAATGCACTGCATTACTTAGAACCAAACAAGCACACGGGCTGTCCCTGTAGAGGAGCACACGTTCGGGGACACTGAGGACTCGTCAAAAAGGAAAGCTGATGAATCGTTTCTGCACACGCTAGAATGAATAGGGACTAGTAATACTATAGTATATTATTTTTTATAATTTATTATGGAGTAATTAAGAGGTTTAAGTGGATCAATTAGGCTGGATGTTTGTAAGAAATAAACGACGATGGATGCTTGGTGTGTTTTGGTCTCGTTTTTCTTAGCAGGACACACCGACGGAATGCGTCCCCGCAGGTCCCGTTAAAGAGCGAATCCGTCGGATACCAATAAAGACAGTCAGTGCCACTGGATAATGCTGCGGCATGTACTATAACGTTGCATATGTAAAGGGTACTGAATATTTTTGTATAAAAAGGTCATGTTCGTCCAATTGCCTGGAACTTGAGAGCATATTGTGAATTTCTTAACATATAAAGTCTAAGATATATTATTAATTATTCAAATTAAATCAATGCATCAGTTAGACGGGTGAATAAATATACAGGTTGAGGTGGTAACTCAGTGGTTAAGGCATTGGACTTTGTATCACAGGTTCAAATCCCACCACCACCAAGCTGCCACTGATGGGCCCTTGTGCAAGGCCCCTAACCCTCCCCTGCTCAGTTGTAAGTTGCTCTGGATAAGCACGTCTGGCAAATGCCGTACATGTAAATGTAAATATACAGAATTTTTGATTATGGTAAATGTCTTGTAATGTATTTATAACACAACACCCTGGCTTTGCTTCTCCAGACCAAAAGATGTCTGCAGATCCCACTATGAGAACCACTGCCATTTACACCTGATCCTTCAGTGGTGTCCTGCCTGAATTGTCCATTTAATACAATTATTATGATGCCATGGCAATAAAAAACATACGTTTGATTAGGAAACACAGTATAACAGCATCACAGACAGGAATATCATACACTGAGAATTAATGGCATTACTAAAGCAAGAAACCCAATTAACATAATTCAACACGTCTCCTTTTATTGTAGGCACAGCTGCACATTTTTCTGTGCATTACGGTTTGCCTGGGAAATTGAAATGAAGGCAAATGGTATGTTTTTGGGAAAATTCTACAGAAAAAGAAAACGCAAAAATTATAAATGGTTACTGAAGAAGCTTAACAACTGTTGTGAGCTCTTTTGGCCGACTTTTCCTCACCATGTCCAGCAAAATGTCCTTGTGCGACTAAATCAGTTTCTTGTCTGCCTCTGTGGAATCAAAAAATAAATAAAACAGCTATTAAATACACACAAATATATTTGAACTTGTGCAGTTTGCTACAGATGCGCGTTTCGAGCTCTGACTAGTGCGCTCTCTGCTCTTCCAATAAAAAGAACGTTAAAAAATCCAGCCTTTTTTGGTCCCAGTGGCCACGAAAGAAAAGAAACTTTTGTCCATATAGTGTATGTTTTGATTATGTGTACATTTTAGCTCCAAGTTATCAATCTTCAGAAGTTGATAGAGTCGAAGTGCAGAGTCAGAGTGCAGGGTCAGACAAGATACAGCACCCCTGGAGCACAGAGTGTTAAGGGCCTTGCTCAAGGGGCCCAAGAGTGTCAGCTTGGCAACACTGGGGCTCAAACCGTCAACCTTCTATGCAGTAACCCAAATTAATGAGCCTCTCTATTTATATCGTATCTGGATTTATATTGTAGCTTCATGGCTTTGTGCACTTGTTTCATTACTTCATTTAAATATGTTAAGATACTATGAGCCAGTGTGACTATTATGTAAATCAGAGCTATTAGACTATTCTAATTCAATGACTAAGCTGTCATTAGCAGTTGCCCAGTTATAGGAAAAAAACTTAAAGCTGCAAGCAACATTTTCCAGGGGGTCAAGTTCACAAGCATGCAAGTAATTACAGGAAACTTGTGCAAAGGGATTCAAGTGATTTGTAGTTTCACTTATAATGTGTATGTTCTGAGCATAGACAGAGGTGGAATTCTCTGACTGTAGAACTGAATAGCTGAATGAACAAATGGACTGCAAGGTGACAAGATCCGGCCAAAAGAGGAAGCGGAAGAAGAAAAGAAAAGGTAGAATAAGAACAGGGTGCCAGTGCACCTTGAGGGGCATGGCCCCATGATATTATTACATTTGCAAGTAATTTATGTATCAGGAGGTCAGGTCTCAGAGTCTTCCGCTACGCAATATAATATAATATAATATAAAATAAATCCTATAATAAATGTCCTGATTATGTGTACATTTACCATCAGACGTTCCATGATACAACACAAAGTGTTAAAGGGCCTTGTTCAAGGGCCCCGAGAGGAGCAGCCTTATGATACCAGGTCAGGTTATGATACCATACTTCCGATCAAAACCTTATCCACTGAGTTACCACCTAAAGAGCTTTCGAAAATGAACAAATTTGCCTTTTAGTTGAAGGGCAAATGTGTCTCCTGGCCATATATTATAGTGGATAAAGACAGCATTATCATTACATTTGACTTGTCCTACACACTGCTATGTAGGGAATAAGAGTAGGCAGTTCAAAGCTACCAACATTCAATCATCCAGCTTACTGTCTGGCAGCTCACTCTGAGGGATTCTAAACATACCTTTCTTCAGATGTGTTTGTGGTAATCTCATTAGCCAGGGTTAACAGGTTTTCAGCAAAATGTACCACCATAAAATAGGTTCTTATATAAATATAAGGAATCTTCACTCCTGGGTCAAGTCCAAAATGCCAACAATTAAGGTTTTAATGGTCGTAATAACAAATCCTTAATCAGAAAATGAACAAGAATTAAAGAAATGAACTGTTGAGAATCTCCTGTGCTTTCATTTGCATGTTTATTTCTGTTTTAGTGAAGTGATTTGGGAAAAAGCTAGGAAACAGGGAAATGCATTTCTATAGTCTTGTACTCAAAAAGCCAAATCGTGTTATCATTAAAATGTTTGATGTATACTGAACAAAATTCAGTATACCACACCAGCCCAGGACCTCCACATCCAGTATCTTCACCTCTGATACCAGCCACCCAGACTGCTGCTGCAACAATCGGTTTGCATAACCAAATAATTTCTGCTCAAACTCTCAGAAACCGTCTCAAGGAAGCTCACCTGTATGCTCTTCATCTTTATCGGGGTCTCGACCTGACTGCAGTATGTCGTCGTAACCGACTTGAGTGGGCAAATGTTCACATTCTATAGCATCCGACACTTTGTAGAGGTGTTCTCTCTTCACAGAGGAATCCCGGTTTTCACTGTACAGGGCAAAATGCGTGAGGCAAATGGTGGTCACACCAGATACTGACTGGTTTTTAGACTGCCTCGGCCCCCCAATACAGTAGAACTGCACATTTTAGAGGGGCCTTTTCTTGTGGCCAGCCGAAGACACACCTGTGCAATAATCATGCTGACTAATCAGCATCTTGATATGCCACACCTGTGAGGAGGATGGATTCTCTGGGCAAAGCAGAAGTGCTCACTAACACAGATTTGGAAACACATTTGAGAGAAATAGTCCTTTTGTGTACATAAAAAAAGATCTTTGAGTTCAGCTCATGCAAAAACAAAATTAAACATCTTGGTATATATAATTTGGTGACACCTCATGCAGCTCATCCAGGGCTGGTTAACAGGCCCATAAATGCAAACAGGATTTATAGATCAGGGCAAAATCAATTGGATTTTTCATTCTTGCTCATTTCCTGATCAATAGTTTGTTTTTGTTGTTACACTGTATGTATATATATAAGACAAAGCGAGAATTTGGCGGTTTCACTTCAAAAACGTCGACTTAATAGGATTGGCGAATTAACCGAGGTCGAGATCAGTGGCTTCCACTGTACGTATATTGCCATTTTCTCATTTCATTATATTACGTTTGGATGTTCTTGAAAGTATTGTGTGTGATATCTTTATATGTCCAATCTAAATATATTGATATAATGTGTAAAGATTATATAAAAAATATCATGTAATAAATACTGAAATAAATTATTGAGGAAAACTAATTACAACCCCAATTCCAAAAAAGTTGAGACACATTGTGTTAAATGTAAATAAAAACAGAATGCAATGATTTAGAAACCTCATAAACACCTTTTATTTACAATAGAATATAAAAATTATATAAAATGTTTAAACTGAGAAAATGTACAATTTTAGGGGAAAGAAAATGTTGGGACAAGCAAACAAATAGCTGGAAAAGTAAAAAAAAAAAAAAAAAAAAGAAGGAAGTATATGTTGCAGAGGAATATGTTACAATAAATAAAGTAAGTTAAGATGATTGGGTATAAAAAGGGGGCAGAGTTTCTCAGAAGTAAAAGTAGGCGAGATTCACCAATCTGTGAAAACTGCCTCTACAAATAATGTATATAAGATCTTGAAAAATGTGTTGAAATACTGTAACTTGTCTTGTGACATACTGTTATATTCTAAAAGAAAAATACTTTAAATCTAAATAGTAAAATATTTAAAGATGTTAAGATTTTCATTGGGGGTGATGAGGATGGACAGGATTAGAAATAAGTTTATTAGAGAGACAGCGCATGTAGGATGTTTTGAAAACAAGGTGAGGGAGGTGAGATTGAGATGGTTTGGACATGTGCAATAGAGGGACATGGGGTATATCAGTAGGAGAATGCTGAGGATGGAGCCACTAGGAAGAAGGAAAAGAAGAAGATCAAGGAGGAGGTTTATGGATGTGTTGAAGGAAGACATGCAGGTAGTTGGGTTGAAAGATGTAGAGGACAGTGGGGTATGGAGAAGGACGATCCGCTGTGGAGCTCCATATGGGAACAGCCGAAAGAAGAAGGGAAGATTGTGTAGTCAGTGGAGCGCCGTGCATTTGGTACCTGGGCCTTCAGTGGGGACTTCCCCAACATAATCCACCTCTTAATACCACCACTATCATGTCGCAATTATAGACACCAATAATACTATACAGAACTGCAATATAACAACACTTAGCATTACAAAAAGAGAGGCATTTAACATATGGAGGGTGAATACCATTTTACCAAAGCAAGAATCCCAGTTACTCCAAACCTCTACACGACAACCACTGTTCCACCTACATCATCTGAAGCAGTTCAGAATCAATATTTGTCCAATAACATGACAAAAACATTAAACATTAAAATAAAATACAACCTACTTACCATAGATGCATAATCTCAGAGGCTGTAAGCCAGTGGTACCACTCATAGGCACTGATCTGGAAGTGGCGAACAAACCCTTTCCCGGGCTGAGATAAGCTTCAGGGTTGGCCGACCTCTCCTCATGATGTCTAGCTTTTCTTGAAAATGGATTTTTAAGTATGTCCGAGACCATTTTTCTTTCTCCGTTGGCATAAAAAAGTCTAACATAGAGTCAGACTTTTTTATGCCTATAGAGAAAGAGAAATTAATTATCTTATCGTATTATCATATTAACGTAGGCAGCACGCTACAGTTGTGTTTTGCCAGTCAAACTTGGCTGTAACAGTTTCCCTCTGACCAACCAATCAGAGGACAGAAAAATGCTGACGCTATTCTGGTCCAGCTAGCTGCCCTGTGAGGCGAATATAAAATCTGATTGATTAAAAAAACCGACTCATTTCCAGTGTTGGGCAATAGTGCGTTACTGTAACGCAGTTACTTTTGATGGTAACTAATACGGTAACGAATTACTTTTTAAATAAATTAACCGTTACAGTATTAGTTAATTACTGTTACCGTATGGTTCGTTGTCTGTTACTCTTTTAAATGAATGAATTTCGGCTGAAGTGTAGACTACAGCCTAACCTGTTTACAGCAGAGACGCATTGTAGGATTGGTGGATGAACCACTGTAAACACGAAGAAGACGCACTGTGGGCGTGTCTCCGTTTATTCAGGTCTGTGCGGCAGTAATGGCGAGTCGAGGCGAGAGCAAGACGAGTTTCTCAAAGTGGAAATATGCTCATTATTTCACTTTAGTTGAGCATAAAGACAAAAATGTTTTTGTTAAATGTAAGCTGTGTCGTTCTGGTTCGACGTTCATATCTTCTGCGATAAACAGCAACTCCAATCTGTTGACGCTCCTCCAGGAACTCCATGCCTCGATGAAGCTAGTAGCTAGAAGCTAAAAGCTAACCCGGTGTTCTGTTCTACATTGTTGAAAGTTTTTATACTTAAGCTGTGAAAGGAAGATTTTTAAGAGCTCAACACAACAGCTTTTATGATGCAGAAGCCACTTTAGTTTTTGATTGTGAATATATTATTCAGCTTGTTTTGTTATTTATTTCAGAAATCCTTGTGATATATTCAGTTTGTGCTGCTCTGACTTAAAATAGTGTTTAAAAATGACTTTGTGTTTAAGTCAGTTTTGTGTTTGTAGACCATAACGCATAAAAGGGCATTAATGGGAACATTAAAGAATGTTCTTTAAAAAAGAAACTAAAAAGCTACTTTTAACAGTAACGCATTACTTTTTGGTGTAAGTAATCAACAAAGTAATTAAGTTACTTTTTAAATGAAGTTACTAGTAACTGTAACTAGTTTCTATTTCTTAGTAACTAGCACAACACTTCTCATTTCTTATATAGACTAGGTTAAAAGGACAGCACTACTCACTTTAAAGGTCCTGGGCAGGTTAGATCGACAGCACATAGAGGCTGAAATCTGATTGGAAAAAAAAGTCTAAGATCCACATATACATACCGGAAGCGGTGCAGCCAATAGAAATGCTCTGAAATTAAGAGAATAAACTGTTGGGAATGAATTCATATAATTTCATGGAACAAATATTAGAATTTAGGTTGTAAATGTAGGTCAGTACTGATAGTGTCTAGGCCAGCAAAGAAAGCTTTGCTGGCCCTGACAGCCCACCACTGTGTGTAGTACACAGTAGTACCAAAATCTATCCATCCATCCATCTATCCATCCATCCATCCATCCATCCATCCGTCCATCCATCATTTACACTGATTTATTGTTTGTTTGTTTGTTTGTTTTTACACCAAAATTTATATACAGTAATGAATAACCAATCCATTTATGTCTCCTTTTGAGAAGACTGCAGGGGTTTGGCTGGTCGACTGCTCATTTGCTTTCCCCGAGTGTGGTAAGGTGGTCGTTCCTCTCTAGCTTTAGAGAGAGACACATTCAATGCCCTCCTTCCCAACATCTTCCCGTTCATTTCTTTAATGGCTGTCTCTGCTTCGGCTGTTGAGGAATAGCTGACATAGCCAAATCCCCTGGAGCGGCCGTCCTCCATCATCACCTGTAGAAGGCAGCAAGGAGATCCAATAAGCAAAGAATAAGCATTACGTGCTGCAGCTATTATCACACAGGTGGTTGGAAAAGAAAGAGAATGGAGGGCTGACCTTGGCGTGGATGATAGTTCCAAATGGGAGGAAAGCTTTGTACAGGCGCTTGTTGTCCACGCTGTAGTCGAGGTTCCAGATGTAAAGCTCAACTTTCTACAAAACAGAAGACAAAGTCAATATTCATCAAAACGTTTAACATGTGAGACAGAACACATCTGTGCATAAAAAGTCTGAGAAGCAGCAATTAAACCTTTTGAGAAAAACCAAAGACACGACACCATGTCCAAATATGGACCCATGCCCTCTCAGCCCTGTGATCTGCAGACAGACTTTACCTTAGCATAGTCGCTGAGCTGAGATTTCCTGGTGTTTTCAGACAGCTGTTGTTGATTCTTTCGCACTTCAGGCTTCTCAGCCTGTGTTTTCTCCTCCCTGCTTGTCTCAACGTTCTCCGTCCGCTTTCCTCCCCTCAAAATTTCTGCCCATGTAGGACTTTTAGAAGCTTTTGGGGTGGATGAAGCAACTTGCTTGTTCTGCCCCATGACTTTCTCAGTCTGCTCCTCCTTGTTCTCATCCTTCTCCACAATTTCGGTCCGAATTATTATTTTCCCCGTGTAGGTTGTTGGAACAGATGCTTCAGGATTTCCAACGGGTTGGACTGGACGCTGAGGTTCAGGCTGAGGAGATTGTGTCACAGAGAGCACAGTTCTTCCTCTCCGAAGCTCATCAAGGGAGACGTCTTGGCCTCCTTTATTGGGGTCTTGAATTCTAATCTGTAGGGAACACAAGTTAAACAATGAATTAAAATGTAAAGCTACAAGAGATATAGAGGCAGTTGAGGAGAACCATATAATAAACAAAGACAGTCTGCAGAAATCTAGAAGTGTTCTTTTTCTTTCAGCTTCTCCCATTAGGGGTCGCCACAGCATATTATCTGTCTCCATACCCCCCTGTCCTCTACATCTGCCTCTTTCAACCTAACTACCTGCTTGTCTTCCCTCACCACATCCATTAACCTCCTACTTGGTCTTCCTCTTTTGCTCCTTCCTGGTGGCTTCATCCTCAGCATTCTCCTACTGATATACCCCATGTCCCTCCTCTGCACATGTCTAAACCATCTCAATCTCACCTCCCTCACCTTGTCTCCAAAATGTCCTACATGCACTCTCTCTCTAATAAGCTTATTTTTAATCCTGTCCATCCTCATCACTCTTAACAAAAACCTCAACATCTTCAGCTTACTACCTCTCTTGTCTTTTACTCAATGCCACTGTCTCTAAACCATGCAACTTTGAAGGTCTCACCACAGTCCTAAAAACTTTTCCTTTCACACTTGCAGATACTCTTCTATCACAAATCACTTCTGCTATCACTCTTCTCCACCCACTCCACCCTGCCTGCACACTTTTTTTTACTTCTTTAACACACTCTCTATTACTTTGCACAGTTGACCTCGGGTACCTGAACTCCTCCACCTTCTCCACCTCTTCTCCATGCAGCCACACAACTCCACTGCACTCTCTCTCATTCACACAAATGTACTCTGTCTTACTCCTACTAACTTTCATTCCTCTTCTCTCCAGTGCATACCTCCAGCCCTCCAGGCTCTTCTCAACCTGCTCACTACTCTAACCATGCATAACAATATTATCCGCAAACATCATAGTCCATGGAGACTCCTGTCTGACCTCGTCCATCAACCTCAAATAAGGCTGCCGCATCTCCTTGTACTCCTGCCTACTTTTCTCATTACTCTGTCTATCCCACTTCTGTTTTGCCAACCTCTTTCTCCTTATGCTCTCCTGCACTTCCTCATTCCACCACCATGTCTCCTTTTCCTCCTTTCTATTTTCAGAAGTCACACCAAGTACCTTTTCTAGCTGTCTCCCTCATCACTTCTGCAGTAGTTGTTCAATCATTCAGCACCTCTTCACCACCACCACCACCACACCTGTGTGTGACCTCATCCCTGAATCTCACACTACAGTCTTCCTCCTTCAGTTTCCACCATCTTATTCTTCTTTTAGTCTTCACTTTCCTCCTCCTCTTGTTCACATCCAAAACCATCCTACAGACCACCATCTGATCCTGTCTAGCTACACTGTCCCCTGCCAACACCTTACAGTCTCCAATCTCCTTCAGGTTGCATCTCTTACATAGAACATAGTCCACCTGTGTGCACCTTCCTCCGCTCTTATACGTCACTCTATGATCCTTCTTCTTCTTAAAATAAGTGTTCACCACTGCCATTTCCATCCTTTCAGCAAACTCTACCACCATCTGCCCTTCCATATTCCTCTCCTTAAAACCATACCTACCCATCACCTCCTCATCACCTCTGTTCCCTTCACCTACATGCCCATTAAAATCTTCCCCAATCACCAATCTTTCATTCCTAGGTACACCATCTACCACTTCATCTAACTCACTCCAGAATGTTTCCTTCTCCTCCATCCCACAGCCGACTTGTGAAGCATAAGCACTGATGACATTTATCATCATCCCTTCAACTTCCAGCTTCATGTTCATCACCCTATCAGAATCTCTCTTCACCTCTACTACACTCGTACTGTACTTTTCCTTCAGAATCACCCCTACACCATTTCTCTTTCCATCCACACCATGAAAACATGAATAGCATTTTATGAGCACATTAAAAAAAATTTCAGTAACGATTTTGTTGGTTACTTACCGGTTTACTCTGCCTTACAGACAGAAGTGGCAGGTCGCGCCGAGGAGGCTGGGGAGTGGAATAAAAGCCTCTAGCTGAAACAAGAAAAACAACCAACGTTAGGACATTCTGGGTACATCTCATTGCCTGTCCCAAATCACCTACTCGCTGCACCACTGTGCAGAAATGGAAAAAATTAAAGTTTATATGCCCCTTACCGGTCATCAGACTAGCATCATTGGAAATTCTCCCAGCTGTTGGACTCTGCTGATAAACACAGGGAGAGTCATGGTATGATTAATATGATAAAAATCAAAAGAAAGAATAAAGTTTATTGACAGGAGTAAAGATGGAAAATGCAATAGACAAAAAAATACAAACAAAAAAAATTACAATCATTTAATTAGATGTTTTCATTTGCTTTAAACTACACTCAGTACCCCATAGTGTCAAAGTGAAGGCAGAATTCTAGAAATGCATGTAAATATATTAAAAAGGTAAAGTAAACATTTTGTTCTCAAAGTTGACGTGTTAGAAGCAGGAAAAATGGGCAAAGGTAAGGATTTGTGCGAGGTGGACAAGGGCCAAATTGTGATGGTTAGACGTCTGGGTTGGAGCAACTCCAAATCTGGAGCTCTTATGGAATGCTCCCAGTCTGCAATGGTCAGTATCTATCAAAACTGCTCTGAAGAAGGAACAGTGGTGAACCGGCGACGGGGTCTTGGGTTTGCCGAAGCTCACTGATGCACGTGGGGAGTGAAGGAAGCATGTGTTTTGCATCAAGGGAAGGCTTCCGCTTAGTCACTCTGCCATAAAGCCCAGATTGGTGGAAAGATGCTGCGATGGTTGTCCCTCTGTAACTTCCAAGCTTCACACAGGATCTCCAGAGCTTAGTCAGAGTGACCATCAGGTTCTTGCTTACCTCTCTTACAAAGGTCCTTTTTACCAGATAGCTCAAGTTGTCTAGGCAGCCAGCTCTTGGAACAGCCTTGGTTGGACTTCATCCGCTTGAGAATGATGGACGTCACTGTGCTTGCAACAATCCTGTCTCTAAGGTCTGCAGACAGTTCCTTTGACCTCATGGCTGGGTTTTCGCTCTGATATGCATTGTCAGCTGTAAAACCTTTTATCATATTCAATCAATAAACCGTTCCACAAGGTAGAAACATCTCAACAAACAAAGGCACCTGATTTAGTTTCCAACCATTGTGTTTAAATATTGATGTGCACGTGTATTTTGTTAAATTATTCATTAATTTCTCTGACAACTCTGTTTTCACTTTTTTATTATGGGTACTAAGTGTAGATTAATTGAAGAGAAAAGTATAGATGTGTATATTTATATACTTGTATACAGGGAGTGCAGAATTATTAGGCAAATGAGTATTTTGACCACATCATCCTCGTTATGCATGTTGTCTTACTCCAAGCTGTATAGGCTGGAAAGCCTACTACCAATTAAGCATATTAGGTGATGTGCATCTCTGTAATGAGAAGGGGTGTGGTCTAATGACATCAACACCCTATATCAGGTGTGCATAATTATTAGGCAACTTCCTTTCCTTTGGCAAAATGGGTCAAAAGAAGGACTTGACAGGCTCAGAAAAGTCAAAAATAGTGAGATATATTGCAGAGGGATGCAGCAGTCTTAAAATAGCCAAGCTTCTGAAGCGTGATCATCGAACAATCAAGCGTTTCATTCAAAATAGTCAACAGGGTCGCAAGAAGCGTGTGGAAAAACCAAGGTGCAAAATAACTGCCCGTGAACTGAGAAAAGTCAAGCGTGCAGCTGCCAAGATGCCACTTGCCACCAGTTTGGCCATATTTCAGAGCTGCAACATCACTGGAGTGCCCAAAAGCACAAGGTGTGCAATACTCAGAGACATGGCCAAGGTAAGAAAGGCAGAAAGTCGACCACCACTGAACAAGACACACAAGCTGAAATGTCAAGACTGGGCCAAGAAATATCTCAAGACTGATTTTTCTAAGGTTTTATGGACTGATGAAATGAGAGTGAGTCTTGATGGGCCAGATGGATGGGCCCGTGGCTGGATTGGTAAAGGGCAGAGAGCTCCAGTCCGACTCAGACGCCAGCAAGGTGGAGGTGGAGTACTGGTTTGGGCTGGTATCATCAAAGATGAGCTTGTGGGGCCTTTTTGGGTTGAGGATGGAGTCAAGCTGAACTCCCAGTCCTACTGCCAGTTTCTGGAAGACACCTTCTTCAAGCAGTGGTACAGGAAGAAGTCTGCATCCTTCAAGAAAAACATGATTTTCATGCAGGACAATGCTCCATCACACACGTCCAAGTACTCCACAGCGTGGCTGGCAAGAAAGGGTATAAAAGAAGAAAATCTAATGATATGGCCTCCTTGTTCACCTGATCTGAACCCCATTGAGAACCTGTGGTCCATCATCAAATGTGCGATTTACAAGGAGGGAAAACAGTACACCTCTCTGAACAGTGTCTGGGAGGCTGTGGTTGCTGCTGCATGCAATGTTGATGGTGAACAGATCAAAACACTGACAGAATCCATGGATGGCAGGCTTTTGAGTGTCCTTGCAAAGAAAGGTGGCTATATTGGTCACTGATTTGTTTTTGTTTGGTTTTTGAATGTCAGAAATGTATATTTGTGAATGTTGAGATGTTATATTGGTTTCACTGGTAAAAATAAATAATTGAAATGGGTATAAATTTGTTTTTTGTTAAGTTGCCTAATAATTATGCACAGTAATAGTCACCTGCACACACAGATATCCCCCTAAAATAGCTCAAACTAAAAACTACTTCCAAAAATATTCAGCTTTGATATTAATGAGTTTTTTGTGTTCATTGAGAACATGGTTGTTGTTCAAATTAAATCCTCAAATAAAATTAATCCTCAAAAATACAACTTGCCTAATAATTCTGCACTCCCTGTACATATACTAGGGGTGACCCCAAATATTTGAACATTTGATGCTTCAATATAAACTACAGTGAAGTGTTATACCTGGATTGATTGAGTGAAGTATTGTTGTCGCATCTCCATCATTGTGTGTGGTGTGTACAAATGATGTGGAAGGATTTGATGGAACAATGGGTTGAATTGGGGTCGCATGACAGGCATGAAGAAAACATTCTCCTGATGCCGAAACTAAAGTAAGGAACAGAGTTGGGTTTTAGAGAAACACTTTTTTCACATTTGTTTCAGAAACAATTAAGTACAGAAAGTAATAAACAGTCTGTCTATCTATCTATCTATCTATCTATCTATCTATCTATCTATCTATCTATCTATCTTACATATTTCTCTGTCTGTCTATCTATTACATATTTCCATGTCTATCTATCTATCTATCTATCTATCTATCTATCTATCTATCTTACATATTTATCTATCTATCTATCTATCTATCTATCTATCTATCTATCTATCTATCTATCTTACATATTTCTCTATCTATCTATCTATCTATCTATCTATCTATCTATCTATCTATCTATCTATCTATCTATCTATCTATCTGTCTGTCTGTCTGTCTCTGTCTATCTGTCTATCTGTCTGTCTGTGTGTATAGCATATTTCCATATCTATCTATCTATCTATCTATCTGTCTGTCTGTCTGTCTAGCATATTTCCATATCTATCTATCTATCTATCTATCTATCTATCTATCTATCTATCTATCTATCTATCTGTCTGTCTATCTGTCTGTCTAGCATATTTCCATATCTATCTATCTATCTATCTATCTATCTATCTATCTATCTATCTATCTATCTATCTTACATATTTCTCTGTCTGTCTGCCTATCTATCTATCCATCTATCCATCCATCCATCCATCCATCCATCCATGCAATAATAATACCTGGACTGATGGGATCGGTTGTCTCTCTGCCATCATGTGTGGTGCAATAACGTTGAGTGGCAAACCAGGGTGTATTTGTGTTGGGTTTAAAACCGGCATGTTTGTAACAGGCATTGAAAGAGTCTAAAAGAAATGTGTGGATGCTGGAAAACAGAAACAGAATGATATTTGTGTGTTTCAGTAAGAAGGGAAGTACAATTAGAAATGTTACAATAAAAATCTCTATGCTCGTTAGTTTTTATACTCCAGGGGCGGCCAGCCCGCGGCTCTTACGGTCATATCGGAGTTTGTGTTTGTGTTTGGTTGTAATGTGCGTGTTTGCATTGATTGAGTTCAATACGGTAAACTTTCTTTCAGCTTCTCCCGTTAGGGGGCGCCACAGCAGATCCTCCGCACGTTTTGATTTGGCACATGTTTTTACGCTGGATGCCCTTCCTAACGCAACCATCCCCAATTTATCCGGGCTTGGGACCGGCACTGAGAGTAGCTGTGGATGGTTCCCTGACCGGGAATCGAAGCGCTGCATCTTAACCACTAGACCACCAGGGGAACCATTGAGTTCAATACGGTATTTTTAAGAATTAAATGATCTTCCCCCTACTGGGAACAGGGTGAGAGAGTTTATATGTTTTTTTTTGTTGAACGTAATGACGTCATTCTGCCTCATATCAAAGTTTTAAATCTTCATCTCCACTTCAGCTCACTCCATGCTAACATCAACCAGGAATTTCCAAAAGGGACTGAACTTCACAAGCACAAGTTGGTCACTTTGAAAAGTCAGGCAGAAAAGCAGATACAATTTTCCCAAAAATTTAGCTTTAAATTTGGTTTGAAACATTGCACGGGCTAAAAAAAAAAAAAAACCATGCAATAAAGGTGAGTTCATTAAATAATGCCTCAGTGACGTTGTTGCAATCTTGTCTTCTGAAAACGACAAACTAAAACGCATTGCATCAGACGTGCAACTGTTCCTTCACACTGTTAAACACAGAATATCGGACATTAACACGGTTATTGAATCACAGCTGCACTCTGACCTGGAATGCCAGAGGTCCCACTAAGCAACATGCAGAATAAAAGAAAAACGCTAATGTACATTATTATATGTGTGTGTGTGTGTGTGTGTGTGTAAGGGATGGGTGATGTTCATGTGTGCCCATGTGTATGATGTGGCTCGTGGTCTCTGACTGGTTGGCCACCCCTGTTCGACTCCAAGATCATGTCCACGGCTTTAACGCTGCTGAGGACACGAGAAGCTGCTCATCCTACTGGACATTAGAACAGAAAAGGATCTGCTTACAAATAAATCCTTTCTGAAGACTTTAGTAGAAGTCTGTAAAGGATTTGGATAGAGTAAGCAGTAGCGGTTCCTAGTGACTGCTTTATCCCTCAACAGGAATTCACACAATGAAATGCGTTCGGTACAAGCACTGCTTTTTATAGCGTTCTTCTGACGTCACAGCAAAGCCGGAACGCTTCATCATTAACCTGAGCTATTCTACAGGACACGTATTACACTGAACTCGATAGGATTGTGTTCATAAAATGGGCCAGTAATGAAATATTGCGCTGGAATAGAGATATACAGGTGTTTTACAGTGTAAGTTGGTCGGGAAAGCGCAAGAATGGATTCATACTGATGCTCTGCAACACACTGATGTCCAAGCTGCGATTTCTGAACCTTCAGGTTGAACTTGTGGTATCTTCATTTAAGAACACGACTTTGAAGCGCGTGCGAGAGGAAGGGGTTCTGGTGGGGAGCGTGGTGTATGATCATGCATCACTTCGAGACCTAATTCTGACTTTATTTCTCGCAATTTGGACTTTTCTTCCCGTTATCCTGACTGTTTTTGGGAAAGAAGCACAAAGGGCGATTCACTGATTGTGTACCTGTGTGTAAACATTCATTTTGACCACGCGGCGGTACGCGCATGCGCAGTTCAAACTCTGGTCGCCAAGCAACGCCGTGTCAACCTGCAACCCTCGCAGCAGCGCCGCGTTTCCTTCCCTGCATCTCCGTTTCATTCAGTGTTAAACACTAACACGTGGTTACGACTCGGGCATGTGATTTCAGTGTCTCCATCGCCGACTGGAGTAAAAATGCAGCGATAAACTGCAACCAAACTCGCGGAGGAAAAGAAAAAAGAAATCGAGGTAGGATCTGCGTGATGGATTAGCATGCTAACCTCGCTTCGGGTACACACAGGGGAAAGGATAATGATCAGGCAAATGAAACCAAACGACAAGCAAAGATGAAACTCAGCTGGAAAATACTAGTTATACAACAGGACTAAGGCCTAGTTAGCTAAACTAGACGAGTTGCTAAGCAGCTCATCGGATTATAGTGGGAAATCTGGGCGCCGTAAAATGATTGTAAATGTCGTAAAACAAAACGGCTGATCACGACAGTTGGCGACAATTGAATTAAAACACGTGTGCAAGCCAGCTGTTGAAGCATACATTATCCTACTCAGCATGGTGCATATTAGAAATGGAAAGGAAGCAGGGTTTATATGGTACAGAAGCAGTACTGATTATAAACAGTGTGTAATACGTCGATTGCAAAAACAAAGTTGCATTAGGTCGGAATTTGCTAATTCACTTACTTTACGGTAATACATAATGTATTCTTATCGGCTGAGATTGAAAATCTTTGCAGTACTTTCTGAAAGAAGCCATTACTTATAATGGCTAATAATATATAATAAGATATTTTTTATTCTGCCAAATATTGAAACCTTTACAGCTGTATACAGCCATCTGGAGTGTTCTTCATGATCTGGAAAGATTTCTCTATGAAAATGAAGTCGAACATCTGGACATTTATTATGTTTGTTTGATCAAAGTAAATCTTGTACGTTAAATTACCTTGTTCGTCGTATAAAAACCAAAGGAACATAAACAAAAAAAAAAGATAAAAGCTTTGTGTTTACAAACTTTTGACAGGCTCTATATTATTCAAAATTCATTGAGTAAGATTATTTTTTTAACCATTAAAAAAAAATCATGACTTTTAATAAGAACCTGTAATTTCTCTCGCGTGCAGCAGATGGCACTAGAACGACAACCTGCTCCCTTATTACAGAAATGTTTAAAATAAAATAAATAAATAATAAAATAAACCTGCCAGGGTGGTGTGTTTATTTTATCGCTTTTCATGTCCTTGCAAGCCTTTGACTGAATGTTTACAGATTATGAAGCACCAGCACACTGGCGTTGTGCAGCTGAGCCCCTCTTTGAGCTTTGAACCTTTTGCTTTGAACAGAGTCACAAATTTCAAAAAAGGCCAATGGGGCTCTTCGATAAGCTGGCGGGGTGGCTGGGGCTGAAGAAGAAGGAGGTCAACGTGCTTTGTTTGGGTCTGGACAACAGCGGAAAGACCACCATCATCAATCAGCTGAAGCCATCCAACGTAATTATTCACATAATGTCACGTGTTTAACGTTTACTTCACAGTAACATAATTTTTTAAGTGGAAATGGAATGGAAACTTTTCAATTATTCTCGAGATAATAAAAAGTTGTTTTTTTTTTCCACAGGCTCAAGCGCAAGACATCGTCCCTACTATCGGGTTTAGCATCGAGAAATTCAAAACCTCAAGGTGAGCATGGACACGGTGTCTATTTACTGCTATATTTGTTTTCAATTATTGTTGTATTTGATTGTGCATTGATCAGATTTGTTGTCTTTACAGTCTGTCGTTCACAGTGTTTGACATGTCAGGACAGGGCAGGTACAGGAACCTTTGGGAGCACTATTACAAGTAAGTGGAACTGCTGGTACGGGTGGTGTAACAATATCCAGTATTGTGTATGTGTGTTGGGTTCATTTGTTTTGTCCTGAAAAATAAAAAACATGTTGAAGTAACTATGTTTAAAAAGCTGTTAGTGGTCAAAATGTAAAATATTTCAAATGTACCTCAGTTATAGTGCAGTAGTTTCCGGGGTGCGATTTTGTGTTTATTAAATTTTTTTTTCTTTTCCCTTGAAATCAATTTTTTTTAACTCAGTAACGAATATGATTTAAAATGTAGTGAATTTTTCCTAAAATCACAGATTTTAAAGATTGCTTTAGAAAGGAGAAGTAAACAAAAATAAACACATAATTACAGTAACGCAAGTAAACGCAATTCACTACTTTCCACCTCTGATAGTTTCTAATTTGCACAAATTGCTCAGTATTAAACTTTTCATCCTAAGAAAAGATGCCAGTGAAATTCACGATAACTTCCAGGTTGGGATCGAATGTCAGATTATGCACGCTGGGGCACTGATCATTTTTGGCACTGTGAGAGTGTGTGTGTCAATTTCTCCGTTTCTCAGTTTTGTGTGTGTGTGTGTGTGTGTGTGTGTGTGGGTTTAGAAAATAAAAAGCCGTTTCTGCTTTGAATATAAAACAAATGAATGAATGAAGGTGTCGATTTACTTTTCAGTTTAGTTTTGGATTCAAAAATTTAAAGTTGAATAATTATATGAAAATATACACGACCCTTCTAACCCTGAGATTCAGTCATACACATGTGTCACTTCTTTAATGCTACTTTATCATTGTCCTAAACCTTTCACATGAATGCAGAAATGTCACAAGGGTTGAAAGATCTGCGTTTTCTTTTTTTGTCTCGGTTTGACCAGGGAAGGACAGGCCATCATATTCGTCATTGACAGCAGTGATAAGTTGAGAATGGTGGTCGCCAAGGAAGAGCTCGATACTCTCCTCAACCATCCTGGTGAGCAGCTTAGTGTTGCAGTTATGGAAGTAAGGAGTTGGAAAGGTTGTAGTGGTGGTGGTGATATTAGTAGCAAAAGAAGCAGTTGTTTTTCTTGTAGTAGTTTTTGTAGTAGTGAGAGATGCAGTAATTATTGTTATTAGTGAAATTGTTCTAATGGTAGTTGTAGTTGTTTGTTTTATTTATTTAGTAGTACTGTTACTGTTTGTAGCACTAATGGTAGTAGTGTTAATTGTGTTTGTTTTAGTAGTTCTAGTATTAAGTAATTAGTAATTGTAGGTGTATATATAGGTTTTTTGTTTACTGTATTTTCCGGACTATAAGCCGCTACTTTTTCCCCACGCTTTGAACGCCGCGGCTTAAACAATTAAGCGGCTAATTTATGGATTTTTCCCGGTTTCACAAACTTCAAGACAAAAACTGAACCCCATAACATTAAACCAATGAAATTGCAGAACGGGTTCAGGTGAACCAATGAAACTCTTTATATTAAATCAGATGCGCTCCCACTGAATCGGGCCGCACCACATCATAAATATGAATGATGTTCCGCTGAAGTTTGATCTGCCGCTCACTCGGACTGTCTACAGGAAATGCGAATCATTCGTCACGCTGAAAACAACCGGGCATGAAAACACACTTCAGCTGTGTTCTGAGCTGCACTGCATCGGGAGAAAAGCTTCACCGATAGTGAATTTTAAACGCACAACGATGCTAAAAGATAAACTCCCGAGAGAAATAGTGAAAGGAAGGAGGAAGACAGTGAACAATGACTCTTGGTAGACTACTGTTTAGATACAAGCCGTGTAACAGACACTGTCTTACATTAAAGCCTTTGTAAAGTTCATTAGTTTCAGTGTAGACTTTTTTGTCAAATGCAGTGGGTGTGGCTTATATTTGGGTGCGCTTAATAGTCCAGAAAGTACGGTAGTTTCTTTTAGTAGTAGTAATACTAATAATGTAGGTGTAGTAGTTATTGAAGTAGAAATAGTTGTTGTAATGATAATTATACATTTGGAGATGTAATAGACATTTTGATCTTTCCTAATGTAGTAGTTTCAGTTATGCATATAGTAAAATTGAAGGTTTTTTTGTGTGTGTGTGTGTGTGTGTGTGCAGATGTCAAACACAGGAGAATCCCAATCCTGTTCTTTGCTAATAAAATGGATCTACGGGATGCTCTGTCCTCAGTGAAGGTCTCTCAGCTCCTCTGTCTGGAGAACATCAAAGATAAACCATGGCACATCTGGTAAGACAATACGGCCCTTCAGTTAGATTAGATTTACATCCTATGGTTCTGGTGTTGGCCCACAACTGCTCATTTGTGTTGTTACTTTATTATGTGTGTGTTTTAGTGCTAGTAATGCTGTCCAGGGAGAGGGTCTGCAGGAGGGAGTCGACTGGCTGCAAGGTACAGATTTGTCTATTTATTCAGGTGAAACTACAGTGTATGTGAATGAATGATGCTTCATTTCTCCCGAATTGACTCCAGTGGCAGGGCTGATATTATTATATCATTGAACAAGTTTTTTTTTTTTGTTGTTTTTTGTCCTCCATAGAACAATTTGCACTGTAAGTATTTAAACAAACTTGTGGTGATGTAGTGAAGTGATATCACGTCCACTTTATTAGTGATTTATAGGTACATTGATCAAATACAATTATAACATCTAAAATCGTGAACACAATCTTTAGACTTTAGCATTGTGTCTACAACGTAGTCCAAGTCTTAGTTTTTCAACGTACCCCGACTTCATGAATCGCCAATCACCAGTTTGTATACGGAGTGTTTACTAAATGTACTGCTTCCTTACCCAAACAGATCAAATCCGAACCATGAGAACATGAAACGCTCATAGTATCCGGAAGAGAATTCCACAACGTCGCAGCGTCCACTTCACCAAACCTCCTCACGGGGAATGCTGAGTCGGCTGTTCTCGAAGCTCAGGGTTCAGGAGTGTCAGATGCTTTAATGCTGTTGCAAGTTTGTTTCCACGCATATTGTTTTTAAGATAATTTTCTTGAAAATTAGGTCAATTATCACTAGTTATAGTGTGTATAAATTGTAAAAAAAAAAAATATATGAGTGCAAAACAGTTCACACACATATCATGTATTTATTATGTCCTGGTTTCAGAGCAGGGAAAATGTGTAAGTTACTAAAAGACTTTTAGCAGATTTTTTTTTTTTTCTTCACTTTGCTTAATTTAATATTTTAATCCATATAAGGCTACAATATATAGTGTGTTGTGCTTAAAAAAATTAGTTTTCTACTCATATTTACTCAAATAGGTTTCATACTGTGATTTGTAGAGTCAGCAGTTCATAAATAATATGGAATTTTCTCTAAAATTGATAGTAGCGTCTCGTACTGCAGTTTAAATGGTGTACCGGTTTATTTCTATGTATTTATAAATCTACCAAATAAATCACTTCACACGTCTAGTTACAGTGCATTTCTGTTTGGATATTTTTATTAATAAAGTATAAAAGCAGTATTTTCAACACAACACACAATTATTTATGACGTCCTTTTTTTTCTCAGATATGAAACAAACAACAAAAAAATGTACCAACATTTATTTTTTTAATCACTAAACATTTGTTTTCTGATGCACCAAGTCTCAAATCAGCACCAAAAGCCACCATGATGCACACATCCGGCAATTAAAACCGTCCGTGTGGAAACAAAAACTCTGTTTGTTGTCCTGATGATTTATATAATTTACAACACCATAATTACTTTAAAATATATTTACAAGAGTGTTTTGTCTTCATGTTGAGTTTGGTTTCACTAATAATAAACATACATTTGCAGAAAGCATCAATATTTGTCCATGACCATGTTGATTAAAATATTGAATACGTTAAAAGTATTAATTTGAGGTATATTCAGAACAGATAAATATAATCGATTAAGCTGCGATTAATCACAAGTTAACTTATGACAATTATGCGATTAATAATTACAATGATTTTATATTCATATTTAGAATAATATATATTATCTTTATTATGAATGCAGCTTGGCTTATTAGTTCCAGCTGTAAAACAAATCCTAAATTAATAATAATATACATGATTAGTATGGGAGAGCAGCCACATTTTATATATATATATATATATATATATTTACACACACACATATATACACACACACACACACACACACACACACACACACACACACAAATGATGGTGATTAACTTTGTGATGACAGAAATTGACCAACCTGTAATGGAAATGAGGCCTACAGTAAAAGAGTATGATTTGGCGTTAACTGGTGTAATGTATATAAACGATTGAAGGCTGTAGTGTGACCCTGGTCAGTGGGCTGGTCAGTGTGAATAAATAAACAGCTGCAGAAGGAGGGCTGACCTGTAGCTTCAGTTGTGGCTAATCAGATTTGTTCCATTAAGACCTCCATAGCGGCGTAAACGCAGTCTCATCAGCAACCCATCTGCCTTCTGGAATTAGCACTGAAGACGAGGCGTCTCTCGGGTTAAAGGGCGATGTTTCTCTACACAGCATCTGAGAAATAGATCTAGTTTGACTGTACAGTAAGATTGTTGTTGTTGGGCTTTAATTCTGTTTTATGTACAAGATAAATAAAGTGTTTTATAAATAGATATGTAGCCATAAACAAATAATTACCTCAGACAACCAGGGTGCATTTGCATGTTTGTTAAATTATAAATAAAACACTTGGGGGCTCAGAAAGATAAATTAATGGTTCAACGACCCAGTGCTCTAGTCCACCTTTCCCCCTGCAGCTCTATCGAGTTACATGATGGATAAAAAGTTACACAATAGTACCATCTTGTTGCAGAGAAACCAAACATCCTCCTACTGACACTGAAGGTCTGACACTGGAGACTCCTTCCTTTATTGTGAAAATAAACACCAAGACTCTGATTGCATGTGATCACAATTTTAATTATCATCATTAATTAATATGGAACTTTTTTTCCAGAGTAAAAGATAGAAATGATTCACGATGTTGTTAAAAAGTTCAGTCTGGACTAAGATTTGAAGGAATCAGATTATACGAAGGATGTGTAATCCAGGTTCAAAGATCACCTGTTTCAAATCTACATGAAGGAGACAAATGTAAAAACATTGGATATGTTTGCCTGTGGTCCCCTGCCTGCCAAAGCCTTTGGACGCATTTTCACTTCTTCATAGAGGCAAAAAATTTGCACAAGTTTTTACTCATGAGCAGAAAAGAGAGCAGCCACCAATTGTTTTCCCTCAACAGCTGTCCAGCACTAATGAGCCTGTCTGCCTGTTTGTTTCAAATCTCTACATTCCTCCTGAGAACCCAAGCTTCCAGTGTGCAAGTCTGGAAAAGCATTTAGTACCAAAACTCAGTAAAGAACAAATGCCCTTCGCTTTACCTTTCCCACATTTCTTTGACACGTAAATAAAATTCTCTTAAGGGTTAAACCAGAACGTGAATGAGTTATGAAGAAAGTTAGGTGCTGAACTCACTTTCAACTAAATTGACAGATAAAACACTTATAGACGTGAAACATGTGTATGTTCCAAAGTGTTGTATCAGTCTTCTAGCACAGCAATCTTTAACCTCATTTGACAGTTATTAGAAAATGTTATTTATATATACAATATATATAATAAACTCTAAGGAAAATATCAGCATGTGACTGAGGATGCTACTTTCTTTTGCAATCACTACTTAACTGTATTTCAGTTTTCTTATAACAGTGGATGCAGGACCACTTTTTGCCACGAGGCGGCAGCATTTTATCATAAATCCTGCAACATCATATTGTCTTTCACCTGAAGTATTACAGAGAAAAGTCAGAGTGAAATTACTGTTTAATGGACACGGATGATGTCGTGTTATTTTAAATATAGTTTCTAGAAGCACACCAGCAGGTGGCACAACAGGATTATTATTACTTTGGTACAAAATGATGCTATTACTGACATGGCTTTGTAGTTATCCAAGGTGTCGGTGAAAGTCTGCAACTTTTAGAAATATCTTGAGCAAAATCCATGAAACCTTAATGACATTAAGGCATTATGTATTAATTGCATATAAATCCACTCCTATTGGTGATTTCTCAAACATTGATTCCATTTACGACAAACTATAGATGAATTTGAAGTAGAAATTAGGGTGAAAAGGTATATATTAAAGGCGATCTATCCTGAGTACTGCCCATGTAGCCACACCCATGAATTACTAAGACTGTGTAAACACTTTTAGTGTTAATTTGCCATTAGCAGTGAGTATTGCATGCTTGACTGTGCTTAGTGCACACTTCAAAGGGCATTTGACAGATGCGTCTGGTGCTCATTAAAGCTTTGTGGTCTCCTGCACCGAGCGAACACGCGCCACTCGCACAACAACTCCCAACAGGCCGAGTTTCCCACCCAGCCACATGCTGTTTTTCTGACATACATCAACATTTGCTGGACTTGTAGCCTACAGTGTATGTGATTAAACTTTCCACAGACTACAAAACCAGTACAAAACCTCTTTGAAATCCACTTCCTGTCCACATTCGGCAATTTCTTTTTTTGCTACTTAAAGCTAGAACAGTAAAGAAGCTAATATTTATTAGATATGACTTATGCCTGACAGGATTCTCTGAGGTAATTTTAGGTCATGTTAATTTTAGTTCATATCCTCGCTGCTGAAAGGAACTGCACTGAGCTGACAATTTCTGTGAGCATTTTAAAGTTAATATTCAAGAATGTTCATAGTCTTGGTTGTAGCTAGCTAGTTTTGTAACACGCCAACAGATGGCAGCACAAGGCTGCACACACAGTCACAGGGAGCACCAACCTTCATAAGTCAGTGCGTCAAAAGACGGAATCTTGTGTCCATCGGTAGCAGTGCAACTGGTTCTATTCTGACCACATGCTTTACTACTTCTGCTAGTCTGTCCACTTTAACATGATCTCACTTCCACACCCACCCTATTTGCCAGATTTGGCTCTTGCCGACATGCCAAAGATGAAGATCCAGCTCGAAAGTCGCCATTTTTAAAACCGTTACAGAGATCCAACGTGAATCGCAGAAGGTGAAAGACACGCTTCGAAAAAATATTTCCAGGACACAGCGCTTTATTGCTGTGCAAGGGGACTATTTTGAAGGTAATAGTTTGTGAATGTAAATAAATACTTTCTTGTAAACAAAACCAGTCTCAAAACCTTTTGATACCATCTCGTATTGAAGATTCTTTTGTCAGGATCGAAAACCATTCTTATAACAGATCATATACAAATAAAGCCTATACAGTCTCAGAAATGCTTCTGAGTAAGTGCTCTAGCGAACAGAATTGGATTTTTTCCAAATATCCTGCCAACTGTACTTATCTTAGCTAGCTAGTTTAAAATAAACACCCAAGACTACTAATTCTTAGAATTAACTTTGAAATTTCTTGCAAAAATCATGTCAGCTTAGTGCAGAACATCAGCAGTGAGGATGGAAAGATTTAATAAACATGAACTAAAAATCCTCCCGGCTTAGCAGCTACTTTGCAAAAAATAAATAAATACCAAAAGATTAAAAGATTTCTGTCAGTTTTGTTAGTTACGATACGATACGGAATATTGAGAAAAGCTGTCATTAAGAACATTCTATATGCAAACCTTAGGAAAAAGAAATAATGAGAGCACACTGGGATCTGAATATGCATTAAATCAGTCACGTTTACATTCAACGTTATTGAACCACTTTTTTTGCAGAATGAGTAAAAAGGGAAAATTAAGTGGTTGCAGGATGTCTTTATATAAATATCTTAGTTTAGGGAGCTGGAAAATTTCATTATCCATTACTAGCAGCAAACCTGTGAACAGTGACAGGAAGTAGTAGCATAACTTCAGAGAAAAAATACACTGCTCTAGCTTTCATTTGCAAAAGTGTGCAAAACAGTGATTGACCAATAGGAGGGGATTTCATTGAGGTTCCATGACAGTTTTTTTCAGTGTTTTCTGATATAAACTATGGTTTGGATCACAGTAATTGAAAAAGCACAAGGCTGAATTTCATCTATGTGGCATCTATGAATTTCAGGAGCACAAATGAATTTATTTGCTTCATATTGATTGCAGGAGATCGGACAGGATTCACACTTTTACTGCCCTGTATTAGTGTTTGTTTGTTTCTTGGCTGCTCATCCATTTTCAGAATTTGTTATTCTGTGTTTTGTATACATTCTCCAATTGAAGGTTCATGAGATTCACCTTTGACCTGTTTTAGAGAACTACTTGATTATTGGTTGATCTGATGCCGTTCACTCGCCTTCATTAGTGACATTCAAGATTCTGCACAATTCAACAATTCAACACATTTACCAAAAAACAAATGTAATAGAAATGTAAAGATGATAAGATTTGACAAATGAGGACAACTGGTTCAACCATTTAGCATTCAATGACTTGAACTGATGCAGAAATGTTTTGGGAAATAAAATTATTCCGGTGGGAAGAAGTATAATATGTTTTGATCAACATAACAAACAATTAAAAGTAAGAAGCAGCAGACACTCGTACACAATCAATCAATTTGTTTAAAGCAATTAAAAAAATGCTGTTTTTGATGTGCACAAGTGACGACATGATGTGGAGGTTGAACAAGTAGTTTTAAAAATTTTAGTTCTGATCTGAGAAACCAAAAATACATGGATTTAGTGTATGGAAAATTTCAAGCAGCTTTTTCCAGAGACCAGAATACCACATCACACTACTGTGCGAGATTTAATAAATAAATATGAGTGAAAATATTAGAGTTTCATTAAACGAATATTTTCCCAACCTATTCTACGCATCCACCATTAAATGCACTAAATAGGATTATTATATATTCACCGATATTCTTGTATTTAATTTCAGCAATAAAAATGTTATAAAAAAATTTAAAAGGGCACAACTAACTTGTTCATTTTAAGAGACCAGTCTTTATTTTCTCTCTTTTAAGTAGTATTGTTCTATTGTAAAAAAAAAAAAAAAATACTTCTTATCTGATTATTTGATTAAACGATGGAATCATTGTTAAAATACTCGATTACTAAAAGAATCAACAGCAACAGCCCCAGTTCTCTTCAACTGGAAATCACTCTGTGCAGCTGGGGATGGTCTTACATCTACAGCCTAAAGATCCATGAATCTGCTGAGCAACTCAAATATTTTGAGGGTAAACTTGGACTGTAATTAACATCATCAGAACTACAATGTCTCGGGGCCACGGGTTCAACAGTCCCGCATTTAAGCACCTTTTACTACACACCTCAACAATGGAACTGTAATGTGTGGACAGTCTGGTTCCTCATTGGGTTTCTTCCTCATGTCATCTCAGGAAGTTTTTCCTTGCCTCAGTTGCGCTCACTTATTACGGTAAACAATTATAGGGAACAAACTTCTACGCAATAAACGTACTCATTATTTTATATAACCTTATAACCACTTTATCTGTGTAAAGCTGCTTTGAAACTCCATTGTAAAAAAGTCTCTATGGAAATAAAAATGTATTAAATGATATCTGCTTTCTTAATATTTCCATATTTGGGCAAAGTGAAATGTAGGTCATAAAGGCACACCCAGATTTTAATTTCATTATCCAGATTAAAAAGCACGGTAATCAATTTCTAGAAAATTCAAATTGCACAGGGTTTTTATAGAGTATGATGCTGAACAGGAAATGAGGATCTCCTTCTTCTACATTACCATCTGCATGGGAAGCGTGTCCGAGGCCCAACGCTCGTAATTGGAAGCATCTTGGCAGGCTGTCCGAATTTTTTATTTTTTTGTTGAGTCAAATTAGACGACTCATGTGAGTTAAGGTCAGCTAAACCAAGTTGGAGTCTTGTCACCGGTAAATTGGCTCTCCCTCTCTCTCTCTCTCTCCGCAAGTTTCTCTCCTTGTATATTTTAGAGAGCTATTCTAAACACACCCTTTCCTGCATGACCATGGTCTGCTAATTTTTTTATTTAAATTGTTTACCTCCACAGAGGATAATTAATTGTTTATGGCTGTCAGAATGTGGTCAAGTGTCAGGATGAGGTAGTGTTTATAAAAATTGCGAAAGTGTTGGCAGGCGTGGGCTTTTAGAAAAAAAAAAGTCATGCTACCATATCTGAAAACGTCCAATACAATTGTGTGCTTCCAACTTCGTGATAACAGTTTGGAGAAGAACCACATATGGCTGAAAAAGTTATGTTCTAATAATTTGTCTGAAAGTTTATATATCAATAGTTTGATACAGTTTACTTCACCGTCAGGTTCCTGTAGGAGCTTTTTTAATTTACTTTGGAGACAATTTATTTAAAGTGATTGTAAAATAACAATGGAAACATCTTGTCTTTTATGGTTTTCAAAAGACACATGAATGTTCCTTTAGTTTCTATGCAAAAAAAATAATAATTTAATGTTTCTCCAAACATTTGGCTACAATACTTTGCTGTGCCTCTTGTAAAACTTGTCAATGTGCTCATTACTATTTGGAGATTCCTTTGTTGAGATCCAGTTCATCCCAGAGCAGTTCAATAGGATTTACAGTTGGCGTAATGACTGGGCAGATCATTTCACGAGAGATAACACTCTAGACTCTCTAAATAACGCTTACAGAGCATAGACGTATGCTTCGGCTCAATGTTTTGATGGAATTGCATGGTGTTGAAATATGGAATGGTAGCCATGTTGGTTTCTTTTACCCAGAATAAGTCTTCAACCCACCCTGGTTTAAAATATCCCCCAAACATTAAGCATCTACCTCCATGTTTGACTGTGGGGGTGAGGCAGTCTGATAACATCTTCTCTCCTGTTCTGTGTAAAAGAAGTTCTTTTGTTAGAGACAAATTTCCAATTTGGACTCCTTTGTCCACGAGTCATTCACAGTCCAATTCTTACTTAGTTTGCTGCATAGAAAAATGATCTCAAAAAACATTAAAGACATTCTACATCTTTTATTATATACATACTTGTGATGAACCTCAAAACAATTTAAATCGATGAATAAATGCATTTCATATTAATAAAAAAAATAAATGTGGTGAAGCCAAACCTGTTTTATTTTTGGCTCTGACCGCTGGCTGAGTTCCACCGGACTTGTTGGACATCTTTAAACTGCAAGGTCTCCATTCACAACTCTGACGTCCGTCATCGACGTTCTGACGAAATCTTACTCTCGTATAAGCGCGCAAAGTGCGGAGCACTGCCTCCTCCACCACTGCGCTCCGTGCGTCAATGCGCGCACCGCAACACCCTGCACTCATTTCCCTGCAGGTCGGTGCCTGGGGTTTATCCGCTACTCCGAATAAAAAGGTAAGACTCGGGATTCACTCAGCTCAGGATACAGACACGTTGCCAAAATAGACTTTAAACCATGAAATAGACGTTATGATGCATTGCTTTTCCTTTTCAATGGAGTTTCAGGCATTTTGCATGGTGGAAAGTAAACATTAAATGTTCACACGAATAAAAAATTGAAAAGAATCTCCATAATTGTAGCAAATAATTATTTTAAAAACGTTGCAATAAGGTTTTAAAAAGTGTATTTATTTTTTTACTAATCTCCTGTTGGGTTGAAATCGCTTCGCACACTTGTGAACTGTTGATCCATTGTGTGGTGGTCGCTCCTCGCTCCTCTCCGCGCACCAGGTCTCCTCCATGTCATTGAGGTGTTCGGAAGCGCAGTGAAGATGGCCATCCACGTGGAAGGGTTGGTGGCGATCGTCATCTTCTACTTGCTGATCCTCGGAGTGGGAATATGGGCCGCCTGGAAGAACAAGAACTCCGGCGTGGAGGAGGGAACGGACCGCAGTGAGACCATCATGGTCGGGGGACGAGACATCGGACTGTTTGTGGGAGCGTTTACCATGACGGGTACGACTCTGGGAGGAGAAAAGCATGGATTTAATCCTTGTGTTAAATCGTGTCTCTTCATTAGTAAAAATGATTTAATACTTTTTAATTATTTTGCGCAACACAAAACACTTTTGTCTCCTCATTTTATAAAAGAAAGAGAAAGAAATGCGCCTTTGCGTCTTTTTGTTCAAGAAAAGGAAAAAAGTGGAAAACATATTTTTATGCATCTTTTTAAATATATAACATTAAACATATTGTGCTCATGTATTTATTTTGCTACATTTTCTGTGCATGTCCTTGATCCCTTCACATGAGAAGATCCATGTTTGGCTTCTCTTTATTTAGATATACAACAGGGGTGTATCGCTATGAACGAGCCAGAATCTAATTATTAGTATATATTATAAAAAAAAAAACATGGGGAAAAAAGTTTCACCAGTAGAAATCACCAGTGACAATGAAGATTGGTGCCTGGGAGTTTAGGCTGTAGATACTTTGAATATATTAATTTATTTAATATCTGCATGTTTCTGCATTTAATTCGTGGTGTCAGGTAAAATAGATGTGTTTAACCCGTGTGTGTGTGTGTGTGTGTGTGTGTCTGTGTGTCTGTGTGTGTGCTGTATTATATTTGCAGCTACATGGGTGGGAGGTGGATACATTAACGGCACTGCTGAGAATGTGTATTTACCAGGTATCGGCTTGGCCTGGGCGCAGGCTCCATTTGGATACGCCATGAGTCTTGTATTAGGTAGGATCATAATTAATACAATTATTCTGATTGGAAATGTATTATTATTATTTATATCAATGTTTAAATCCTTATTATTCTTTTGCACCACCATGTGCTCTCTCTGAGTACTCTACATGCATTATCTCACATCCATGGCCAATCATCATCATCATCATCATCTCCATATCTACTCTCTTCTCTCTCTTCTGACAATAAGGTGGCCTGTTCTTCGCCAAGCCTATGCGCTCCCGTGGCTACGTCACCATGTTGGACCCTTTCCAGCAGCTGTACGGAAAGCGCATGGGTGGCCTGCTCTTCATCCCCGCACTCATGGGGGAGATGTTCTGGTCGGCCGCCATCTTATCAGCCCTCGGTAAGGAACACTGGGAGCTCAATCAATGCCAGAGCCTGAGTTAGAGAAAGAAAGAAAAAATCCAATATCATCAGTGGCACAGAGAGGAAAGTTTGTGGAAACACATACAGTACACACAGATGTTCAAAAGATATATATTTGCTTTGTTTAATGTTATTACATTGCACAAAGTGTGTTTAGCTTTTTTTTACAGCACTTTGGTTGCAATGGCAAAGGGGGAAAAAATTAAAGAAATGAAGAATTCATGGATTCTGCAGAAATAATATTTTATTTTTTTAATTATGCCATAATGTGTTTAGATTTGTACAGTACATTAGTATAATGGTCATCTGTCTAAATGCATAAGTAACTATCCAACAACAAGATCTAGGTTCTTAGCTCTCTAACATCTAATGCTTGACCATCATGCTCAAGGACCCATTATTCAATGCTGGTATTTGACCTTACAACCTTCTGATTAGTTGCCCATAAATCTCAGCCCTTTATCATATATTCCTGTGCTAACAACTAACCAGCTCAGCAGCTAATAACCAACCAGTGTAGAATCAGGTGGATTACTGAGGAAAACCCTAAAAACATACAGAATAGGGTGAACTCCAGGATCCAGGATCCAGGAAGCTGTCCAGCATTTCCTGGACTTCTTATTTTTTAATTGAAGCCTGTTTACCATAAATATTTAATACCTGTATATATTCACTAATTTATGCTTTAATAAGTGGTCCATATGGATGAGGATAATTCTAAACAAAGAGATTTCTAGAACATGTCTAGAACAATGAAATGCATCTATAGTTGAAGTTAAATAGACAATAGTGCTCTTTCCTGTTGTGTGTATCTCTTTCTGATATTGCAAATCCCATTTTTATATATTACGTAGCTCATCCATCATCCATACAACATTCAGGATTTTGGCCTGAACAACAAACAAATGGTGCACAAATGTTGTGTGGTGTGTAAATCAGAGTAAACAAGATAAAACCCATATACATCAACAGTCCTAGAAGATTAAAGAAAATAAAACAAGCCTTGCAAAACCTCCCCAAATTCATTACTAAGGCAGCATTGACAGCGTGCCTTATTTATAAATCACACACCATTACTTTATTTCTCAACAGGAGCAACACTGAGCGTCATTGTGGACATTGATATTAACATGTCGGTCATCATTTCTGCTCTAATCGCCATTTTCTACACACTGGTGGGTGGTGTTTACTCAGTGGCCTACACAGATGTGGTTCAGCTCTTCTGCATCTTTCTGGGACTGGTACATTTATGTTTTATCTTTATATACAGTTGTGGGAGTCTAGTGAGTTTAGGATACTATTTAGGAATCTGTTCACACCCACATGAAGTATGTTTTAAACAATGAAATTATGGCCATTAGCTGCTTTATGCAGGTTTCTCTTTTGACTTATTGTATGTATATATTTAATCATGCTAACAAATAAGTGAGACAATCTGACATCTGTGTCAAGATACTATAAGATAAACCTTTCTTCGTCCTACAATCAGGAAGGAAGGAAATTTATATCATATTGTCGCATAATATTCCTACCCAGCGAAACGGGAAATCATGAATAGGAAAAAACAATTATTTTAATTTAATCTGAATGTTGGATATTAAAGTATTATTGCAACCAGCATTAGACTGATTGGACTTTCAAATAGATCTGACCAGGGTGAAGGTCACTGAAAGGCCAAATGGCTAAAATATCTTTTCAGGAGCTTCTGTTTTAAACACAGGATATTGGAGGCAGAGTATAAAATATATTGACTTCAGTTCAAGTTTTGAGGTCTCATAGATTCACAGGCAATTCTATACCAAGAATGACAATATTTTTGCAGTACAAAATAAGTACGATTTAGCACCATATGTTCTACCTGACCTGGTAAACAAAGTTAACCTAAGAGCGTTTATAACCAACAAAACTGGTGTCAAAATTCTTGAGTGTAAAAGGAACTCGTATTCAAGACAGTCTGATACTTGTGTTATATTTAGAAAGATGTATTTTTTAGTGTGAAATGGGTAAATAAATAAATACTTTTTATAGCTATAGCTGAAACAGAATGTGTACTAAGCAAATTAAAGTGTTTTTGTTTTCTCGGCAGTGGATCAGTGTCCCGTTCGCGCTGTCCAACCCTGCTGTGTCTGACATCGGCCTGACTGCAGTTAAGGACCTCTACCAGGAGTCCTGGCTGGGGTCGATCAAAAGCGCAGATAAATGGATGTGGGCAGACAACTTCTTCCTTCTAGTGAGTCTAGTTCACTTTCGATTATTTTAACATAGAGACATTTGCTATAAACAAAAGCCATTTTATTTACTAGATTTTTCCGTTTAGTTTACGGTTTTATTTTATTGGGCACAATTATTCTATACCCTTTACTTTATGTCCAATGCTGGTACATTGCAGTTTTGTCACTGTTCTTTTTAAAATGTTTGATATGTTTTTAGTGATGATTTTGGCAACATGCTATCATTCTAATAATGTCATTTTAATTGAAAACTGAAATTCAAATTTTTTTTCCATATTAAAGCCCTAATAGCTGTGAAGAAGTCTGGAAAACCCTATTGGACTACTCTATATGGCTTCATATAGAGTAGTCCACATATTCCAAACAGGCAAACAGCTGTATTCTATTCTAATAGCTTAGAACATCCTCAACACCTTAACTTTAATCTTACAAATTATACAGTATATACATATATGTATTGAAATTATATTCAAATTAATTTGATTCAATTGAACATTGTCTCATTGCAGCTTTACACAGATAATAATTATTAATAATAATTGGGAATAAAAAATAATAATATGTTCTTTATAAGTATATATACTGTATATACACAGACACACACACATTCATATATTATTATTATGTATATCATTGCACATTTGTATCTGTTATAAATGTACCTTAAATTGATACTTTTCAAGTTTTTAATACTCTTATCAGCATGGACAAATATGAATTCTTTGCGCAAATGTATGTATATTATTATATAAACCAAACTCAACATAAAGCATGAGGACAAATTATTATTGTAAATGTTCTAAATTCATTATGGTGTTTTAAATGACGTGAATCATCAGAACACCAAATGGAACTTTTGCTATGTTTCCACACGGATGGTTTTAGTTGCCGGATGTGTGCATCTTGGTGGATTTTGCTGCTGATTTGAGATTTGGCACATCAGTAAAACAAATGTTTACTGTTTATGCTTACAGTAATTTTTTAGTTGAGTTTTTTTTTATATGTATATCTGAGTAAAGAAATGACATCGTCAGTGAAGGACAGGTTTATATTTCACCTTCTTTATACTTATTTTTTTTATAAAAATGGTAAAACAGAAATACCCACTGCATTAATTGCGCGTAAAAAAAACTAGTGCCATTCAAATTAATTTGCATTTAACCTGTTTATGTTTTACACACACACGTTGCTATATATAGCAACATGTTTTTATATACTGTGACTAAGACCTTGACTAGGCTTTCTTCCTACAAGCATCATTTTATGCCTCAAGCAGAACCAATCAATGCGGTCTAACCAACTGTCAATAAGGTGTTTGGAACTAGCTAAGCATGCTAGCTAAGTGCAATTTTCATTATCTTGCTTTGATACGAATGTATTATATCCACATACTGTAGTGAAACAGACACACCTAATCAACTGTGATCAAATACCAGCTGTCAAATTATCAGGTTGAAAATAAATAAATAAATAAATAAATAAATAAATAAATAAATAAATAAATAAATAAACACTTGAACTATATTTCCATGGAGCTCACTTTGTGCGTATAAGCATTGCCATGCTGGAACAGGTTTGGTTCTTCTAGTTCAGTGAAATATTGTGGTAGAAATAGGGGAAAAACCGCACATGGCTGGAACAGTCAGGTGTCCCAATACATTTGTCTATATAGTGTATATACTGTAGAAGAAAATATTAGAATTTCATGGTTGCCACACATACAGCAAACCAAATTACTGAATAATATTAAATGCTAAAATATAATTGAACCCTGTAACTTGTTCCAAATAAAAAGCTCAAAAAAAAGAAAGCAATATGTATTTCTAAATGTCAAGGGCTTGTAATGAAATTGTAAAGCAAGCAATTCTGTCGCGTCTGTGCTGCAAGAAACGGCCAGCAAACCCCATCTATGTATGAAGGGTCACTCATGATCATCAAACTATAGCTGAAAGCAAAACAGATCTTTGTATTGTGACTTGACCTAATGTAGCCTGTGAAATTACGTGTCGACTTGCATCTAAAAGCTATAAAGCCTGTTAACTGTTGCTTTTTGTTTTGTCTTGCTGTTTGATGTCTGTATTTAACAATGCCCTTCTTGTTCCTAGATGTTGGGGGGAATTCCCTGGCAGGTCTATTTTCAACGGGTTCTTTCTGCCTCTTCAGCTACCTATGCCCAGGTCCTTTCTTTCTTGGCTGCCTTCGGCTGCATCATTATGGCCATCCCTTCTGTCCTGATCGGAGCTATTGGTGCCTCCACAGGTCAGCTGAAGCATATGGACCCTGCAAATTTAATAGTTGTTCAATTAAATTTTATTTTTTATTTAAAATCATTTAAAAATTACAAACACCAGACAGTGAGAAATATCAAACACTGGAGTTTGTGATTTTAAGTAAAGCCCCGTCTATAGTGTTACACAGCCAGTTGTGGAACCAGGAGCTCCTGCCAGAGCCTTTAAAGGTTCAATGAAAGAGAACATTGAGTATTGATTTAGAGGTTGTTTATTCTCGAAGTCCTATGTCCGAAATCTTCATTAAGTGGGATCCAGCTGAAGCTGGTACATAGTTTGGGATTCTCGTAGGATCAGTTAAAGTACTAGTGCCAAAGAAGGTGAAAGACATGTGGTGCATGCTGTTATTAGAAAATAAATCAAATGCATAGCAAAAGCAGCCAAAGCTAAAGCATGGTTACTGCTACCAAAAATGGCAAACATTCATCAAGGGCAGCATCTGCCATGATAAGTCCTTCTGTAAAATGGCACTTTTACACCATCATGGTGCAGCTAACAAGCAAACCAGCTAAATCCTGGCTGTATAGCTTCAGCGCTATTATTCTAACTTGCAATCTTTAAACAGCAGCAAGATAATTTAGGACCCCCATCACTGTGCAATATTTCTCATTTTTCGCTGGTAGAGACAATCAGCTTAATATGTGATGGGATCAATGGTCTGGATTTTGCTAGTTTTTTTTTTGGTCCATGCTTAGTAACTAGCAAAATCCAAGCCAGCCTACATAGCTAATGCATTGTTTTCTGTTTCACGGCAAATGCTGAATTAATTCAAACGATAAAATTCAATAAGAATGCTAGTTGATGCTGGCTTTCTTAGCATAACAGTATGGCAGCCATAAGTGACATTATCGCACACTCTTCAAAACAACCAGCCCTTTTAATAAATGTTCCAGTCCCCTCATTTATAATATGACACTGTTGTATTATCCAGGCTTTCATTCTACATTGACTTTTAAATTAATCATACAGGTGATGAAGCAATTTTTCTAGCCTAAGACCTCTTTAGTACATAAAATCTCATTCCTGCTCGGTACCTAAACAGCACTAGAGCATAAATGTACTAATGATTATGTGCCAGCTGCTGAACCTCACATGGGAATTTTTTTGATTGCTACTGTCAAATATTTTTTTTTCCTTTCTTTTTTTTTCTAAAATGAACTCTCACAACAGGGAGGTCTTTCCCCTGCCTGTACTAACACAGGGTGGCGGCCATGTTCCCATCAGATCTCTAAAGAAACGTGTAAATAACAACAGCTGGTCTCTCTCATCTATTATTGAGGGTTTATCCGTTTAATGATGTGAACTCTGTAAATATTACATCTGAAGCAGGCCTGACGAATCAGATTTATTCTACTGATTTTCACTATCAAAGTGGAAGTAAAGCCTGGGTTTTTAGGAAATATCAATGCAACCAGATGTTACGAGTAGTATCATCAGTAGGACAGTGTATCTGATTGATATACACATTTGTCTTGAATTTAGTGGTGGATGAAACCATGTGTTTGAGTTAAAGTAAAGATACAGTGGGTAAAATATTACTGCAGTAAAAGCGCTGCATTTTAACTTTTTATTTGCCTTTAAATGTACTTAAGTATCCACAGTATTATGATCTAATATGGCCATAATGTCCCTATAATTATTTTTGTCACAAGACTGTTTGCCTAATCAACTTAGCTTATGTTTTACTCTCAGCACACCGATCTATTAATAGAATAGTAATGAGTCAAACACTTACATTATTAAAATTTTCATGAGCCTAAAACCTTCATTTCAACTACTTCAAAGAGATCACGCAAATAAGGCCACAAGTGTTATGGCAAGATAGGATTTAGGAGCTTTTTTCATTATATATTCCTCTTAAAATGTTTTTCTTGCTATTGAACTGATGCTGAACTGTACGTTGGTGATGAGTAGATGCCACCAAGCGACAATCAAAACAAATTCAAAACAGAGCACGTGCTCGACCCTGATTGGTGGCTTGCTGCGCACTTGAACAGTTTTAGTTGACTTTTAAACAAAAAAGGAACGATTGATTTCGCAAAATGTAGTGGACCTTGAGGTCTATTTGACCTTGAAAGGTAGTGAAGTAAATAGACAGAAATAGACAGAAATAATATTAAAGTCTTTGATCAGTTCAACAATGGCCAGACCACCTCAGTCCAACAGAAAACAGTTTTGTATTTTGCAGATTTGTACCCAATATTCTTATCAAGTTTGCCATTAATGGCCACAAGTTTTGCTGTTTAGCATCCTGATATCTAAGGGTCACCCTTCTACTGTATTTATGAAGTGTGTATTGTTAACACTTGAGGATTTGAGGAATTTGTAGCATGCAAATGAATGTTTCTACCTAATACAGTAATTATTGGAGAAATTATGGGCTTAAAGTAACAGTCATGGTATCTATCTATGTGCTATTGTTTTTAGACTGGAATCAGACGACTTATGGGCCAATCCCTCCCATGGAGAAAGACGAGTCAGAAATGATTCTTCCAATCGTATTGCAGTACCTGTGCCCACCCTACATCTCCTTCTTCGGGCTGGGGGCAGTATCTGCGGCAGTGATGTCATCTGCTGACTCATCCATCCTTTCAGCCAGTTCCATGTTCGCCAGGAACATCTACAAGCTGGCCTTCCGCCAATCTGTAAGCACTCATTACCTAAGTGTTGCAGAGCATGATGTTAAGTTTACCCTTCAACCATATGAGTTCCAAAAAAGTTTGCATTAAAACTGTACATTAAACAGTGAAACAATCCAACCAGTTAGTGACCATTTCTGGTCTTTTTTTTGTGCTCTAGGCATCAGACAATGAGATAGTCTGGGTCATGCGGATCACCATCTTCGTTTTCGGTGCTCTAGCAACAGCCATGGCTCTCCTGACGGGTACAGTGTATGGGCTCTGGTACTTAAGCTCAGACCTGGTCTACGTGATCATCTTCCCACAGCTCCTAAGTGTCTTGTTTGTGCGAGGCACCAACACCTATGGCTCGGTGGCAGGATACGTCTTTGGCCTAATCTTGCGCATTGGTGGAGGTGAGCCTTACCTCAAACTGCCCCCTTTTATCTTCTACCCAGGGTGGTACATTCTAAAAAAGGTGCACCACAGCACAGGGGAAGTGGAGAATTTGATATTGCAGAGGTTTCCCTATAAGACAGTCTCTATGTTGGCCTCCTTCCTGGGCAATGTAGCCTTTTCTTACCTGTTTAAGTACTTGTTCGAGAGCGGCACACTGTCAGCCAAGTACGACTTCCTGGACGCTGTAGTGGCCAAACACAGTGCTGAGATCATGGACAGGACCACACTGGTGAACAGGAATGTTATCGGGCTAAGTGAGATGGCGCCGGTGCGGCCACGTCTTAGCGTCACTTTGGCTAGCACCTTCAGCAGGAAGGAAACCCTGACTGAAGAGGAGGAGGACACCAGCCCAGAGTCTCCTATTCATGAAAATTAGTAATTTTCCAATTAGGACTATGGGCATGATGGGAAGGACAGCACCTCGTCAGATGTACGCCCTTGACACCGAATGAAAATGGACAATTTAACTGTATGTATTGGATTTTACATTGCTGCCACAGGATAAGTCAGAATAGCAAAACAGGAGCAGATGTGGGAAAGAATTGTGACATATTCATCACATATTACATCATTTCAACCTGACACAGGTTTGATGAAGGTTCAGATCGCTTCACTATGGTATGTATAAACTCATTTTGCTCCTCTTCGCTGAGGTAAAATCCTAGATACTGTGACTACATTCCAATTGAGGCAATATGTAATACATAACCTTATCCTAGGTCAGAACTTATTTATTAAAAAGAATTAAAATACACTGTGCATTAGCAAACAGGTATAAAAGCTATACACCCAAAATCAGAGTTCCATTTTAAACAGTATTACCATCTTATCCTCTTGTAATTGAATGTATGTATTAATGTTATTATATTAGCTGTTCCATTAATCTAGCAAGTTTTTCAGTCCAATTAATGATATACAACATATGTGAGATAATTACATCCAGTATATTCATATTTTTGTGTAATTCTAAGAACAGAATAAGGGAGCGCTATGTTAATCGCCTTACTAGATGTGTTGTTCAATTAGAAATTTCAAACAACTCCATATGTAGTGCACCATATATCAATCCGGGTGCCATTTCGATTTCAGCTTGATATGCAAACGGTTCAGCAGAAACGTTCTAAGGAAAGGTAGTCGCTGCTGCAAAAGTCTTGTAAAGGATACGTGCTGTGATTTTTGAGTCGGTGTTCATTTGTTGTCTTTTTGCAGATTTGTGTGTGTGTGTGTGTGTGTGTGTGTGTGTGTGTGTGTGTGTGTGTATAATGTGTACATATAAACTGTATATTTTAATATATTTTAAAGTTGTACAAATCAATAATTTTATTTTACTGTGTTCTTGGAGTTACTCAGTTTGGTGAAGAAAAAAAGATTTTAGGCAAAAAAATAAATAAAAAAATCTATATTTATTTATTTATTTAAGCCATAAAAAAGATTCTAAATGTAAGAAACCATGAATAAATTATGTATTACAAAGTTGGACGATTGTGTCTCGTTGCTGCGTGTAAGCCCCAGCTTTGAAAGCGAATGTAGCTAAAAAAAAAAAAAAAAACTAAAAAAAAAAAAAAAAAAAAAAAATCCTGTTTGACGTCCATTCCACTAAGTGCTCTGATTCTATTGCCAGAGGTGGAGAGGGGGTAGGGGGAAGAAAGGGGGGGTTGATTGGGATTGGCTTTGGGCGTTTTCTTCTCTGCTGCGACAGTTTCTTGAGGGTGGTGAAGGGTGAGGGGGTTGGAGATGATGATGATGATGATAACGACTATGGTGACGTGGATTCTCTTGCGTCCCTTGTTCGTCCCCCATCATGTCCTTGGACCGAAAGTTTAATTCAGTTAAGTCGCCAGAGCTGCCAGAGATTCCATTCTCTAACAATGACTAAGAGCACTTTCTCCTGATTAATATCCACAGAATGAAAATAAATAAATCAAATCGATCTAAGGGCGTGCTATTTGTGAGCATCCGGAATAGCATTTGGAAAAAGTCTGGTTATTGTGCACGCACAGGATTTACCCTCCCAACGAGTTTCCACACGAATCAATCAACCGAATGTGAAAATAGTCTTTAGGGTTTATACGTTTACTCGCTTGTATGCTCTATCAGCTAGCTAATTTACATACGGTGTCATATCCCAGAGAGGACTCGGCCTATTAATGGAACGCTCTGAAATATGGGGACTTCTGATTCAATCAACTTGGGGAGATGGAGAGTGGACATGTGTCTTGCTTTATAGTCTAATCAATCACCTCTTCTACAACAATAGAATTATAGAGCTCAGTCTTTAAGTGTGACAGTGACTGTCTGGGCTCTGTCCTCTTACTGATTTTCAATACATCCTGTATATTAAACAAACTTGGTGTCACTGTCAAAACTTCACCTACTTATAGGGAAACCTCTAAAAAATACAGTATGTGTAAATTGTTTTTCGTACAATGCTGTACATTTTTGATTGGTTAGATTTTCATTAAACAAATCAGACATTTTTACACCACATTCTAATACATTATTGTTTCTATAGTATAGTAACAATTGAATTTTCTACATAAACAATATACATTTAATCTTTTAGAACTTACATCTTTATTAATTTGTTTGTTTTTTTACAAGGACATTCAATAAGCTGTAATTTCATTCAGACCACTATTATTATTAGTATTATTATTAATTTTACTACTACTACTACCATTATTATTATTACTACTATTCTTATTCTTCTTATTTTTTTTGCTATTTTCTATTAACCTGACAAGTCATGTTTTTATTATTACCACCAAGTAAAAGAAAAAAAGATGTCGTAATTTTTTTGTCATTTGTTGATGTCTACACAATTAAGTGTAGTAGCACTATAGATGCTAATGCTTTGTCAGCAACTGAAGCTATCTTCGTGGCAAAACTGAGCTACAAAAGTACAAGTAAAGTCAAGTCAAGCCAAGTTTATTTCTATAGCGCTTCTCACAACAGACATTGTCTCAAAGCTGCTTTATAGAAATCAACAGTTAAGGTGAATGGTGTGCATTTATCCCTGTGGCAAGAAAAAACTCCCATAGATGCAACAAGGGTTGCATAGATACACCAAACCAAATACAGTAACAAAAGACATCAAGCAGAAAGGAGAATACAGGAGATATAGATGGCTTTAACTGAGCTCACTACATTAAAGTGTGGTCTACTTGCATTAACAATGGGACAGTCCAAGATTGTGTTATATTCCAAGTTATTTCTAGTTATTCAATTATACTTCATTACATTCATCGTATTTGGCAGCCTTTATCCAGAGTCACATTGATCTCATTCATACAACTGAGCAGTTGAGAGTTAAAAGCCATGCTTAAAGGCAGAACAGTGGTAGCCTGGCAGTGCTGGGATTTAAAACTCATGACCTTCTGATTCAAAGTCCAACCACTAAACATCCACTGATTAAAAATTGTAAAATGAGTTGAAGAGTCAGAAAAGCTTTACAGTGTTGATCCTAAAATTTTCTGAGGTTAATGTTCTCTAAATATGGTTTCTTATATTACACACTTGTGACTTGCCAGTTTATGAGATATGCCCATCAAGCCCCTAATAAACCCAGTAACATTCTGTCCTGTGCCATTATTTTTCCAACCTGAAACACAGATGAAAGCGAATGTAACACTTTTGCCCAAGGCACATTCCTTTTGAAAGCAAACGGTCCTGTAAAGCGAATCACGTTTTATTAATATTGTTGGCCTTAATTGCGAGACTGCCAGTGTGCTCCCCTGTGTGCTGTTAGAGAGCAGAAGCTCTTTCAGAAGGCCATCTGTAGCACCAGCTTCTTTCACTGCCTCAGCATCTGTAAAGGAGTCATCAGTCTTAGCCTCGTTAAAAGCTTGCTAGCTAATTGAGTGTGATGGGGAACGTAATCGTACCAGAAGACGTGAGGTTTAATGTGATCAGAGCGATAAGGAAAGTCGTATGTGAGCGGATATGGAGCTGGGCTCCTTTTAGTCAAAACATCTTTAACCGTAGCTTGCTAGCCTGAAGCCGTAATGGCCAGAGATAGCTTGATACCATGACTTCTTTTCCTGATATGCTAATATTTAATGGCAAATTGTTTGTTTTGTTTTTTCAGACCAGGCACATTAGCACAGAACGAAAAAATGCTCATATTCTGGACATAAAAAAATCACAATAAAAAATAAATATTTTCCATTTGTTGACCACCTATATATGATCAAACCTATCATTTCCTTTTTCTGTTTGTTGGGTATTGGCCTAACATCAGTCATGGCTATGACATTGGTGCCATTTCTGGTAATAGCCAGACAGAATGGCTCTGAAGAGATCGATTCCTAATAGCAGCTTTTCTAATCTGCCCTGGATATATCCCATATTGTCATTTACTATTTTTCAATTCTTGGAAAACAAGCCTGAAATATGATCAATCGGTAAACATTAGCATAAAATTTGCCTCTGTATTAGCCCACTATTAAAAAATAGTGTGAATTGTGACTGATCAATAGATGGATCTGATCATCAGTTACACGCTCTGTGATGATTCCTGAGTGGAGTGTATTGCTTAAAAAATATTTAAAAAAAAAAGGAAATCACATGGCTGTGCTAAGCATGACCAACTAGCATAGATGTGAAGGTTATTTCTTTCTTTCTTTATCTAATTGACTCTTTTGAAATTAAAAGAAAAGCAATAAAAAATCTACTCAAATCCCACTTCTTAACAATATTAACTTTAAACATAAAAAAAGGAAGTAATGCTAAGAAGGCAACAGCTTTAAATTTGTATGATTATACTACATGCATAAATTGCCTAAATAAAGAAATTACCATACCGATCTACAAACTTCAGTCATAACCGAAACTGGTATTGATACACCCTCTTGACATATCTCTATACAGTCTTGAGTCGAGGCTCACTGATGCACGTTGGGAGCAAAGACTGGTCTGTTTGGTCCGATTTTTACAGATGAGCTACCCCAAGCCTCCTCACCTACATCAGTACCTGACTTTACTAACACTTTTTTGGTTTAATGAGCATAAATGTCTACAAGCACACTCCAAACTCTAGTGGAACATCTTTCCAGAAGAGTGGAGGTTATTATAAGAGCAAATGGAGACTAAATGTGAAATGGGATCTTCAAAAAGCTCAAATAAATGTTATGGTCAGGTGTACAACTTTTTTTACATATAGTGTATGAATAGATCTTTTTAAAATAAAATGTATTAAAACCTCAAGCTTAGTAAAAAGTGATACTCGTAATCTCAAAGACTGGAATAATATTTAACTTATGTGGTGCGACAAATAATAACCTAAACGTTCTCCAGAAATGTGTACCGTACATGCATGGGGATCTAAGCTCCACACATCGCATATCATCCAAGCAACAAGATTCCTCATCTTCATCACATCAACCTTTTTCTATTTTAGCATCTCTAGTATTCACAATGCCTTCTCTCTCGATCTCTCCATTTTCCCTTTTTCTCCTCCTGACAGCAGTCATGTCACTGTTGCCAGAATAGAATCCAGAGACATTTTTTCCCTATATTTATTTGCCTTTTTTTTTCCCGACGTCAGGTAACAGGAGGGGTCCTCACCCTGAGATCACGTCAACATCAAACTAGAGCTGTCATGAGGCCAGGGTTCTGATCGATGACAGCAAAATCAAAAGAGCAGTCAGTCAGGTAAAGGGGCCATTTTTGCCCCGGTAGTCACAATACAGCTGCAGATTGGCACATGAATGCCCCAGTGTCTCAAGCTTTTCTAAGTGTCGTTATACATCAGCGTGACCGGATGTTTAAAAAGAACAAAAAAGGTGGATTTTTGTTACTCAACTCTTCAGACGATACTGACACTGTGGTTATGCTAAGTCTCATCGATTTCCTTTTCTATTCCGGTGTTTTGCGGCTGTAATAATTCAAAGAGCTCTTTATGATAATTGAACGACTGAGGTCACTTTAGGTTTTAGTCCTGAGCTGTTTAAGTGATCGATATTGCTGGGCGTGACTCCGGGTCCATGGCACTCTGGGGAAGAAGACAGACATTCAAACTCCATTTGCCTCTGGGGACTTTTCAGTAAACCGTCTATCTGTGTCTCAATTACTTTCAAGCTCAGATAATGCTTCGCTGTTGCATGTCTCACAAACCAGTAACCAGAGAAATAAAGTGACCTGATGCTAAAATGGTGTCTCGCTCTTGCGTCTCCTCATCTTTGGCTGGAACAGCATGCTAGAGCCTCAAGGGATGAGCTACGGCTTCAGTTATGTAACAAAAGCAGTGATATAGAAGAGGGTCTGAGCTTTTACAAAGCCTACACAAGCCTGCGTACACTAATTCACAAGAGACATCACACACACACATTTGAAGAGCAATATAAAGTAGAAGCTTTCCCCTCAGGTCTAAAAGTTCTGGCTGTGTATCAATGCACTTGTCAAACTACTTTCATTTGCAGACCTTCCACAGAAATGGACAAAAAAATTTAAGAGATGTTTAATGAAAGGAATCTCCAGTCTCAACGCTTTGTTCCAGTCAGAGGTCAAACTAAAACCAAGCCTTCATGATGGATGGAGGCCTTTAATATTTCTCAATGTGTGTGTTTGTTTCTCGGTTTCTTGTTTGTTTACTTACCATTAGAGGTAAAGTTGCTTTATACTTGTCACATGTACTTTACAGGACAGTGAAATTATTTTTTTACATATACCAGTGATGTTAAGAAGCTGGGGTCAGTTTGCAGGATCAGCCAGGATACACAGGGTTTTCCCAGGGGTCTCAAAAAGTTATAGGCCTCAAAACATATTAATTTTGCTGTTCTAAGACTTAGTTTTAAAGAGGTCTTAATTTTCAGATGTCCATGTAATGCTACCTCTAATGCTCAATAAATTGTTCCCACAGCACATTTATTTTTGTTTGTTTAAGTGGTGTTGCAATTCTTTCTTTCTCTAGTTCAAATATAATTTGCTGTATTAAGACTACATATAAGACTAACATGCAACAGTCATTTAGCTTTCTGTTATTGATATTAATCTCTCTTTGACTGTTCCACAGATTATAAAACAGATTATATTAAAACAGATATATGTTGAAGTGCAAGTTTTATTTGTGTGTCAGTTTATTTTTGTGTAAGTTTAAGATGTGATACAGGTCACTAATGTCGTACTTAAAAGTCTATTCAAAGGTCTATTGAACCACCGACCTTCCGATCAGTAACCCAGAGCCATAACCAATGAGCTACCACCTCCCTTAAGGGGATTAAATGTAACTATGAATAGATAAAAATGTGTCACTTTTTTATGAATGAAATGCTGAAAATGCAGGTATCCACATCTACACTTCAAGAAAATTAAATGTCCCTACTGCTTTCCGAAGGGATTCTTTATGTAGGAATCATAAACCCGATTTGTATATTACTGTCTCTCTGTCTTATTCTCTCATATGAACTGTATAACCTCACTGCTCCTCTATTTGTCTACCTCCATCTCTCTGTCTCTCTCTCTCGCTCTTTCTCTCTCTCTCTCTCTCTCTCTCTCTCTCTCTCTCTCTCTCTCTCTCTCTATCCCTCCCTCTTCTCCCCCCTCATTTTTAGTCAACTGAACAGTGCTGTACTATTTCTGTGTTCCTTAAGTGATGTCCCCTATAATGTAATTGCAAGACGTCTAATTGAAAAATGGACAGAGAGAGAGCGAGAGCGAGAGAGAGAGAGAGAGAGAGAGAGAGAGAGAGAGAGAGAGAGAGAGAGAGAGAGAGAGAGAGGACACGAGTGGGGTTTGTAAGGAGGGGGAGAGAGAGAGAGAGATGGAGAAAGATGGTGGGTGGAATTGGGAGAGAGAGCAGTATGTATAAAAGAAAGAGGGGGAGGAAAGAGATAAAGAATGCTATGAGGATGTGCAAAGCAAAAATGCTCCCCTTCCAATCTCTCTCTCTCTCTCTCTCACTCACACACACACACACACACACACACACACACACACACATACATACGTTTGTTCGCTCCTATACCGATTTATCTCAATAAAGCGTCGTGTTGGTTCCAGATGAGAGCACTGCACCTTTATCTGATCCTCTTAAGCAAAAAGTGCAGCATGTTGGACATGTAGCAGAGCATCTCAGCAACACAGTGCTGGAATGAAACAAAGTTTACTAGTTTATTATGTATAATTTTTTACATGATCAGTCACCAAAAAAACTAAAATATTTCTCACACACACTTCGAGGTAATGGCCACTGTCTTCATCTCATATCTAGACCATAAACAGAACATATGTAAACCCAAGATACACGTTATTAATGACTGGAGCACGGGCTAAAATTTCATTTAATCAATTCGAGCATGTGTATCACGTGACTTGCTTTAAGTTAACTCCGATTATTGCTTAAAATAAAGATGTCTGTCTGGTCAGTGCATAATCAACTAATGGTGCCTATTATAATAATCAATGTCTTTGTAAAAATACATTTTAAAAAATGATATGACATTCACATACCACTCCTACAAATGGTTCAAAAAGATATGATTTGAGTAAAGTAAATAATCGGATTTTTCTTCTAAGTATGTCTATTACTTGATTCAAAATAAATGCCATTTTTTCCATTATCGTCCATTATATTATGCCTCGTGTTACTTTCGGCTCTCGTGCTTTGACGCAGCATCTGCTTTCCCTCACGTCTTGCTGATTGGACATAAATCAGTGCTGTTTTATTAGCAGACAAAAAGGTTTCTACATCCACAAGCTTGCTCGTTCCGTTCTCTTTTGCCATTTCAGTCCCTCAGTTATTTGTCCTCTAATACATACACACATACACCACTCTAACACTCCACATACACCACTCCTGCCCCTCTCCCGTGTATTAAGAGCACAAAACGCTGCAGGGGGGTGGGGGGGAAATAAATAAAAATAAAAAAAATCACAGTCCACTTATTCACTGCTGGATGCCAATCATAGACGAAGGAGAACTGCAGTGGTGTGATTGGCACTCAAGCAAAATATTACTGACGTCTGGTATCTAAACCGTGTAATCAAGTGGCATAGAACCTTGGTGCAAAGAAAGGTTTTTATTAAATAAATGACGTGGACAGATGTCAGATTAACTTGTTTAACTGTTGGGGATTTACACTTCGGTATATAGACAAAGGTATTGAAACGTCCAACTTTTCTCTTCATATGTGGTTCTTCAACAAACTGTTACCACATACGTATACAATTGTATAGGATGTTTCTAGATGTGTTAACATCTAGAGTCCCTTCACTTAAGAGACCTAAAGCTGTTCTAACATGGCAATGCCCCTATGCCAGCACCATGATAATAGAGTGGAAAATCTCCTGATGTAGAGCTCAACCCTATTGAACACCTATGAAATGAATTGGAGCATTGACCGCACCACAGGTCTCCTCACCTCATCTACATCAGTATCTGACTTTACTTGTGGCTGAATAAGAACAAATCTCCACAGACATTTCAAAATATAGTGGAACATCTTCCCAGAAGTGTGGAGGTGGTTAATGAAATAATGTCCCACAACTGTTTATTTTTTGCCTTTTGATTGTATTTATACTCCCATGTTTCCATTGTCTCTTTGTGAAGACCTGTTTGTTCCTGCTCTTAGCCTATTCCAGGGATGGAATGCAGTCCTCTGTCCACAAATCTGTCCATATAGTAAATACTGTACCATTGTTTACAGGTTAATATGAATACACATTGTTTTGTCACATAAGGAGAGAGAGAAACAAGAAGTTGGTGGGGACATGACTATTTTTTTAATGTAGTGTTGTTTATCAGGGCTTCAAATTCTAGAGTTTAGAAAACAAATCCTAGTGAAATAGCCTGGTTATTAAACACCTCTAGAAATATTATTAATTAAAGACTGATACCATCCCCGCTGGATTATACACCAATATATATTCTTTAATAATGACCATTTATATAATACTTTCTGAACGCTCATGATGACTATTTGCAGTGCTTCAAGGCAACAGCATTCCAATAACAGAGTATCAGTGTTTGCAATAAAGACATAAGAAATACCCATTTTCATTGGAGTCACTTTAAGAAATTTTCCCAGGAACATTTGTCATATTTATGAAGAGCACCTCGCTATAAAACGAGCTTTTATTATTACACTGATGCATTTGTACAAAATGTTCAGACTCTATCAGTAACAAAAGCACATCAGGCTTTCTGAGGGTCATATCTACACAGGGTGGAGTCTCTGAGTGTGTGTATGCGTGCGAGCTTGTGTGTGTAGCTGATTTTTACCAAGTTGAGCACCAGCCAGCAGATCCATTAGAGCTGATTAAAACGTCGAGGTGCAGCCATAACCCTTAGAGAAGGGGGGCAGAGCTACCAATCACGTCGGCCGAGAAGGTGGAGAGGAGAGTCGTGCGGCAGGAAGTATGGGAAGCCGCCGCAAACGGATCAAAGGTCACTTCTGACGTCGATGAAAAGTTAAACGAGAATGGTCCTACTCCATCAACCGTGGCATATTTATGGCGTATATATATATGAGTATAACCTGTGGATGAAGAGGGGGAAAAAAAACAGTCCATATATACAGTAAATCCATAAACAAGACATCAAGTGATAATGAATAATAAATTGTCTTAAAGTCGCTTCGCAAAATGTAGGAATTATAGAACAGAATTCACATATTTAAATGTATGTGTATTTATACCTGATGAGCAGCCTGAAGTGACTGTGGCAAGGAAATAGTCCCTTAGATGGTATGAGGAAGAAACCATGAGAGGAACCAGACCTAAAATGGTAACACCGTCTATGTAAATATAAATCATTAAAACATTACAAACACCGGAGAGTACGAAATATCATGAGCCATGGAGTGTGTGATGATGTGTAATGCCCTTTCTTATATTTCTTAAGCAGTCAGTTGGAGTTGTGTAACCAAAAGCTCCTGAGCAACTCGTAAACTAGCTCAACTTACTTAACGAGCTCATTATTGATTCAACGTTAACATCAACTCCTTTATGCCAGAGCTTTTAAATGTTCAATGACAGAGAAACAGCATATGTAAAATGTAATTTCATTGGTTAATAAAATCTAGATTAAATAAAATCTACACCATACATCATTTTGTTTTTAATTCTTAGCTCTCCAGTTTTCTAAAATTCATTTGTAACGTATTTATTTCTTAAATACGGCGAGCCGTTTTTGCCAGCGATATCACCAAGAGACCAAAATTGCACATGTGAAAGTGAGACGAGTTAATGTTGTGTGACCAAATCCAGTCGACGATAGCACTAGAGATTAAACCTTGCAATCATACAAACCGCAAAAATAAATCAAATGCAAACTGAGGAATTTTTTCCTTACGTTTTCCAGAGACTGTATTGTAGCATTAATTTGTTCCATTCAAACATTTTTCTGTTCAATTTGCTAATTCCCATCACTCTCCCCAAGCATATGACAGTCAGAGGAAGACTGCAAACATGATTCCTCAGAGACATGTAAAGGCAGTCAACTCATGATGCTCAATGGGCAGCTTAATACCCTCAGAGGACAGTTTAATCTGCCCTCTTCTGCATACAAGAGTTCACAGATGCATGTGATTCAGAAGCAGACGTTTATAATTATGGCATTTGGCAGACACCGTTTCACAGTGACTTACATTTATCTCATTCATACAACTGAGCAGCTATGGGGTTAAGAACCTTGCTCAGGGGCCAAGAAGTGGCTGCTTGATGTTACTGGAATCATGACCCTTGAATCCAAAATTCATTACGCTAACCTAAGATAGCTAAGCTACCAATAAATCCAGTTTAGCATTCTTGATTCCTGACCATGGACAGCTGTAAAATTATTGTTGTTCAAATTCACTCCTTTTGACAGGGCAACATTTTTTTTGTAGCTAACCTGGGAGAGCAAAGGCTGGCGTGGAGACACATGGAAACTCAAACCTCCAACCAGCTTCCTCCTCACACATTCTCTAACACATTTAATGAGGATTATTTTGCCACTATGTCCTTTTAGCACCCGAACAGAAAAGATCAAGAAGATGAAACAAAGATAAGAAACAAAATGTCAGGACTGATTAAGTATTTGCATCTTTACAAACAGTAATGAGATGCCTCTTCTAATGGTGCGTTTCAAAATGGCAGCCATCGAGGGAAAAGCATCGTGCTTTTCCGAGGTCAGACCTCGAGCTCAATTTAGACACGCAAAACTAAAAAGCCGAATATATCTCCCACTGTGACATCGCTGGGCGCCGTTTGATGCTGGAGTGGTCGTAAGTCACGGGCATTTACGCAGCTTGGCTCACTTGATTGTGTATATTGTGCATCTGGCTTCCTTGGCATGAAGGTGTATTAATGTGACAGCTGTGTGACTGTGTAGATCGATGCTGCCCTCTGGTTCATCGCAGCAGAAATGAAGCATGAGTTTATATGGTGGGTTTATTAATACTCCAGCTTGGCTATTAAAAAAAAAAAGCCCAGCTGAGCCCTGTCGATCGACGTAATATGGACGAGTCTCTCAGAAGAACAAGAAATTTCTGTTGGATTTCATTGAGGGAAAAATTGCTCAAGTGCCAAGAACAAACAATGGGAGACATAACAAATGGTAAGACTGGAGATACATCAATACTGATACTTGTACCCTATCTTAGTTCTGTCAAAGCACATTCATTCATTTTCTTTATCCTGGACAGAGTTGTGATTAGTCCAGGAACTATTCGAGGTGTGGTGAAGGAATACAATCTGGATGGATTTAAAACACTGATGCTTACCTAGAAAGCCAAAAATGGACCTCCCAATTACATCACAGCACTTCTTACTCACACTGCACCAAGCCATCTTCAAATCTCAATTAAAACCGAATGATCTCATAGGTTGCATAGAAGACCTGTTCAAGACTCTTCACACAGGGATCTACAGGTGTCGGTCAAATGCCATAAATGTAAATTAATGCAATATATTTTTATTCGTATAGCGCTTTAACAATAGACATTGTGTCACAGCAGCTTTACAGAGATAAAGTGGTAATTAAGAATGTATAAGTTGGTCCCTAATGAACAAGCCAGTGGTAACTGTGAGAAGGAAACACTCCCTGAGATGGCATGAGGAAGGAACCTTTAGAGCAGCCAGATTTAAGAGGGAATTCATCCGCATATTTGTTTCCATGGTGTTGTTGTCCTTTCTTTCGCTAGTCTAAATAAATTAGCTGTTTTAAGACTACAAATGAGACCAACATGCAACAGCCAATCAGATTTTTGTTATTGGCGCAAATCTCTCTCGGATTGTACCACATACGTAAAACGTTATTATCGATATTTGGCTTGAAAAGAATTAATTTTGGGCTCAGTTATGGCCAGTTCCCAACAACATATTTGTGTGTGGTTTTGATGTTGTGATATAGATCTTGATTTTCATTCTTAATGGTCTTAAAAAGTCTTAAATTTGACATGGCGAAACCTGCGGAAACCCTGATTGTTGTTGAGGTATGAAGTGATAGCTGATTAAATGCAACTTGTGGTCCTGAGCCAGTGTAGTAGACTGTTGACATTAAGTACAGCCCAAATCTCCAAGCCTTCACCTTCACCATAACCAATCAAACCTAACAGCATGCCTTAGGGAGTTTGAAAGAAACTAAGGAACACAAAGGAGGCGAGATAATGCAAAACAGACAATGTTCCAAGTTCAGATTTGCACCAGGGAACCTGGAGCTATGACAAGGAAGTATGGTACTTACTGCACTAGCACGCCACACCAATAAACTGACCACCTATTATCACCAGGTCACATTTGATGACTGATGATGCAACATGGTCTATCGCTTTCTTGTTCATAGTTTCAGCAAAAGGTAAATGGCAGGGCCAGACCGGGGAAAAAACAAAAACAAACGCTGTCAGAGAGACAGAAATGGCCATGCTCAGAGACAAGGGCAAACCGTTGCATTAAAATGCAGCCCTGTGACAGGATTTGATAGACAGCTTTAAAAAAAACAACAAAAAACAGAAGCCTGCCACCAGACACCTCCTGTATGCTCCTGAGACAAGGTCTTTCCTAGAAACCGACTGCACGCTCTATTTACACACTACAGTCACGCAACATTAATACACAGCTTTGTGATCACAGGTCGTTAATCTATGGTGTCACGTGTCACAGATAAATCTTCATTTTCCGGAGCGGCTGCAGTGAAGTGATTTAAAAAAATATATACATGCCGAACTGCATTTGTGTAGACAAACACATTAGACAATCAGTCAGCTCTTGGTGAACCTAATATGAGTATCTTCTCAACGATAAACAGCTTCGGAGAGCAATTCATAAAGCCCCTTTTCCTCTTTATCCTGATTCATCATAGGATTTTCTCTACACCTCGACTGCACTAGGTACTTTAGAGTATCTGGACGTGATTTATTGATTTTATGATGATTACAAACGAGGCTGCTATCCTTCGAACAAGGTGTTTCAGGGCTGATGAGTAATAAAATCAATTAAATCACCCGGAAGGTGTCATGTAGTGAATAAGATCACTTAGCTTTAAATGGTTACATGTCATGGACTGAAACTAGCAGACAAGTACAATTACACTTCAAAACCAGGAAATAGGGAAGAAAGAAGTGAACAACCAATGGGCAAAAATGTTATTTAAAAAAACAGACTTCCGTTCTTCAACAGACTAGCAACTAGCTAGATATTGAAAATGTTTTAGAAGCAAGAAACTATAGTAGTAGCTAACAAACTAACACTGGCAAATACAAAGGGGTCTGCATTTTCTATAACTTATGGGAATAATACATTTTGTGGGCATTTATCACTGAAAATCAAAAGCCGTTGCTTAATAATAAACATCAAAATGTGTAAAAAATAAATAAATCTAACTACTACATAGCTCTCTAACAAGTTAATGTTGCTAATTCAAAAACACATTCACTGTGTTAATATAACAACAGTATAAATAGCAGGAAGTGCATGGCTAGATTATAAGGTTAGCTATATAAAAACAATTCAAATAAAAAAAAAGCTATATACCGTCTCATTTGAATCTAGGATTCATTTTAGTTAGCAACTAGCATAGCTAAATTCTAAATTGTTATGTATTTCTAGAAAAGCTAAGCACATTTACATTGCATATACTCCTGTGGTAAATTGATGTCTAACAAATCAAATAAATAAGAAAATATAATAATCCCAGACAATGCAATGCAACAAAGAAAAAAAATATTTTAAAATACCAGCAAATGCAAAGAAAATAGACAAAGAAAGAAGCAAGCAAACAAGAAAGAAAGAAAAACAGGACAAAAAAATATAATACAGAAAGCATTAAGTAAAACAGTAAACAATATAGGCAGTATAATATGAGCTATTAGACTGATGTATTTAATAAACTGGATATTTGATGTATAAGAACACTCATGGTGAGGCAGGAGGTCCACCTTGCAGGACATATTGAGCAGTTCCGATTTACACGATATTCACTGCAGCAGATGCCCAATTAGCTTCTGTTCCTTACAGCACATGACCTTTCCTAATAGATGCAAGTGCATAAGATCAACAGTGTAACTGTCGTGCAAAGATCTCTGGAACAATACAGCTTCACTCAGCTTTGCTAATGAAGATGCTCTGTTTTCAGTGGTGAAATTTTGCCCCTGCTTGGTGCAGGTAAAAGCAGTCCTTATGTCTTTATTTAGGCTACTTTATATGTAAAGTTATTGGAGTACTTTTAAGGTTTAAATAAAGCTCAACTCAAACAGTATTTACCAGAGTCATACTACAAATGAATGATCTTTTGGGGGATTAGTTGTTTTGTTTGTTTGAAGCATGGAGATGTTTAGGAGAGATGCAGTGGTGTTTTTAACAAGACTGTTCAACAAGATTTTGGAAAGTGAGAGGATGCCTGAGGAATGGAGAAGGAGTGTGCTGGTACCGATCTTTAAGAAGAAAGGAGATGTGCAGACCTGCAGTAACTACAGGGGAATTAGGTTGATCAGTCACAACATGAAGTTATGGGAAAGAGTAGTGGAAGCCAAGCTGAGAGAAGAGGTGACCATCTGTGAGCAACAGTATGGTTTCATGCTGAGGAAGAGCACCACAGACGCCTTATTTGCTTTAAGAATGTTGATGGAGAAGTATAGAGATGGTCAGAAGGACCTTTGTGTGTTTGTGGATTTAGAGAAAGTGTACGACAGAGTGTTGAGAGAGGAGTTGTGGTATTGTATGAGAAAGTTAGGTGTGTCAGAGAAGTATGTGACACCTATGTGCAGGACTTGTATGAGGACAGTGTGACAGCAGTGAACTGTGCGGTAGGAACGACAGACTGGTTCAAAGTGGAGGTTGGATTGCATCAAGGTTCGGCCCTTTCCTGTTTGCAGTGGTGATGGACAAGTTGACAGACGAGGTCAAACAGGAGTCTCTGTGGACTATAATGTTTGTGGATGATATTGTGATTTGTGGTGAGAGTAGGAGCAGGTTGAAAAAAGAGCCTGGCGAGCTGGAGGTACACGCTGGAGAGAAGGGGAATGAAAGTCAGTAGGAGTAAGACAGCGTACATGTGTGTGAAGAAGAGGGAGGGCAGTGGAGTGGTGCGGTTGGAGGGAGAAGAGTGGAGAAGGTGGAGGAGTTTAGGTAGCTGGGGTCAGTGTAAAAGTAATAGAGTGTGTGTTGAAAAAGTGAAGTAAAAGTGCAGGCATGCTGGAATTGGGGGTAGAAGAGCGATAGCAGGAGTGATTTGTGATAGATGAAATGATTAGTGAAAGAGAAAGTTTATAGAACTGTGGTGAGACCTGCGTTGTTGTATGGTTTAGAGACAGTGGCTTTGACTAAAAGACAGGAGGTGGAGCTGGAGGTAGCAGAACTGAAGATGTTTAGGTTTTCATTGGGAGTGACGACGATGGACAGGATTAGAAACGAGTTTATTTGAGGGACAGCGCATGTAGAACGTTTTGGAGCCACTAGGAAGGAGAAACAGAGAAAGGCCAAGGAGGTGGTTTATGGATGTGGTGACATGCAGGTAGTTGGTTTGAAAGAGGCAGATGTGGAGGACAGGGGTGTATGGAGATGGATGATCCGCTGTGGCGCCCCTTAATGGGCGAAGCTGAAAGAAGAAGTTGTTTTTTTTGTTTGTGTATTTTATGCAAATAACTAACAAAATATATTTTTTTATTTACATATATAATTTACTTGGAAACAAAAATTTCTTAATATCACTGAGGATGTGTTGGGGGGGAGGACTTAAGATTCTTCTTTCCTCTAATCATCCATAAATTCCAATCATGCAAACTTCCTGTTGAACATTTAACAGACAGACAGACAGACAGACAGACAATCAGACACACAGACAGACAGACAGACAGACAGACAGACAGATAGATAGATAGATAGATAGATAGATAGATAGATAGATAGATAGATAGATAGATAGATAGATAGATAGATAGTAATAAATAAAGGAACAGGATTGTTTATAAGTATAGAGAAGAACCTTTCTCCATCTGCCTGCAGTCATAATGTTGCCACTCTGGCCCTAAGATGAAGGAGAGTTCCCATGCCTCAGCGCGCAGAATGGCCTTCTGGGAAATACAAAAGATGGTTTTCAAAAAACCAATGATCCACATACCATCATCAAGCTAGCATTGTGTGTGTGTGTTTTTTCCTTCTTTATAAAAGTATTTCCTCACAGATGTGTAATGTGAACCTGAGAATTTGCATAGTCATTTTAAAATATCACTGCTTTCTGTGCTTAAGGAAAAGAATATTACATACAAGAATTAGCAGCATTAATGAGAAACATTTACATACACAAAGCTCCAGATTTATTGGCACCCTTAAAGCCAAATATGGCAACTCTTTATTATTAATGACCTCAATCTCATAATGACAACATGACAGACAGCTAACTATTAATTCTAACCATTAATTATATTAAAATCTTATTTTTTATCACATGTATCATAACTATTAGCACTCTTGCACCACACTTAACTAAACTAACAGCATCTTTCACAAATCTTGAGGAGATTGTAGAACACTTGCTTGTTTTCTTAATTAATGCCATGACAACTTTAATTCTTGTTAGTCCACATCTTTACCCTGCTGTACAATGAGGTCATGGACAGTTACTTGTGTGAAGTTATAAAAATATATATACATAAGAACATGCTTTGGTTACATTTTATTTATGAGTGTCTAGACATGCCATGCAATTGGCGAAACCTTAATGGCTGTTCTCCGGTGGTCTGCAACCAACCGCCCCAGCTTGAAAAGATTTTCAAACAAGAATGGCAGAAAATCACCCAAAACAAATTAAAAAAAAAACAGGTTGGGAATAACGTAATATGTCAGGATAAGTCAGATGTCCCAATACTTTTCATACCGTGTCTGGAATCTCAAGATTGTTCACTGGGGGGGCAGAAAAACAATAAAATTTACATTGCAGAATAGATGGTGAAGAAGGGATCTATTTCCAGTTCCAGTAGCTGTTTTGCCGGATCAGTATTGTGTGGCAAAAGTGGAATAATCTAATTTTGTACACCAGGGTCAACACTTTTATTCTCAGTGGCAATATTGACCTAAAATTGAATGGAAATGTCAGTGTTAGAGACGGATCTTGGGTCCGTGTCCATTTGCTACCGGAGTATTTACCTCTTTACCACGGCGTGTTAAAGTAATAACATTTTGTATACAAAATTAAAACCCAAAAAAATGAAATTACCCTTAACATTAAAGCCAGGAAGTGAACATTATTAATTATCTTGATACCTTAATATCTTGCAGCTGTCAAAAAGTGGAATATATTTATAAGTTCTTCGTAAGCCAGTTTCAAAGCTGATGTGTTGAAAGCAGGAAAAATGGGCAAGGGCCAATATGCGGTGGATAGACAACTCATTCAGAGCATCTCCAAAACAGCACGTCTTGGAGGCCACCCCACCTTATAACTTTTGACATGATGTCCTATACCACAGCATACTTTTAGCTGTCCTAGTCAGGGGTGATTTGGAGGCACAGGGGCAACCTTAACAATATTTGGCGGGTGGTTTTAATGCTATGGGTGACTGATTTCTGTGCATAAATGAAGTATTATGATGCAGTAAATACACACACACAAACAACCACACACATACTCTACTTTGTCCAAGCCCAATATGGATTTTTCATTTTACAAAGCGAAAAAAAACATTTGACTAACTCAATACAATCTGAGTAATCACATCTATGCCTCCAATGCTTGCATTAAATCTGGCCCAAAACACATCTCCAGACATCCTCATGGGAATAAATGGACCTATTAATTGGAAACTGTTGCTCAAACGTTTATTTTTATTATTAAAATCCCTAAAAGGACAATAAATCTCTTGATCCCATCAAACTTTTAATGCAATTTCCAAAAATTTGGTGGACTGACGACTCTGAATTGCCTCAGTGAATTAATATCCCAACTCTAACCAGGATTCCTGAAAGAGATAAGGAGACTTGGAGGCTATCCCCCCCTGGTGGTAATAATTTACATTTACACTGTTTTTCACAACATGTTTAGTGTTGATTGTACATATATGAAAAAGGCTCGACTATGTTCATTGAAATTTAGTTTGGGTTTAAAAATAAAAAATAACAGGCTGTACGAGTCAAACATTTGGATACACCTTCTCCATTAGAGTTTTTATTTTATTTTCAAAATTGTACTTTAATACTAATGAATCATATTTCTTGCCTTCTTAATGAGCTTTAGACCATCAGTCATCTTTTGCAGGATGTAGAAACCATATTATAGAGTAACTCAGTATTACAGAGCGCTGGATCACAGACAGGTATCTTATACAGCAAGAGAAAAAAGCGATTACTAAAGCAAAAACCCCAATTAACACGTTTCAACAAGTCTCCTTTCACTGCAGCCACAGCTGTGCTGCTTGCATGCATCAGCTCCAGCAAAAGCATCAATATTAACCCCCAAAAAATGACCACAGGTTTTCTATACATTTTTGTACATGCATTAAGGCTTTTCTGATGATTTTCATTTGTGATATTATGATTTTTTTATTGTGTTTTTGTGCAAATTTAACAGGAAAGAAAACAAAAGTACAACCGGTTCATGAAAAAAGCTTAACAACACCTTTCTACAAGTGTATCTCTGATCAAATTAATTTCTTCTCCCCAATCAGTCAATGTGAAAAAAAGAATATGAAAATGTTGACGTGATAGGACGCCTTTTGGAGGGCACAGGAGTGGCAAAATTGCCATCTGATTGGTTACGGTAACAGTTTCAAGCTACATAGAGTGTACACCAAAAAGGCCCACAAAGGGCTTATGGCAAACAGACTACTTTGACCCAGAAAAACACCTGATGTAATGGCTGACATCTGATTGAATATAAATTCCAATTTTATCTTATACTATATATAAAAATAAACTGTACATTTTCTATGGTTATTATTATATATTAAAATTATTTGTAAGTCCTGTACAATTTATTCAATAATTTAGAAAGTGTACATTGTAAAATCCAGGAAGAAACAAATCTGAGGCAAGAAATAACTTTGATTTAGAGCACATTTTCCGCCACAAGATGGCGACCTTCTCCCACTGCTTCCTTTTTCTCTCTCCCTTTCATTTAACTCGGACGATTTACAGTACATTGTTTTGAACGTATAAATTTGTCAAAATAATGTCTTTTAATTAAATATACCATTTCCTATGTCCCACATGGCTTTAAAATAATTGACACCTTTTTTTACCCAATTAATATCTGTGAAATATAATATACTGTACATTTTTAGCTTTGTACATCCAAAAGGCGTAAATGTAATTATTTTAAGACATATTGAGTATTGTGATTATCTCAGACAAGAAGGTTTGGAGTTTGGAAAGTAACTGAATTGATTCCCTACTAAATGTTGTTAGGATTTCTCATTAGTTACAATATTCGTTATACTTTCAGTCCCTATGCAGATATGGAGCAATCAGATTACTTGGTGTGCATAATAGATTTAATGGCTAAAAAAAATCAAACCAGATATTTATTTCAACTTAATAAACAACTGCAGTTTAATTACAAATCCGATTGAGTTTTCTCACCTGGACAGCAGGTAAATAAAGAGCAGGTCTGTGGGTCTACACGAGTCTCACAATGGAGTCGAATTCATTAAGGATTTTTTTAATTTATCATGAATTCATTGCTGCATAACATTTTTATAATTGTTTATATTATTATCTCTATTGTTTTTGTTATTTGAGTCAATTAACATGCGCGACATGAAGGCAAATACATGAGACGCTATGGAATCGACTCTTGGGTGTTGGGTATGATTCTAGGAGTCTAGGAATCGACTCTTTTTGAAATCGACTCCCAGCGTTATTAAATACACACACACGCACAAAGGAACAAAAAAATGAAACGTGTTTTAGTCGCAATACTAACAGCTATTGTTGTTTTATATACATATATTGTTTTACACACACACACACACACACACACACACACACACACACACACACACACACACACAGCTACAACAGCTAAAGTCTGATTTTAGTTCTTCAGTTACTTTCTAAAGGAACTGAAAGCCACTGCTCACAGCTAACAACAAAATACCATTTTTGTCTATATGTAAATGAGTTTAAAAAAGAAAGGAAAAAGTTAGAAGGAAGTGTAGTCTGGGGCTTTACACCATGGCTCTGTTAATGATTAAATTGTAATCGGATTTGAGATTCTACACAGGCAGTTTATTACAGTATAGCCTCATCTGACAGTCAACTGATTTCAGCTCTGAATGCTTTTACAAACAAACTAGGCATAGTGAATTACACAAATCAGAAAGACAGCCATTAACAAATACAAGGTATGGCTTTTTGACTGCAATTCTTCCATGCAGACCACTTCTGCACTGACATCTCCAGACAGTGTTGGTCTGTAAAGTATCTGCATTAAATTTCCTAATGCTCCTTGTGTCTACATTATGTTTCTTTGACTGACAAGTGCATCTACATTCTTCAAAGTTGTTAGTTACTTTGTGCGTCTTTAAAATAACTTGTGCAGCAAATATTGAAACCACTGATTGCTTTGAAATCTATGGCTGGTAGAGGCCTTTCTGGTGCGGTCGAACTGTGTTGTTGTGTTCAGTCTTGTCATTGTGTAGAATCTGTGACATAAAACAGTCTTCCACAAACTCACCTTCCTCATGTTTGTAGCAGAGTCTGAAGCCTCCTACACAGCTGTTTCTGTTTCAGTTCATCACTGTTTCTCAAAATATATATACATTTGTTGATGATATGCACTTGATTTTGTGCATGTGTACAAAGTGTGCAAGTGTAAAAAATCTACACTAAAGAGGGGTCACACCGAATATTGATTTAATTTGGATTTTTTTTTTCCTGTTAGATCATTTTGCATTTTGTAAATAGATTAACTAATGAAATGTATATTTTTTTAGAAGAGTTCTCAATATATGAGTTCTCATTTCTCTCTCTCTCTCTCTCTCTCTCTCTCTCTCTCTCTCTCTATACTCTCTATATTACCTGTTAGATAATTTTGCATTTTTAAAAAAAATAGATAAACCAATAAAATAAATATTTTTTGGAAGATCTCTCTCTGCCTCAAAAAGAGTGAGAGAGAGTTCTCACTCTGTGTTTGTGTGTGTGTGTGTGTGTGTGTGTGTGTGTGTGTGTGTGTGTTCAATTGTTGATGATATGCACTTGATTTTGTGCATGTGTACAAAGTGTGCAAGTTTAAAAAATCTACACTAAAAGGTGGTCACACCAAATATTGATTAGATTGTTTTCCTGTTAGATCATTTTGCATTTTGTAAATAGATTAACCAATGAAATGTATTTTTTTTTTCTTTTTTTTACAGCATTTCTTCACACATTTTGTTTTAGTACTGTGTATATACTGTATGTTGCATTTATCGAAGAATAAATACAATTCTTGAGTAAAGACTAACTTTGTATCAATTTTGTTTCATTTTGTAGAAGAAAGAAAAAAAAAACACTGCACCCACCAGCATGGTTTCATGAGAGTAAAGAGTTAAACCCTGTACAGTCCTCCTGCTTCCTCCTCCCACCCAAGTCCTTCATAAACAAACCCGAAAAGATCTGCTCTCTCATTATTTTTTCTTTCTTTCTCACAGTGAACCTCGGGAGAAAAAAAAAATCATAAAGCCTGGTGTTCAGGTCGGGGGGTGTTTATTCTGGAGCCAGATGTTGTAGCAGAAATGGCTCAGGCAACCGAGAGGAGATTGGAGAGCACCGCGTCGGCGTCTTTCCCCGAAGTAATCGAGCTGAATGTCGGCGGGCAGATTTACGTGACGCGCCACGCAACTTTGCTCTCCGTGCCGAACTCTTTATTCTGGAGCATGTTTCAAGAGCACAGCCCGTCCCAGCTGACCCGGGACAGCAAAGGGCGCTACTTTATAGACCGGGACGGATTTCTGTTCCGCTACATCCTGGATTACCTGCGCGACAAGAACCTGGCGCTGCCCGACTACTTCAAGGAGCGAGCAAGCTTGCAGAAGGAGGCAGAGTTTTTCCAGCTGCCCGACTTGGCACGCCGGCTTCGACCTCCCCAGGTCAGCAAGGAGAACTCGATCGGGGACGAGGCGTTCCACAGCGACCCGGAGGAAGCAGCGGGGTCGTGCGCTCTCGCTGGTGCCAGTGCCGGCGGCGCCACCGGGCCGCGTTCGCCCTCCCTGGAGGTGGCGCGCAAGGCCGGGTACATCACCATCGGCTACCGCGGTTCGTACACCATCGGACGCGACATCCAGAACGACGCCAAGTTCCGCCGCGTCGCCCGGATTACCGTGTGCGGCAAAACCTCCCTGGCTAAGGAGGTGTTCGGCGACACGCTGAACGAGAGCAGAGACCCGGACAGACCTCCGGAGAGGTACACGTCCCGCTACTACCTCAAGTACAACTTCCTGGAGCAGGCGTTCGACCGGCTGGCTGAGTTGGGCTTCCACATGGTGGCGTGTAGCTCCACTGGCACGTGTGCGTACACCAGCAACGACCCCAGTGAGGACAAAATCTGGACCAGTTACACCGAGTATGTTTTTTGCAGAGAGTGAGAAAAGTTGTGGTCCTGCTTCTTCCTGGGTTTTTTTTTTTTTTTTGGGCCAAGGTGGAAACGTTTCTAGCACAGAGATTTGTGGGTACTCTCTGAAAAAGGGGGGACCAAACTGTATTATTTTCTATGGCACTGGAGTGGCTCCATTAGGGGACCATTACATGTGTACCTTTTACCTGAAAAAGTGGTTGTGAGCATTGAGAGTAAATCTTTGTTAAAGCATTATCATACATCATAAGGTACATCAAAAGTAGCCTTGATTCACACCGGTGTCAGACATCTGTACAGTTTGGTGTCTTCATTTCAGAGAGTGCCTTCACAAAAACGAGGGTTATATTGCTTGTCATTGGGGTTGTATAACCACAAATGTGTATGACTTGTACTTGTAGCATGTTTCACCCACCTAAGGAATTTGAGTACGCCATAAATGATTGTCATAAATTCGATCACAGCTTCACTTCGGACCCAATTAAGACACACCTGATGTAACATACTGACTTCCTTCCTGGGTCAGTAGTGTGTCAGAAGTAGGGCAAATGAGATCCATTGAGATATGATACCCTGAAAAAAAACAGGCCCTACAAAATTATTTAGTGTGCCAAATATTTGTCTCCTTGCCTTATAAACCACATCCATTTTTTTGAAGAATGATGCATACTACTGGTACTAGTGATGTACTGATGATGATACTACACAATTATGAAGCATCAATACAGTTTAGTACCTTCGTTTTTTTTTTTTGTACAGCCCAAAACATGTTTTTTCCCCAGAGTGGGCCTTGTAGACATGTGATAATATCGCACAGATTAGCATAAATACATAGCGTGTTTGTGAGAAGTTTAATGATTAGCAAGATTTGTTCTTGTTTATTAAGGTTAAACACTTAACGTTTGTTAAGAACAGCTTAGCAGTTAAGCGCAGTCAAACTTACCCGTGTACTCATAGCGCAGGCATACAGGCGTGTCAAGGCATGTGCAAGGGAGGTAATGTTACCTGTTTGAGGGAAAAAAAAAAGTCAGTGAAACATAGAAATCTGATATGGAGGACATGGAGAGCAGTGCTCCTCTTTAATCCCACTGCCATTTCATCTAAACATCCCACTGACTGCTTTCCCGGTCGTTGTCCTTTTCTAATCTCTCCCACTGGATATATAGTTTTTTCCAAGTGCTGGTTGTTACTGTCTCATGGTGTTTTTTCGATAACCAGAGCTTCAGTTTCCTGTGTGATGTAACCAGTTTTTTAGCTCACATGTAATCAGATGTTTCCAGTTTGCGCTATCAGATAGCAAAAGGACCCTATGGCTATTTGTGTACTAAAAAAAATCTCACACTCCGGATTTACAACCGAAACCTTTCCCCTCTGAAATAACCGATGTGATTTGTTTCCTTCGCAATTGTATATTTTCAAATTCCTCACGGTTTTCATGTATGAGTGAAACAATAAACAGAATCTAAAAAGATGTTCATTTTTGTATACGAATAGAGACTTTTATGGTCATGGGGATGCTGTTGGTGATGTAAAAATTGGTCAGATGACATACATACGTGCAAATAATCTAACATATTGACCTTTATGGAATATTAAGTAGAAGATATGTACAAAAATAATGCTTTTAGTTGGGACAAATGGACCGTCAATATACAGTAGGATACGAATTTTCATCACTAAGAGTAAGCAGAGAGAGTGTAAAAAATCTAATTGTAATCAAGGTGCATTTTATTAATTTGTTCCTCTTTTCAAACTGTAAATAGGAAGATAGGGGAAAAGAAAACCAGCTTTTCTTTTAACACATTTAAATAAGAAAAATAATTATGGTTTAATACCAATGGTTTCAAACACTTTTAAAGACTAGAATATTGTATTCTATATATTTTCATCTAGAATTTAAATAGTCATGAATGCAAATATAAAAAAAAACACCAGTGTAGAAGGATGTAAAAGTACAAATCTGACAAAATTTATTCAGATTTTCACAAAGTTTGGAAGTTTGGGTGATCACACTGTTCTTAAATCCCGATTTTTTTTTCAGCATTAAGGTCGTGCAATTTGTGAGGTTGTTTGGTTATATTTACAGTTTTAAAGCCGAATTTTTTCCCTCATGTACATACCCTCCAAAGCCAAAAAATAAAAGTGCTATGCCCATAGGAGCAACATATTAAGGGTTGTAACAACAAATAACTAGTCAAGAAATGAGCAAAAAAGAAACAAGTTCTATAGATCTCTCCTTACTTTATTGATACTACTTAAATATTTGAGCTTATCAGGTCCTGCATGAGGTGGGTTAGAAGAACAAATAATCACATATATATAAATATATATATCGCCAAGCTGCCACTCTTGGGCCCTTGAGCAAGGCCCCTAACGCTCCGTGCTCCAGGGGCACCGTATCATGGCCGTATCAGGGCACCGTATCAGCACTCTGACCCCAGCTTCTGAGCAAGCTGGGATATGCGAAGAACACATTTCAAAGGCAATTCTTCTATTCTGTTTTGACCTTTGCATACAAGACTATAGAAGTAAACCTCCCAGTTTTCTAGCTTTTCCCCAAAACCCTTCACTGCATTTAAAGTAAATGAGCGAATGGTGGCACAGGAGAGTCTCAGAAGTGTGCTTGTTACATTCTTGTTCATTTCTGACCAATGATTTGGTTCATTTCTGACCAATCTTAAATGCAACATTTCAGGCTTGGCCTAGGAGTGTCATTTTGACATGAAAAAAATTGAACATAGAGCACAAGCCTTCATTAGTGGCATAATATAGTAATGTTTTGATAACAAACTTTACTGAATGTTTTCAATTACAGTCTAATAATACAATTTTTTTCCTTAGACCTCAATTGTAAGATTAAGATTAGCAAACAGCATGACAGAACACATGGGTCATCTAGCTGTCATGCTGAATGTACAAAATGCAAAATGTTCAATTGCTCAGAAATAGGAAAAAGTGATGATGCTGGCATGTTATTTCTTTTGTGCTGTAAATAAAAAAAACAGGAAAAAAAAAACAGGCATTGAAAAGGCACTGCAGTGGTGAGAGAGATTTGAAAGTAGATTAGATATGCATGTGCTGTAAGGAAACAGATGGGAGGCTCTGACATGGGGAACAAGAACTAGACCTGTGTACGCCAGCAGTCCTGTGACCGTGGTGAAATAGAATATATTTACGCCCAGAACACACACACATGCGCCTTAGAGTCTTGGTTTTCTGACAAACCACGAGGAGAATGCACAGGATTTAAATACACAGCATAACTATGGGAATGTCATCATAATTATGGGGTTATGCTTTGTGTATGTACAGACAGCACTTAGGGACAGGACTTCCAGCTGAATGTCAGGAGCACAGGAACATCTTGTGTCTCTGTCAAGAAAAACCCCCCGAATAAAACACTAATAAAATCAAATATAAATCTGGGACAGATTGGCTTGGGTGTAAGTCTGTGTAGGAATATGCTATACATTTTACTAGGCAGCACCGTTAATATGCAAAAAAAACAAAAAAAAAACAGGCAGTTCTTTAACATACACTATACAAACAAAAGTATTGGGACACCTGACTTTTCCAGCCGTATGTAATCCTTTACCAAACTTTTACCAAACAATTGGAGGCACACGAATGTATATGATGTATTTGAATGTGGAAGCATTAAATTTTTCTTTCCCCTAAACTAGGAGACCCAAACCCAAACCTGGAACATAGTTTACATGGGTTTGACTGGAAGATCTTCTGCTATAGAGCTCTGATCTCATCCCTATTGAACACCTTCGGGATGAATGTGAATACTGACTGCACCCCAGGCCAATAAAATATTTTTTACCTTATGTGGAGACTTAAAGATGTAAAATTCTTAGCGCTGGATAATGTCAGTAGATTTCAGACATGTCAAGGACTCACTGAGACCTTGGTCTATAAACTTTAAAACATTCTGTACTTACACATCAAGACAAATTAAGCATCAGAGCCAGTCTCTCTCTCTCTCCCTCTCTCTCTCTCTCTTTCTCTCTCTCTCTCTCTCTCTCATTGTGATTCATTGGGTTCCACCTGTTCTTTTTTTCGTCTATTATTTTAACCGGACACAGTGTCCCACCAGAGAACATACCAGATGGTCCAGCTCACAGAGAGAGACCCTTTTTTTTTTTGTTCCTTTCTTGCACATTTTTTTTCTTTACAGTCGTCCATCTAACCTTTGCATATACAACCCAGAAGACAAGCTGAAGAGTTATACAGTACATTCGGGGAAAATTATTTTTTAGGGCAGTTATTTAAGGTTTTTGGCGCATGTGGAAATCATTAGTATTTTTAGAGCATGGAAAGACAAGTGAGAAATTAAAAAGGGAGACAAGTGACATTTTTTACACTTCAAATAACAGTCGAGGGTAAAAAAAATTATTAAAACTACACAAATTTTCCACTTATGTGAAACTGAGTGTCCAGCAGCAATGATTTCTCTTCTAGAAGGTGGTCAGGATCATATTATAGTTTAGATTGATCAATTTCCTGGAATATTCTTTTCCTCTTTTACTTAGTTACGTGACCACAGAGTGTGTGGGTGTGGATTTGTGTATGCAGATGCTACATATTTACATAGATAGTATTACAAAGATCCAGAAAAACGGGATGATCATGACAGTAAAACATTAATTTTACTGACAAGTAATAATATTATCTGAATAAACAGTGTACAGAAAAGCAGGTATGATAGGATTTCTGCTAAGTTCTGTTACTGGTCAAACAAAAAAACTGAATGGGAAACATGTAATGTTTTTTTTTTTTTTTTGTGTTGATGAAATTCATTGGCTTTTTGACGAGAGCTTGCAAGTTGAATACCAAGAATTCCATAGGAGAGTGTGAAAACTGTTCGTGCACTCTGGGTCAGAGTGATGTCATTACTCTCTTTTCTGGGTTCACATATTTAGGAGAGGGCAGATAGCACCTTTCAGTGATTGTGTTACTCTGCCACTTGATGCACTTGTTTAATAAGATGCTGTTGTCACGTGTCTTGAAGGAATCATGTGGCAGCAATCGAAAATACAATAAAATAAAATAAAATATGATTAAAATTAAATAACACACACACACACACACACAGTTGCTTAAACTCAGTTAGTTGACTCACAGCAGGGCCGTGCACAGACCTTTTGAGGGGCATGCGCTGAAACTAAAAAAGGGCACCCCCCTCCCTTTTTTTAAATCGAGATTATTTAGTAACACCACCAAAAAAAGGGCACTTCGGAGTGTAAGGGCAAAAGGGGCATGTGCTCTGCACAGGTTGAGCCCTACCTGTGCACGTGCCTGACTCACAGTGTTTTCAGGCTTTATCTTATTCCAGCAGTGGTACATAAAAGCCAGCACATATGTTAAAAAAATTCAGAATTCATACTTAAGCAGCATTTATTAAGTTAATATTAAATAGAACATGTGAACTAAAAGTAAAGTTAAAAAAGAAGAAAAATGTTCAAGCTCATATTGGGAAAACAATTTGCGATTCTTTGATGCATACACTATAGAAAAGTAAAGGCACCAGAAACGTAATATAGGAAGTTGAAATATGTTGAATTTTAGTAAAAGTAAGGAATATTTCCTGACAAACGTTTATGGACACCTGACTATAAGATCAGTCTGTGCTTTTCGAGCATCAAATTCCACATTTAGCTCCAAATCGCTGTTATATTAACCTCCACTGTTCTAGGAAAATGTTGTGAGGTTTTTGTGAGATTCATTCAGCTACATGAGTGTTAGTAAAGCCAGGTACTGATGTAGGTGAGGTGAGGAGACCTGGGGTGCCGTCAGGGTGAAAGAATTCATCCCAAAAGTGTTTAATAAGGTTGAGGTCAGAGCAGGTCACTCCCAATCTTCCACTTTAACCCATGTAAAGCATATCTTATTGAAGCTGGCTTTATTCCAAAGGCATTGTCATGCTGGAACAGATTTGGATCTCCTAATTGAAGTGAGGTGATAATTTCATGCTACAATTGTGTACCTCTGTGGTAACAGTTTGGGAAGGAACCACATTTGGCTGTAAAGAATTATACCTTTGTCCAGGTTTTGTTTGTCCTGATTAATGTTAAAGATGTCTAGAAAGATCTTTAATATTCTTATCTTTGCAATGTGAGAAATCTTGAGCAAACTGAGAAAACACAAATTTGACTGTATATATTTTCCAATATCGACTCAAAATTTGCACAAATGTTTTTTTTTTTTCGGGAAAAAACTATAGTACAAGAGGCTCTTTTCAGTAAAAGGCACAAGGCTAATATTATTTGCACAAGATATTTGTGTAAGGGGCAGATGATAGGGAGGGTTTGAGCACACCGTCATGTCATTAAATGAAAACAAATACACTTTACTGATGTCCATGGTCATAAACCACAAAAAGAGACCATGTCTTTGTGTAAACCAGCTCCATGACTACCTTAGCTGAGCAATGCAATTGAACAAGTGAGCACAGGGTCAGCAAGTTTTTCCACAACAGCCCTTTTTTATGTCAAAAAAAAAAACACCCTAAACAACTTTAATGCAATCTTTAAAAGCGTATTTTCATGTACATAATCCACAATGCCGTTCTCTCTCGCAGTTCATCTACATACCGAATAAAATTGATACAGCGGCGCTTTAGTTTTTAAGCTTTTTAGCTCTTTCATCTCCACATCAGTACACATCGTGTGTGTATGTGTGTGTGTGTGTGTGTGTGTGTGTGTGTGTGTGTGTGTGAAGGGGTGTACTCACTTTTGTGAGATACTGTATATACAGTATATAAAGTATCTTAGAAAAGTAAGTACACCCCCTTACATTTGAGCAACCATTTTAGTGTAATCTTCTCACGGGACAATACTATAGAAATGATACTTGGATATATTTTAGAGTAGTCAATGTGCAGTTTCTAAAGCAGTACAGATTTACTGTCCTCTAAAGATAACTCACTATACAGCCATTATTGTCAAAATAACTGCCAACAAAAGTGAGTACACCCTTAGTGAACATGTCAAAACTGTGTCCAAAGTTACAAAATTTTGTGTGAGAAACATTGTTATCTCATTGTAGGTGCTTCTCCATTTGAAATCTATTTAAAGAAGCCCCACAGGGTTCAGGTCTGGAGACATATCTAGCTACTCCATCAGTCGTCATCTTGGCGGTGTGCTTGGGTTGTTTTCATGTTGGAAAACTACCGTTCGGCCCAGTTTCTGAATGGAGGTTATCATGTTCAGTATGCCACCATACATGTTGGAATCCATGTTTTCCTCAAGTACCAGCAGCACTCATGCAGCCCCAGACCATGATGTTACCACCACCATGCTTGACTGTAGGCAAGACAAAATTATCCTGGTGCTCCTCACCAGGGTGTAGCCAAACATGCTGGACACCATCTGAGCCAAACAAGTTTATCTTAGTCTCATCAGACCACAGTACATGGTTCCAATAATTCATGCTCTTGGACAGCTTGTCTCCAAAAACTGTTTGTGGACTTTCTTGTGTGTCAGCTTCAGAAGAGAATTTCTTCTAGGATGCCAGGCATGTAAACCGACTTGTTGCAGTGTTCAGCATATATACCGTCCGCTTCTACAACCTATACACCAAAGGTGGCAGCACTCAAGCATCTGTTTTTTTCTAAACCAGCTTCTGCACCTGACGCACAGCACCCTTGCGAGGCCTGTTCTGGGTTTAACTTGTCTTCGAAAACCTCTGTATGACCCTGGCCACTGTACTGTAACTCAGTTTCAGGCTGTATCCGATCTTCTTGTAGCCTAGGCAATCTTTGTAAAGAGCAACAATATGAGAGAATTGTACTCAAAGAACCAATTTCTTTTTACTCTAATACAAGATACACAACTTTGTTTCTGTCAAGCAGACAAAAACCTGAACATGATGAATTGGACTTGTGTGTACTCATTTTTGTTGCCAGCTATTTAAACAATTATTTTCAGAGGACAGTGAATCTGAACTGCTTTACAACCTGCATATTGACTACTTCAAGTTATCCAAGTTTTATTTTTGTAGTATTGTCCCTTAAGAAGATATACTAACCCTAACCCTAACCCTTGCTGAAATGTAAGGGGTGTACTCACGGAAAAACCGTATATATATTTCAATGTGCTTTTCTTTAAATCATCGACTTTTATAATATTCCTTTTTAATACCAATGGGGATTTTATTGAACATATTCGGAAATCAATGGTCATGATGAGAGCCAATTTTTAGACCTGATGTTGACCATAATGAACAGTCTTGGCCAATTCCCATCCAACAATTGGGTCTCCTCTATGAAACAACAGCTTCCCATACAAAAGTGTAAATTTTATTATGTTCACGGAGGCTCATGAACACGCTAGCATCAATTAAAACTGCTGCTCATGCAAAGTCAGGGGGCGACATGTTTGATTTATGCCCTCCTACGCCGTCATAACCTCAAATGATTGGCTAGTTTTGCTGTGATCAAGAGAAGGCAGAGAAAAAGAGATTATGTCACCTCACCCTCCCTAAGAACACGATCAATTATACGCTCTTAAAGTCCTGGAGTGAGGCCAGCTAAGATTTTTCTATTTTTGTCCAAATCCTGGTCAATAGCGTTCGATTCTGGTCTACTTAAAAGTAGCCATACTTGCTTTAACATAATCCCCTATTTGGATACAGCTAACCTGATATCGTCTCCATGACAATAAAAAGGCTTTCTTTGCACACTGTGTTTGCACACTACTTCACAATTATTGGTGCCTCTTAAGACAGGGCAAAAAAAAAATAGATACATAAAATCAACATCCCCTCATACATGTGGAGAAGAAGCTTACTTTACTGAGATAAAAATCAATTCTCATGATGGCTGAAAGAGCGAGAGAAAAGCAACCAAGCGAGAGAAGACATGTCAGGATCTTCATCTTGCAATTAGACTGACATGACAGCAAAATAGCCAGAGATGTCCTCATCGTCATCCTCGTGATTATCACTTTTGTCAAGCCCACATCCTCGCAACAATAATACTGAATTTCGAGCCAGAACCAGTTTTTGTGCGAAAAAGATTAAAACAAAGCAGCCATTTATTACCCTCATGTGCAAACTCAACCATATTTGGCCACATTCAACTTAAGAATTGCCTTTTTACCTCTTTGACAACTGACTCAGTCATTAAATGTATTCCTAAAACATAAATTTTCTTCTTCTTCTTCTGTCAGCTTCTCCCATTAGGGGTCACCACAGCGGATCATCCGTCTCCATACCCCTCTGTCCTTTACATCTGACTCTTTAAATCCAACTACCTGCATGTCTTCCCTCACCACATCCATAAACCAATTTCTTGTCCTTCATCTTTTCCTCCTTTCTGGTGCCTCCATCCTCAGCATTCTCCTACCAATATACCCCATGTCCCTCCTCTGCACATGTCCAAAACATCTCAATCTCACCTCCCTCACCTTGTCTACAAAATGTCCTACATGCGCTGTCCCTCTAAAAAAATTTATTTCTAATCCTGTCCATCCTCGTCACTCCCAACGAAAACTTCAGTTCTGCTACCTTCAGCTCCACCTCCTGTCTTTAACATAGCAGGTCTTACCACAGTCCAATAAACCTCCCCTTTCACTCTTGCAGATACTCTTCTATAACAAATCACAGATGCTATCACTCTTCTCCACCCACTCCACCCTGCCTGCACTCTTCTCCTTACTTCTCTAACACACTCTATTACTTTGCACTGTTGACCCAGGGTACCTGAACTCCTCCACCTTCTCCACCTCTTTTTCCTGCAACCACACCACTCCACTGCCCTCTCTCTCATTCACACACATGTACTATGTTTTATTCCTACTGAATTTCGTTTCTCTCCAGTGCATACCTCCACCTCTCCAGGCTCTTCTCAACCTGCTCTCTACTCTTAACACAAATAACAATTTCATCCGCAAACACATAGTCCATGGTGAAAACTGTCTGACCTTGTCCGTCAACCTGTCCATCACCACTGCAAACAGGCAAGGGCTCAGAGCCGATCCTTGATGCGGTCAAACCTCCACTTTGAACCAGCCTATCGTTCCTACTGTTTACTTCACTGCTGTCACACTGTCCTCATACATGTCCTGCACCACCCTCACATACTTCTCTTACACACCTGACTTCCTCATATAATACCACTCTTTTCACTATGTTGTAGGCTTTCTCTAAATCCACAAACACACAATGCAACTCCTTTTGACCTTTTCTATACTTCTCCATTAAAATTCTCAAAGCTGCCTTAACTTTCTTCTTACTAATTCTATCCACTTCCTGCTTTACCGTCCAACCTTCTCTCTCTCTCATTTTCCTTATTCATCAGCTGCTCAAAATATTCCCTCCATCTTCTCAACACACTGTCCTAATTAGTCAACTTATTTCCATCTCCATTTTTATTGCTCTAACTTGCAGCCCATTCTTCCCAGCTTGGTCCCTCTGCTTGGCCAATCGGTCCTTAGTGTCCAACTCATCATACAGCTCCTAATATGCCTTTTCCTTGGTTTTGGAGGTTTTTCTTTACCTCCAAAACCATCCTACAGACCACCATCCAATGCTGTCTAGCTACACTGTCCTCTGCCAACACCTTACCGTCTCCAATCTCCTTCAGGTATAATTTCCTACATAGAACATAGTCCACCTGTGTGATCCTTCCGCCACTCTTATACATCACCCTGTGATCCTCCTTCTTCTTAAAATATGTATTCACCATTGCCATTTCCATTTTTTTTAGCAAAATCTACCACTATCTGCCCATCTGTCCCCTTCACCTACATGCCCATTGAAATCTGCCCCAATCACCAATCATTCATTTCTAGGTACACCTCCTACCATTTCATCTAACTCACTCCAGAATTTTGAAGCATAAGCACTAGTGACATTTATCATCACCCCTTCAACTTCCAGCTTGACTCTCTTCACCTCTACTACACTCTTACTGTACTTTTCCTTCAGAAACATGCCTACACCATTTCTCTTTCCATCCACACCAATAAGAACAGTTTAAAGCCACCTCCAATGTTCCTGGCCTTACTACCCTTCCACTTGGTCTCCTGAACACACAACATGTCTATCTTTCTCCTCTGCACCATATTAGCTACCTCTCTCCCTTTACCAGTTATAGTACCAACATTTAAAGTACCAACCCTAATCTCCACTCTCCTAAATTTCATCACATTATCAAGTGCGTTGATGGCACGCACTCATCAGCAAGAACGAGGTTCAGCATACAGAGAAGAGGTGCAGTCTTTAACAGTCTGGTGTGAAGTCAACAACCTGTCTCTAAACGTTGACAAAACCAAAGAGATGCTTGTGGACTTCAGGAGAGCACAGATCGGCTATTCTCTACTGATCATCGATGGATCCTTAGTGAAGATCAAGAAGAGCACCAAATTCCTTGGTGTTCCTCTGGCGGATAACTTCACCTGGTCACTCAACACCAGCTCCATCACAAAGAAAGCCCATCAAGGTCTCTACTTCCTGAAAAGGCTGAGGAAAGCTCATCTTCCTCCCACCATCCTGCCCATGTTCTACAGAAAAACCATTGAGAGCATCCTGAGCAGCTGCATCACTGTCTGGTTTTGGAACTGCACCGTCTTGATCACAAGTCCCTACAGAGGATAAAGAGGACAGCTGAGAAGATAATCTGAGTCTCTCTCGCCTCCATCATGGACATTTACACCACACGTTGCATCCCAGAGCTAACAGCATTGCGGACGACCCCACACACCCCTCACACACACTCTTCACCCTCCTGCTATCAGGAAAGCGGTTCCGAAGCATTCGGGCCTCTCATCCAGACTGTGTAACAGCTTTTTCCCCGCAAGCCATCAGGCACCCCAATACACAGAACTAAACTGGAACTCACACACACACACACACACACACACACACACACACACACACACACACACACACACACACACACACACACACTGAACTGTACAACTTGAACTTAACACACACTCATTACTCATCTCAATCCATTCTACCACCATTTATTATTATTTATACTTAACAATAATATACTGTTAAAAATATATTATAAACATAATATGCTGTTTAAATGCTGTTTTTTTGCGCATATCAACTGCTGCTACTGCTGTTTTTGCACTGCATTGTGTTTGTTTACATATACTCTTGGTTATAGTCTTTTTAGGCCTGTGCACAGTACTGTATATTCTAAGTATACAGTAGGTTGTCTGTCTGTCTGTACTGTTGTCTGTCTGTACTGTTTTTCGTCTGCACTGTTTGCACTAGGTTGTACTCAATGCACTTTATGTAGCTTCATGTAATGTAGCTTTATGTTGTTTGTTGTAGCTCTATGTTGTTTAGTGTAGCACCAGAGTTCTGGAGAAATGTTGTCTAGTTTTTACTGTATACCACTGTGTATAGTAGAAATGACAATAAAAGCCTCTTGACTTGACAATATACAAGTAAATAGGATTTTATATAACATAAAACAACTTTTTTTTTTGTAAATCTGAAACTAGAGCATTGCAGAAAACAATTAAAATTATCATAGTCATATTTAGCCTTTTTTCTGTCTAATGCCATCAGATAGTTTTAGGTCCAATTATGGTCTACTACAGAGATGAATAAGCACAACTTTGGGTAAACAAGAACCCTCAGATTGTTTTAGTCCCTTGTGCCCACTACATACAGATACATACAGATGCAAACATGAATCATGCAAATATAAATACGGCAGAAACACGCAGCGAGATAAATAAGCAAATAGACTTAAATGGCTGTATAACAACTACACTGTATTTAGTGGTCAGTGCATGCAAAAGGCTCCC